>JAVIWC010000428.1:1200000-1717267 GCA_031894815.1 Creontiades dilutus
CTTGGAACAGCTGATTACAAATTGATTACGAATATCTCATACTAGCTAATCTCTTCTTTCTTCCGTTCTCAATTGTTTTACAACCTAACCAGCTCATGGGCTCAAATTGTAAATGTACAGTGAACAATGTAGAAGTACCAAACAACTAGAGGTGTGACGTTAAAACTGGAGTCTTACAGTGGAATGTGATACATAAGTGAAACTGGAACAATGTTACGAATTTTCCTCGTTTTCCACCTGGAACGTCTAAGCTTCTTCCGAATTCGTTACATCTGTTTTGGGATTTGACTCATCCATTGGAAGTAAAGGCGAATTTACTGTTGCTGTTTTTAAGAGCTCAAATAAGAATTTATAAATTATTGATTAAGAAGCTTACAGGTTGAACCTTCTGGAAAGTTTCAATACTGCTTCTGATGGAACTGGAATCGTTTTCGAGGACTTGCCAATTGGACAGCAACCCTTTTTCATCTCACTTTTAACAGTTTAATTTCTGCAAGAAAAAAGTTGATTTAAACCCGTTATTAGTTGAGTTTTCAGCTAGAGATTTGGCTAGCCTCATTGTGTAACTAAAGTCGGCAGTTTTGCTCCAAAAACATTTGGAAAATAATTGGAATTGCTTCATTTGAGGAGTGTAGTCGTCTCAGAACTGTTCCAATGTATAAAATGTATAAATTTTTATAAGATAGGTACACTTTGTTTGTGAATCAGTCATGAAACTATGATTTTGATAACTGTTTATGTATAGATTAGAGATAAGTCATTATAGAATGATGATTGATTTAAATAGAGCGTCTTACGTATTGGTCTTTAAGACGCTGCCTAATTCAGTGATGATTTTGCCATGTCCATGAAATTACCTAGATATGTACCTAGATTTGTGTTATAGTGGATGGTGACGCATTGATGGATGCACGGAAATTCAACTCTGAGGCGGGTGTAGACAGTAAACGCGTAGGGTTTCGAGTGGTATGCACATAGGTGTGAGCCGACTCTACAAACCAGTAGGGGGAAGTGGAGGTCTGTTGGGATGGTTATGCCGAACCAAACAACGTGAGGGCCCAAGAGGCAAGTCTGTGCCTTGTTTACTCCGCCGTTCTCGTTTCTAATGTATTCAAAAGGCCAACATGGCTTCCTAATGGATACGGATCACCGGCTCGACAATACATCTCTCCCCGGTTGCCGATCAACATTCAAAATGGCTGCTCCCTCTTTGGGGTTTCCCGTTCCTCACAGAAGCTGGTTTTCCCCCCCGGTAGTTGGAATACAAACGCTTGGCACGAGAAGTTATTCGTTCACGGCGTATCATCTCTTTCAGTTAGGTGGAATAAAGATCAAATGGACGACAATGCATTTGAAACAATCAAACCGAGTTGAAACAAGTTGGGTGTGGCACATAACTCCCTTGTATTGGTAACATGAATGAATAGAATCACTGAAACACTCGGGAATGAATCAGAGGGGGGGAGAAGAATTTTGGGAGACTTATTTTTTAATTATATTAGCACTAACTATTACCTCTACATATGTAAGGCAAAATGTTATCTCCCAAATTAAAAAAAGAAAATAGCTTCAGGGGAAGTAGTGCATAAAGCTCCCAATGCACACCTCGTGGTACCGCCACTGTAGATCATTGCAGTTTTAATGATCCTTGGGGTGTTTGGAGTTCAAGAAGACGCATTGATTTGAAATGTCCTCATTCAGTTAATGGGAATAATCAGTTCGGTTTTCTAAAAAAATGAATAAAAAACTGAATCAATCTTTATAGGTGGTTGATGTGCAAAAAACAAGATAGTAATAGGGATGGGCATCGAACAACAAAGAAAGAATAATGACATTGATTAATAATTTGGCCTAATTAATCAATTCATTGATTGATTATGACTAAGAAATTAGGATTAAGATTATTAGGATGGTCCGAATAAATCTTTTTTTTTACCTTCCTCTACACTGAATTTTACTGTAATCACCGATTTCATTCAAGCTTCTTCAAAAGGCACTCGTCTTGTAGGAAATTGGTTGCAGATTCCAAATACAAATTATTCCAAAAATTCCCGGAAAAACAATCGAGGGGATGGGAGGGATGACTTTGTAAAGCTTAGTTTTGAACAGCATGAGTCCACAGAGATGACAGAGAACCCGGGCCCAGCGGAAAAATTTATCTGCCCCTGTAACCATGTACCGTGATAAATTATAAGCCATTTCGAGAGAGAACAGCTTTGTATGCGTATATTTATCAATTCTGTTTTAATACTATTTCCGAACTAAATTGAAACTGAACAAGGGATCTTGTAAAACTTCAAACGACCTTAAAACGAGCAAATGCCTTCAAACGAGTGCACTTATAAGAATATTCAGGCACTTCATTGAATTCCATATTCAGCTCCGATTCGGACAAATTAAATTTTGTTAACGTAACAAAGTGACAAGAGTAAAAGCTAGATAGGTTCATAGCGACCAGAACTATTTGACTGGATTATCAACATGAAAACTTGGTATCACAGGAAATCTGTAATGCATGGGTAGGTATCTACATTATATTCAGCATTGCACTTTCAGCTCTAAATCAGCTTAGTCGGAAAATGACAACTAATCAAGCAAAGCCGTCGGTGGACTCTAGCTGGACACACAAAAATGCAGTCGGGAGGAGAAATGCCTGCTGGTGGCACAAGAGCATAGTCCTTGAAGTGACTCACAGTTATGATACAGTTATGTTGCTATCATTAACATTGCAAAACCATCTTTGTAATATTTGTATTATCCAAAGATAAATGGCAATTTCATTGTAAAATGTTCAAATAATCTTGAAAGTTTATAAATCTTAACGGTATCTTGCCGCTATTTTTTTTTTTTATCATACTTTCGTTTTTCAATTACTTTTTCCAGTATCGTGTTCAGTAGATTCTCCCGTAACCCTTAAGAAGTTCGATAAGTTGAACGGAAAGAATTTAGTTTTAGTGACCAACCGAGAAATCTTTCTATCACCTTGTTACAAGTATATGCACGATGTATTATTATTAATGATTAAGTAGAGATTAGAAGTTTGTTTGTTTTTCTGATTGAATGCATATCGGGTTGATATCTTTGGAACCTGGTAACTAGCTATTTATGAACTTCAGTCAATCAAGGACCGCTACTCAAATTTACCCATTTAGAATGTATTTGGTAACTAGATAACTTCGTGTGAAAACGTAGAACGATAAAAATGCGTCTAATTGGAGGGTCGGAAACGATTTTACCACCTGTAACTTCGTTACTACCGTTACGGACGGTTGTGTTGGTCGGTCGTTCAGTTTTCGAGTATTGAGCAGGTCCCCAACTGAGGATCGCTCTGCATCACGACACTCTTTTGTTTACCTTGGGAATCTCCCCCTTTTCGCTACCCACACAGCACTCCCGGCTGATTCAGAGGCGCAAATCCCGCGCCCTCCCTTCACACTGTCACACTAAAACTAACACTAACATAGTCACACTCGGTGGTACAAACAAACCCCCTTCAGAGACATATTGAGGCAGATTTCTCTCAAATCCCCGAGAATTATCATAACCACTTCTGTCCAGTGTAATCCTGGCAATAAACACTTGTTTTGCTACGAACACGTGTCTGTCCGTCTGTTCGCATTGTGGATTCTGTTTGTAGACGTCTTACGATGAGCTATGAACAAAAATATTAACCCCCCTTTTAACGTGAGGGGAGAGCGCTTTTGTGCGTTGTAATAAACTTTCGTAATATTACAATAAAACATCCAAATCGTTCAAAACCTCAAAAATTGAAAAGATGAATAGAATTTTGCCTTTGGTATGTGATTGGTTAAAATCAGACCTCCCGATAACGGATGCCATCTACTAGAGAGGTTTTTTCACAGCTTTTTGTCAACTTCAAAAAGACGAACAACCTCATCCCTTCTTTTAAAACGCTTGATTTTTTCGATAAGGAACTAAACCCTATCATTATTACCGTTATCATTTTGAATCCCATGCGTTAAGATTCGGGAATCTTATCAGACCACAAAATCTTCATTTTCAACAAAATTTCGCTAAATTTGGTTAGAAGTGAAGTTTCACAATTAAAGTTTTTGGCCATTGAAATGAAGCACTGACTGTCTGTTGAAAAAAAAAAAATCATAATAATAAATAAAATATAAACATTTGGCTTGTAAGGGTTCACCCTAGATCTTCCTACCATTTGGTGGATTAGGTACCAATTGATGGCCCATGAGTAGGTGGCTGAAAGCTGCTACTATGTCCACTCCCAAGAGCAAAAGGTAGGAGTCAAACCTTTTGTCTGAACAGTAATCCAGCAGGAAGGCTGGTATACCGCTTTACCATTCGGATCACTTGGAAAACGGTCATGGAGGTGGAGTATGAGCTTTCAAGACAGACAAGTGCCCTTACAGACGACAAAAACACTAAAACTGAACGGAGGCACAGAAAGAGAAGAAATAAACAAGACAGTTGATGCAGAAGCGAAGGCGGTGGGTAAATATTCATGAAGTGGAAGGCAAGTGGTTTGGAGAACTCTCGGCGGAATCAGTTGGAGGGCGGCAATCAGTTCTTCCCCCTCAAGAATTTCAAAAATCTTGTCATGCAAATTAGAAGGGAAGGTGCGGATTTATGACCACTTGAGTTACACTTGGATTTCTCCTCTTTTATTAAGACTAGGGTTCGCTTCAAAATGTATCTGACATGGGTAATTGAACTTCATTCCGGCATCAGTTGAAGGCTAGACGTTACTGTTGTTTATAGGGTGTTTTGTTCTTTGAGCTTTTTGTTCAAGAGTTCCAGGCCATCATCACATCATAACTTGTGAAAAGCTACTTGATGGAGCTACCTAATCCAAATTGAATTAAGCAATTAATGCTTGTCGGTTGGTAGCTCATCGAATTGACAACAGTTGGTTGACTCGTCTGTGTTAGTCTGCAATGCTCACACACCCACTTTATTGTCACTCCAATTTACATTTAGCAATTAAATACTTCTTTCTTACAGTAGGTAAGAAAAATAGGTATAAAGTATGATTGATAAATCTGCTCTGAAGCTTGGTATTCATTGAAAATCTTAGAATTGGGACACATTCGGAGTCAGAGTTGGGGCTACATGCACGCTGCATCGGCTCATCGTTCCGAATCTGTTCGGATGCAGATACACGACCTAACACCGTGACCTCATTGTCAATCTTGCTTCAAGTTCCAGAAATATGTTGAAAGAACCAGCGCTCTCTGATATTTCAATCGCCATATATTCAATTTTTGCAAATAATGATAAGGGAAATAGGAAAAAAGTGTGGCGGATCCGGTAACTATTTAGTGGTCGAAAATTACTGGTCGCATTGAAGCTGGGAGACGGGATGTGTTTACAAAAGGTTACGAGCTGATGATGTCAGTTAGATATTAAATCGGCACACAATTGACCAATTTAGGGTAACTGCACGATTCCCGAAAAGAGTTTCTGTTTCCCATTCTGATGGGATTCAGAAGACTAGGGAAAGATGCAGAAAATGATAAACTGCAACGAACTAGAGTCTCGAGTTTTGTATCAGGATAGTCTGTACGTTGCTCGGGGCAGCTGAGACTCAACCCCGACTTTCCTGGGATCCCCAGAATTATACTCGAAAGAATCTAAATGAGGAATAAGCTTAAGATTTAAAAACGAATCTTCCATCATTTCCTCTACAGTGCTCTCCAATCAATAGTACAGTTCCAGCATACAGAGAAACCTGTCATTCCATCGATTGTCTAACCAATATCTCAATGATGAAAAGGGAATTTGATGAAAATGTTGTGTTTCCACGAAGCAAAGAGACCACAATGTTGAGATTATCATCGGTAACGTGAAGAAGGAGCAAAATATTTATTGAAAAATGCAAATCCCATAATTATTGTCAACATTCGCAAAGAGGTACGTAAGATCACAAGTTCGTCTTATAACAGTAAATAAACTAGTGAACTACCCACAATGACTATTAAATACAGGAATAGTAAGCCTTTGAGTAATAATATACAGTGTTTCGTGTTTGCAACGGCCCAATCGAAAGATCTAATCTTTGATGCTCGGTCACATTCGATTCCTCAAGACAACGCACCGCTCAAGGAAGGTCCCAAAATTTGTCGGTAGGGTAAGATAGAATGCAACCCCTCACGCCTTTCATCGGGAAATAACAGATTGAAATGCGGCGATAACCCGTCATCAGTATGTTTCCGACCGTAAACGTATTGTTCGGAATCGTCCGCTCTCTTCGGACGTACGAAAGCGAAGACGGACAAAAAAATCCGCCCATGAAATCCGAGTTGTCCCCACAAACGGGTCAACAATAAAATGCCGTGAAGCCAACAAAAAAAAATCCATTAATCCCTCCTGGTTCTGACCTGACCACGTGCTTCTCCGCTGTTCGTCCGATTTCGTATAGTTCGGGTCCTTTTCCTATAAGTTCCTCACCTTATAAATCATTCATTTGATTCGATAGGTGGACAAAAAGTGTTGAATGGGTACGCGCGGAAGGTTTTGATCTTTCTTGACGAATTATAGGGTGAAATGGTGATTTCGGTGGTGTCGTCGAAATGAGATTGTGGTGTTACCTGTTGCTCGTGACAACTTATTCCTCGCCCTATCGGATTTTGAGGAAATAAAAAACCCAGACACGTTGCCACGTTAGAAATTCCTATTCAATCTATTGGAATCAGGACGACTTGCATTCATTGAAATGAATTGGACAACAAGTTGAATCAATGGATTTCAAACCGTCCGATGCTGATCGTTTCATTTGCGTCATCTCGTGAGGAGGAAGCGCAGGAACCATAATTGCTATATATGTAGACGACCTGGCATCAACCTCAAAAGAAAATGGAAGCAATGTCAACGAGAGCCTGTCAAGAAAATTTGAAATGATTTAAGATGATGAGCCTCAATTCCGAGCAATATATCTGGCGTGTTAGCTCTCACAAATTTTATGTAAGAAGATAAATATAAAAGAGATTTTAGAAAAGTTTATAATAAGCACTTGTAAGCCTGTACCAAGTCCGATGGAAATAGGACTTACAGTTTAGAAGAGCGAAGGAACTGGGAACTATCCATTCCGAAAACTGATAGGTTGTCTCGTATATTTCGAGTATGATACTTGGCTAAAGCAATGATACCAGTTATTAATCAAGCAGTCTGTTTCCTGAGCTAGTTGTATGCATATTACGGTATGGAGCGTTATCAGAAAAGTATGTTCGCAAGGACCCAAAAATAAATCAATTACTGGTGTACTGAAATCGGTAAAGTACCTGAACGAAGCAAAGGAGGAGTTACATCAGATTCTATGATGTCTATGTATTAGCTGCATTATGCAACTATTACAGGATTTAAAGTTATTGCTTTCAAATCTAACTTTATGCGTGTACCGGAAGCTTTATTTTCATTTTCGGGGGACGAAAACATTTTTCTCCAAAATCAAAATTCCCTCTCCCATTTTGCGTTTTCTGAACAACTTCCGTTTCGTGTCTGACTGTGTGTGTGTGTCTTTTATTTTTAAATTAAAAGTTTTTATTTGAGTGTTATTAAATTTCCGGGGAGTGTGTGGGTTAGATTGTATTGGTTCAATATAAGTGTTATTGTTGATAATTCAATACACCAATCTCCCATGCGCAAAAGTAATCAGCGCTTAACATAATTTTCTCGGGTTACAGTGGTTCGATCCCGCTCAAATTCAGAGGGGAGCCGGGGAAAATCAGTTTAACTATCACCTCAGATAAGGACCTCAAATTTCCTTACTGTCCAAAAAAGTAATTGGGAATGAGTTATCCCTTTTATGCTGTTAGGCTCATCATCTTAACTTGGATCATTAATAATCTTGTTCAAGGCTTTGGCGCAGAGTCTATTTGGTTTCGTCGTGTTATCATGGGGACGCACTTTTTCATCGATACTGATCTCATTGGGAGTAGCGCTAAGGACAATACTAAAAATCATTATAAAAAAGACCTATAAGATCCCCTACGAATGATCTATTTTCTATTGCTAAAGTTTTTTCAATAAGTCAAATATATGCTAAATCAGCCATTTTGTGTTACCATAAACACCCTAGGCAATTTGAATGCAGTAACACCTTCAGTAATGCATATTTGTTCCGTCCTACAACCCGTTCTGTCGTTCATGTGCCGCTCTCAAGCTTAAAAGGTACTTAATTTTTTGTTGCTACATTGCTGCTTAAATGTTGCTACATTTTTTACAGCTCTTTTGATGAGAATAGTAGGTACCTGATAGCAAAACAATCTACCAAAAAACCATCTATCCGACTCAGAGCATTGTATAAAGAAATTGTTTTCAGCTGGTTATTATCTCAAGGATGTCAAGCATATGAAAAGTTGTTCAGTAGTATTCATGTATAGTGAAGGTTCCGCTAACGATGTGCTGTAAATTTTAGGTAATAAGTATTTGAAATTCACTATAGCAACCAGTTGGGAATTCGTTTGATTCTCGTATTGACAGCCACTGCTGTATAATTTAGAGGAAGGTTCTTTGGTGTGGAGTAGTTCCTGGTTCTAAGGATTGTAATGCGTATCATGTAACAGAGTATGGTAATTTATTTTGTAACCTCATCTATTTTATATTTTGTAGCCTATTTACTTTATGAAGGAATATATATTAATTTCATTATCGTGCATCAATTTGTACATGATGTCGGTGATATTTCAGGTAATGTGCACGTTAGGATGTCGATGGTTCCTTAGGAGTTTTATGGGTCACAAATACATCACGTTGGGCAAGCGCAAACATAAACTCCGTCACCCTTAACTTCATCAGTTTATTATCTTCCGATTTTGATCAAATTTTATGGTACGAGAGGAATACCAGTTTAATTGTCTCATATCAATTTCACCACGAGAGTATCATTATGCTATCCGTTGTAGAATGACAGACCACCAATACATGTTGACATTCTGAAAGCAGGACATATCTCGCGGCATTAGTGTTCCGGGAATCGTTGTAACAAGCTTATTTTCTATTTCTTTCAAGATTATTTAAAACATTTTAATGTTATCTATCAGATGAAGATATGTGCCACATCATACGATTTTTTTGATGCGAATGGATAGACGATAAAGATTTTGCTTGGACCTACTCATTGCCACACCACCTTGAACGGAGTGGAGATCGCCGTCAAATCTACTTGGACGTAAGATGAACTACGTTGTTTACAAATCGGTCTCCAGTCGCAACATTCGAGCCTAATAGGGACACTGGTTGAAAGATAGTAACAGGAAGGAGGATATGGATGTCGAAGAGAGGTGGGTTCAACTTGAAAAGACCCGTAGGATGAAGTAGTGATAGAGCAAAGGGAAGAGGAATCGGGAGGGGGGTCTACTCAGCAAAACCACCCCTTGTTATTCTTCCCCCTTTTTCCAAGCACTTCATGCCCCCACAATTAATTCTGAAGAATGTCTCGCTAACACCTCTCCAGAGCGCCGGAGTGGATTCCCATTCCAGTCCGCCGACACTACAAGCTTATAATAATAATGTAACTCCCTGCCCAAGTTTTTGAATTTTCTTGGAAGTTATTACCTCCCGTCTTATTGAAATCATCGATAAATACTTGAAAGTTTCCGTTTGTGTTGGATATAGTTAGTTTGTACTTCCCGATTCTTGAATCCGCCGCCTCGAGAGATAGTCCAGACGCCTTCCAGCGTCTGGGACATTCTCTGCGTGTCGCGGGCATTATACGCATTCAGCCCTTCGAAGGGGCAACTATAGGTACCATCCCATCGCCTCCCTATGTTACAGATTCCAACAGTGATTGTAGTGCCTCAAAACATTTGCCAACTTGAGATTGTTGCTAGCACTCCCTTCTTCCAGATTTGGAATTGTCCAGGAAAGCGAAAGTTAGGCTTTAATTTATCCCCTATCAGTTTAATAGCTCACAAATTAATACTTCACTCTGCGCATGTGCATATATAAAATTGATCAAACATAATCTCGCTGGCTGGAAGTCAGGAATTGTTCGGCGATTTTTAGGAATCCACATATCTTGGACATGAAGCCCCAACTTTTGTTTTGCTTGGTTGATTATTTACAATGGAGTATTATTGAAAACAGTGAGCCGAAATGAATAATCGACAATCGATTTTTGGTGGGGGACAACTCTTATGACAAAAAATGAAGTAAAATAAAAAATACTTCGCCGCGGTTTGTTGAAGAAACTGATTTTGACGCTGAGTGTCCTTGGGGGCAAAGGAGTCTGGTTCGGAGCCGAAGGCGACACCTGCAACGGACCTTACGAGCAAAAAGACGATTCGGGATTGACAGTCTGAAGGGACCCGTCAGAAATTAGTCACAGGAACCTGAGAGGAAGGAGAGGATTGTTTTTGCCCCTCGTTCCTCCGCCCGCCATTCATTTACATACGTCACAGGATGAAAAATATCGACCGTCAATGGGACAGAGGCGGTAGGGGCTTCGCCAAACCCTCTAAACCGGTAACATCCGCTGGTTCACTACGTGGAACATTATTTGATTCCGCGAGTTTTGACGGATGTTTGACAGGTAAAATGAGGAGTGATTAGGTTCATCACTCCACACACAATTACTGAATATTATCTATACGTAGCTATTTTTGCTGGGATGCGCAGAGTTGAGCTTGATCAGAGGCATCTCCAGACTCGGAGAAGGGAGGGCTTAAAATGTTTCTTGCACCTCCCAACATACTTTTTTGCTACTTTTGACAACATTTGCTATTAGGTTTCAACAAACAGAACGGGCGACTTTCTCGTCTAGTAGCCATATTAAAACCTAGACTGTCAGTTATGTAGGATGTTAGGATATTTCAGTTCACTCCTGAGCCTAAAGCCACTTTACTGAATTGATTTTACCCTCAAAAAGGACAAATAAATTTTGAGGAGGTATCTACTTATTTACAAAACCCAAATCGGAAAAACTTGGAATCTGTCTGATCTCCCTGTAGCCCCTCCTCCCCAAGAAGATGCCCCCGCGGTTGATGTGAACTCCCACAAGAGACCACCGATTCTTTATATCTTGTGAGTCGCCGATTTCTGATGTTCTCTGGTAGCTTGGCTCCATGCGTGTTCTGCTCCGAGATTTTGATTACAGTTCTAAGCTGCTTGAGTTACGCTCTATTCACAAATGTGTATAACTCCACTTAGTTTAGTTAATAGTCACAGTAGTTGAAGCTAACGGTACCCCGCACCGCGCAGCCACATTCAATTAATTCAAATCTTTTATCACTATTTTTCGGGTTTAGTTTATATTTCAGTAGACTAGGATGAAAACGGGCAGTAAGCTGTCAGACGAGAAAAATAACACGAAGAAAATAAGTTGATTGAAATATATTTGTCACATCAGAAAATTGGCTCGAGTTTTTCCGTTCAAAGTAGTGCTAATACAGGTATATGAAAATGACCGTTTTGCCAAATTTATAGAACAATTTTTAAGGAATAGGTAACAATACCACTAAACAAAAATCTAGAAAGAAAACCAAACGAGAAACAGGGAAACCATAGCTGAACTTTATATTGGAACTGTGAAAACTTACAAGGACTAGCTAGAATGGATACCGCACTCATGGACTGTCACTTTGAACTGGCGGTTTTCATTTGCTTAAGGGAGGGTCTGATCAAGGATAACCATTGAATGGGCATATAACGAACGTTTTCTGCGAATTATCGCCATTATCTCAGATGTGGTATGGAATAACGGTTAACGTCCACCAGTGGATTGAATAAAAACTAATCTGCTTCAAATAGTTTCACTACTTATAACTTACGTATATGAGTGAAATTCTAATGATGAGAAGAATAAGTAAACTTGTTCATTATAAAAATGTCATAAAGAGAGATTGCCGAAAAGTTTAAAAAAATATATAAACAACTATTAGAAGATTTCAGAGTGAGGCTCATAGCTCCCTCGGTGAACAGTTTAAAATAATCATTCAAGATTCCATATCGGGATCTTATGGTTCGTAGACATAGTGAATTAAAAAGGAGCGTTAGAATTGTTCAATGACGAGGTATGACGAGGTGATTTTGTGTTGGATATGGATATTTTCGCGTTCCTTTTTCTTGAAACTGCTAAGCCTGAGCATAAACCTGCTTCAGGTATTGCAGACGTATCACCTAAACCCTTGGAGGTGGCAACCAGTTCATTCCACCAACTCCTTGTTATGAAAATATAATATATCATGTCAGCAGAGCCTGGCAACGAACCACTCACCTTCTAATACAGGAGGGTCGAACCACTATTTAAAATCACCTATTACCAGAGAGTCACCGTTTCGTTTGTCACGTATTATAGAGTTGACCCTAATAACAATTGGCTTGTGGTGACAGTAGGTAAACTTCTGAAGTATGCACAAAGGCCTAATCAGTAATGACCAGCACTGATGTCAATTGACCCTATCCTCAACCGCTGTTTAAGATCATCCTGATATCTTGTGGCCGTACATCATCTCCAATGATGAACTGCTTGAGAGAACAGGGCAGCAACCGTTCTCGGTCGAGATTATGACAAGAAGATGGAGATGGATGAGCTACACTTTGAGGAAAGATGATGAGGACGACTGTTGTCTGACTTGGAGATATTTCATTGAAGTAGTGGCCAGCCCGGGTTGCAGAACATGACTGGAAGTGAGAGTGTTGCCCAGGAATCGATGCCCTATGCCGTCTCAGCAGTGACAGGATGTTTGTATGTAAGTCAAATCAAGTTGTAGAACAATATTGGTCCTAAGATGAGAGGATACCAAAACTTCAAGTCGCGAAGATGGTCAGTACTTCGGTAAAAAGTTACGGAAATCAATAATCGCCTTGTTAGAGTCAGTTTGCACCGAGCTGCGTTGCAGCAGTAGGTTGGCTTTCTGTGTCAGCCCATTACCGAAGTCACCAACTACTGGGACCTATTACCAACCGTGACGTTGTGATATTAGCAAAAATTAAATGTTTAGCACAGTTCTACCTTCCAATATTCACTGTCTTGTTGCCCCCAAAGGCGGAAAGGAGATGTGTTTTAATTATTAGGCAGGTGCCTTTGAAATTACCTATAATCCCTGCCCTGCCAATTACGATCCTTCCTTTTTCCCAGCCCTCCTCCCCCACCTTATTTCTGTTAAGTCCCGGAACATGATGAACTCGCATCCCGTTCCTCGAAATGTGTGGACCTGTGAAAGACGTGATTGATCTTTAGGGGTGTTGCAGGCAAATCACCACAACTATTGGAAGGGGCAACTAGTCCAGTCCATCACCTCCTTCTTATTAGTGAAGCAAATGTTTAAAATAAATATTGATCAACTTAGCTAGATTTTAAATAAAGAAAATTAAATGGGGGGGATTTTGTCCAACATCCGAATAACAGTTTTTTTGTTTAACAAATCGTTATAGTAATTTTACGTTTGAACTGTTGATACTTTGGAACATGTTCAATTTGAGTTTGATGATTACAACCATCGGGATTTTCAGAAAAATATTACGTTTATAACATGTACACCCGTACAATGTATGTTAGTCCAGTAACATGATGGCAAAGTGAAAACGAGAAACATATATTTATAACACACGTGCAAGACTACAAGCTGTATAGATCGGTCCCCGGTAGAATTCAAACATCTGTCCGTCTAATTTACCAATAAACCGGATGATTAATGTAGGAGCCTTGTTGAAATAATTTATTGCTCTAACGTTAAAAACCCAGCGAACTAAAGATCGTAAAGAGGCATTAATTGACCGCCCTCCCAGTAGCGGTAATCCGACAGGCTCCCAACTCCCACGGTAGGCTACCTTTAGAGTTATCCGCCAGATCAGCTTGATAACACGCAAATTCAATATTGAATCCCACTCGGCGTCTATGGACCGGTCGGCGGAGCGTGCTCGTCTACCGCATCCCGAGTTTTTTTTCCCTCTCCGTCGAAAATTCACGGGTTTCTTTCGCATACTTTCCGCGGGGTTTATTTTCGTCTTGGGCCGCCGGTTTGAATACATTCGCACATCGTTCTTCACAACTTCCGGCAAGTGAGTAAATTTGGACACGTGTTCAGCAACACGATACACGTGGTATGCACGTGATTAACATGAGTAGGGGAGTTCCATAACCAGTTGGAAGAAATCCATACGAAGTTGAGGCAGCTGAAAAATCCAATCTTTTGACTGAACGCAATAAGTAAATAGTTTCAAACCTAAAAATGGGAGAATTTGTCAGGTATACTACAGATATCGATAATATTACTGCATATCACATTTTATTTCTTATTCAGCTTGTTTTGCATCAGTGAGTGATCTATCAGCAGCTTTCGCGGTTGTATATAACACTTGGAGAGATACAAGACCGCGTAAATTTTCTGTAAATCTTCCAAATGCCGACTGGGTTTCGGGAGATAATTCTTACAATAACTTCTTTTTTAAGCCCATTTTGGTGCTCATCTTTGAAAAATATCTACCAACACGACTATGCTCAAATAGAGTAAAGAAACCAAGCAGAACGGAACGGATAGGACTTGGTCCGATGAGATCAAGGAAAATTTTAGATACAATAACGTGAAATCATGCGGATTTTGCTTCCGGACAACTTCGTGGAAAGACAAGTATTTTTGGAAGCGTTTGTTGCGGGTTTTAGCTGGTTTGGAGCTTTGGCCATATTTCTTCCTCCTTTTTAAGGGAATTTCAGAGTTTTTTAAAGTTTTGAGCCTTGTAGGTACTTCCACTAGAACGGTAACTGATGCCATTCTGAACCTACAGGTACCATAATGTCAATTCCGAAAATGGTTTTTAGCTGGCTTATAGAACTCGCCTTTTTACATAATAATCCTGCAATGTAAAAAATCAAAACAGTTGCTCTCAATGATCCAAGAAAAATAATCTAACATAACATGCAAATGGAACGAATTTAAGCAAATCATTAGTCGTTTGTGCCCGAGATTTTAGCTTATTATTTTCATCAGTAAATCTTTAAAAGCGTATAGTAAAACGTTTGTATAGACCCCCCCTCCCTCTAATTTGTGATTTTACGTTTCAAGGTACGCAGATTCCAAATCTTATGGGTTCGTTCCCCCTCAAAATAGCATTTCCTGAAGAAGCTCCGTTTCGATCGTTGATTCAAATCCAGTCTTCTGTCACTTTTTGGGTAGGAGTGTTCTTGCGCCTATGCTCTTATCAGTAGCATCCACTGTGTAGAAGTTCGAAAAAATCGAGGGAAGCATTCTGGCAGCACAGTTCACTGAACCGCGGTTTATTGATACCAGCTGCCATATACTAAACAGTACAGGCCGATGTGCCCCTTGGCTTCCCGACCACCAACACCTCTCCAGTACCGGGTGCAGTCATCCGTCTGAGACCCCCGCATTCCCACCACCTGGAGGTACCTCAAGACCTCATCAAGCCAACAATTCCGAGGACGACCTCTTCGTCTTTCAATTTCCATCCGAGCTTGCAGCATCATTATCGGGCAAGCCCGCCTTGGCATGCGGTCAACATGCCCTAGCCATTGGATGCGAGCAGCCAAGGTAAATCGGACTATGTCTACATGCTTCAACAATAAGTAAAGTTCTGTATTTTGTCTCCAACCTTGGCCCTCCCTGACTGAGCCATAGATTCTTCTTACAATCTTTCTCTCAAATCTCATTCTCAAGTATGTTCCCACCCTCCGCTCTCGAGGTCCGAGCCTCAGATCCGGTACAGACCACAGGCCGCCCAGGCATCTATAAAGCCTCATCTTTGTTGTCCTGGAGATCACACGGCTCCCGAAGAGTTTTATATTGGCATAAAATGCTCGTTTGCCTGACCTGTACTTCATTCGTATTTGTCTCCAAGCTCCACAGTCAGGAAAGACTTGACTTCTTCAACGGTGGGGATACCTTGAGATACTTGGTTTTGATTTCATTTGTTCGTGGCCCCATTGGCTTTCTCTTCTCATGCAAAACCTCGAAAGCTATTCCTAGAGCATCAAGACTTCGTCCCAACAATGCAATGTCATCGGCATATGCCAGAATTTGCCATGTTTTGTCGACTATTGTGCCTTTTTTGCGGTTTATTGATGCACGTAGCAATGTGGTTGTTTTGGATGTGTTGTGACAATTTAATGGCTAGAAATCATCCATTTGCCTTCGATTTGCCGTGGTAAGTTTTGCACTATGTGTAATTATCTCCGATTTTCCTGATCTGAGATAATAAACTTCCGTGTAATCATTTGTAACTGACCTCTAAATTCGGATTGTTTGTCCGATCCCTTTACTTGCCAACTAGAGAGGCGGAAACACGTACTCAACTGTTTTTTTTTCCTCTTTTTACGGTGCTTTTTGAGATGAGACGGTTTCTGTAGAGCGATGGGGTAGCCCCTAACGACCGGAAAAGGGCCCACCCACCCTCTCGGAGACTCACACGGACGCAAGTGCCGTGTGCACACGGGCCACACTTCCGTCGCTCGACTTGTGTCCCTAATCGATTCACTTCTCCCTCAAATCACTACCACTTGTCAACACTTTGTGCCTCCTCCACCCAGCATAGCTTCCCTCCCCACTCCGGACCTCCTTCTATTACCGCTCCGCTGTGGAGTATCGAGCATTCGAGTTACTGCGTGATGCATCGCCTTCTCCCATTACGTGTATCAACAACCGGTATATCGCAATTCCCTACCGAGTTCTGTGTTCCTAATCACCTGTTCAGAAAACATTAGGAACCTTAATAGTGTTCATTTCAAGTAGTGAGCGTTGTAGAGATCTTCCATGCAATGTATGCCCATACATTGAAAGAAAATACTAGACGAATTACCTAGGGTCAATTCTAGATGCTCATTTGAAATGGAAAACCCATGCATCCAGCCTCTCGACCAAATTAAGGAAATTGATTGACATTTTCATCAAGATTAATATGTACCGACCAGATGAGGACCATGTATTGTCCGCTTGCTCAATCTCTGCTCTTCTATGGCCTCTACGTTAGTGCGTGCAAGAATGTATTTGCCAGAGTAGTAATTCTGCAAAAAGCCCTGATTCGATTAACTTCTAAATCTCACTATCTTGCCCATACAGGGCCTACATTTCAGAAATTCTGTATCCTACCGTTTGTTCTCCTGTTTAAAATGATATCAGTTAAGCTGTATTTAAAAAATTACCAGCCCATAGTTCCGGAACACGCAATTTTCTAACCAGCACTTAGTCAATTCCGAGTTACCGCACCAAAATGGCGCAAAACTTCTTTAACTCTCAATCGATAAATATAATTAATGATTTCTCCTCTGATTTACGAGCTAAACTTAAGACCTCCTAATAACAACAGTTTTGAATTCAAATTATTAAAGGACTATTATAATGAACTAAATATAGAACGAAAATAGCATCATTTAGGTTTTTCTTTCACTTTCTTTTTTTAATGTATTGCGGAATATTCTTCAATTCTGTTATCAGTCATATCGATTTCAGCAGGCAGGACTGACTGTTCTCCTACCGCGGGCAGGAGACCATATTGGGGAATAATTTTCCACCGTATGTCAGGGTTCAGCCTTACTTTAAGTAGTGTCAACATGATTTCTGTTGTGTTCAAGCCTGTCATTGTATAATACTGTGCCCATTTAGTTTATTGGAAATTAAAAAAAAAAATCGTGTTCAAATGTGGAGTTACTAATTGGGATTGGGAGAAAATGAGGTCATCAGCTCTTGCAAGTTTGTACCATGGAAAGAAACAACTTTAGCTGTAAAGCGTGTGAATGTAGCGACATCATCTCCGAGCATTTTGGTTCATACATCTTTCCATAGATCGAGTTCGCCAGGAATCTGATTTGCCTACATATCTGATCAGTCTTAAAGTAAATACCGGAATTTATTACGAAATGCTGAGAAGAAAAGTAACATTAAAACGGGTACAATATTGAAATATGAAATGAACCATCCTTTTGAACACATAGATACCGTTTGCAGGGATTAAGATGGGCCTTGTAAAATTATATCGTGCAATCACCCAGGTCAGTTCATTGACCCCCTGAGGCTTTTCTAGTCGGTCCACAATGCTGAAATGTAAGAAGGAGCCAGTTTTGAGAAAAAAGAAGCTCTGAAAGGTGGGCCTGGAGGGTAACTTCCTTCCTCATCGAAGTACAGTGCAGGAAATTAGGAATGGAGGCTCATTGGAACGCAACTTGAATCGTGAACCCAAAATTGTTGAAGGAATGTTAAATTTTCCTTCTCGATCGATTACAATGGTTCATTATGGCCAAATATGGTTGTACATGTGTATGCAAATTTTTATTTTCTTAACACGTTGATACAAAGATCCATTTCAAAGTTGAATGACTGTAAAAAATCATAACCAGTGTAAAACTGATTTCTTTTCTAAGTGAAAATTATAATCTTTGAGCTTACAAGTTAGTATCAAAAGTTATTTTCAAATGCACAAGAGGCCTGCGAAATGTGGGCATGCGCAATGAAGAAAAATGTGTTGTTTGAATGACAACCTCAAATTTTTAGTGGATTTACATGAATCTACATGGAATTTTATTTAAAAAAAAAAAAAAAAAAAAACATCATTCAAATTGTTGAGTGCACAGAAACGTACGCCATTAAGTATGGTCAAAATGCAAAATGTCTAGTATGTAACGGTATTCAATTGGCATCTGGCTATAGACTATTTTTCCAAGCTGATATATGTTTGGGAGACGAGTATTCTTCGTAATTTTTAATGTGGTTGTATCATTTGGAATTGAGCATATCGTGGAACACCCAAATGTGATTTGTTGTGGAAAAATACCTTAAAATTATGCACCTATCACAGGAGATGAATAAACATTTCTAAAATCGCAACATTTGAACATTGTGAATGTCCTCATTCGTGAACTTGTCATATTAAAATCTACGCAAAACTAAGGGAGTAACAGACTAAACGTTTGCTGTAAATATCAATCCATAGGATATATAGGTATCAATTGTAGTGGATATTGCATATACTTTGTGTTATTTCGTATGTTTTAACTGAAGAAATGAATGTGTAGCCAAATCGGTGGTTTGCCAAACAAATGATTTTAATGGAAAGTATTTATTAAGAAACTCACGAGTTCCCACTTCAGTGTGCCCATGGGGTATCGTATGCCGTAGACGGTGCATGTATGACATAATCCAGTCTTCGTCGAGTAATCGAGAGCCATGCGACGAACATGGAACCCGGGAAGTATCGAAAATCGAAATCCTCAAAATGCGAAAGTACGCAAACCTAATGTCTTTTCAGCCTAGTCGCTTGAATAAGGAATGTAATCAAGAAGAATTCTTGAACAGGAGAGATAATGAATATTTTCGAATAGAATCAATAAGGTCAACTATGAACATTGCTTGAAGGTCAAGCCGTGAATCACATTCCGTGAATACTGTTTAGTAAGAGGCACGACATAGAAGTTATTCAAACGACCATAAATACAAATGAAATGACGAGGTAAACTGGACTAATGTACCTACTCCACACAGCTAACAAACACGACCGTCCTACTTTGATTGTAACCGAATTTCAACACAGCGATCTCGCAAATATTCGGAAGTTAAACAAAAGAACGTTTTACAGTGACTGTGACGCTGAAACTAGACTGATGCCTCGGTACTGTAAAAGGGCTATAGGGAAGGGATAGGATACTAAACTGAACCAGGTGCAACGACATCTGTAAGGCAATAAAACGGAGTTTTCCAGATCTGGCGGGACTTAACTTTAGTTTGTATACACTGCAGTGCCGGAGAGTTGTTATGCTTCAAACAGAAAGTTCCCTCTCGGCCGTTATGATTTTTTTCTACACCTTTTTTCTAGCAGAATATTAGCGTCGTAAAAGAGCGTTGACCTCATAAAAGTGCTCCGAGGCAACTGATGGAGGGGGATTTAAAAAAATGAATTAATACCTTTTTCTATAATAATATATTCCAGTTGAGCGCAAAAGACAGCATAAAATGTTAACGTGGAAAATGAAGAGAGGTATCTTTCCACGAATAGTCTTCCATTTAATCTGCTGTTGTTAAAGGAAGTTCGTAGGGCGTTCCAATAGCGTCTTGATTTTCAGTTTTTTGATACTTTGATTTTTGAATATTCAGTCCCAACCAGACCACATAAAAATGTCATAGTCAATGTGCATAACACAGGCCTGTGTTATGCACACTGTGTATAATGCCTGCATTATACACGGTGTCCCACCTATATGGGCCCATTCAGGAATCACAGCCAACGGTGCGAGCTATAAAAAAATTTAACTGGACCATTTCTACTGTATTTTCACTCTACTTGAAGGTGGTGGAACCCGTTTTTCATTTTTCGATGTTTTGATGCCTCAAATCTTCGATTAAAACTTGAGAATTCTCCTTGACCCTCCTTCTTTATTTTAATTTTCGATTTTACGTTGAATTTGGAAGAGAAAATACATCGTTGAAAATTTCTTTTAGAGACTTCGTTTCAGAGTTATTTCACTTTTTGCGAACAACAAAAATCGACGAATTCTTTTAGAAAAAACGCTTTTCTACAATGAACTTCAATATTTTTTAGATTTTTACCACATTTTTAAAATCAGCATCAAATTTCCTTACAACAGAAGACAGTTTCCATTATCAACAATCATCATCAGGGGAATTTTCATGCCTCACTTTACAGATCACCATCATTAACGATTTGACAAATTCGGGGTTGCGTAACATTGCGTGCACGGTGAACTGGTTACGCGCAATCAAAAAATTAGTTGAGGGGTCAAATTTTCATGAAATCATGAGCGAAATCCGAATCTGCAATAAAAAATGGGGGTTCCCCTTTGAAATAAGAAAGTTGTTGCGCAAATCGCGCACGTGCGCAACGTGCGACATTGTGATATTTGAATTCCTTGTTAAAAATTAGTGAAATTATCGTTTGAAATATATTTTTAGGCTCGGGAATTACAGAGATAAATGCCTGGTCCATTAAATTTTGGCCATCCTGTATAATGAAGGGTCGTATTAGTCAATGTGTAATAATTTCTTCATCTTTTTAACTTCTTGCACAGATTTACTAGGCATTATGTATAATGTATGGCGTAGTGTGAGGCCTGCTCATCGGAACACATCGTCGACAGCATCTCGAAGCTGTCTATCATTTCTGCGAATGTCGTCTGCGCTCTCAAGAATCCTTTGAATCACTCTCGACCCAATCCTAAAGTCATATGACACGGTGTTCGCCAGAAGTAAAATCCATGGGTGTGAGGTCAGGACTGCGAGGAGACAGTGTTGCGACGAACAGGCCTCTTCATACGCCAAAATGGAGGACATTTCGGACAAGAGTACCTTAAGACTGAAAATTTCAATTCCTTTCGATTTCAAACCCCTGTCCTAAAAGGGTCAGGGTTAATAGGCAGTCAGGGAGAAGTGAGAGTGACCCTATTCGATTCCGAAAAACTTAGGAGTTAGCCTGAAAAAAACAACTATTTTCGCACTCAAACCTCATTTTCACTGTGAAATCCAATTACTGCAATTAGTTTGACTATTCCATTAGAAAGATGACGTTATGGTGCAGTTTTTAGGTGGTCTGCGCAGTCCTGCTACAAAAACTAATAGGATCACAAAGCGTTTGAAAACTAGGTAATTTTGAACTTTTGACAAATTTTACTTTTTGAACTGTTTTATCGTCCTTTAATTCTACTTTAAAAAAAATTTTTAGGCATTAATAAGACAGAAAATTTGTACGGTCTTTCTAACGGGACCCTCAAATTTGAAATTTTCGTGTAAATAAAATAAGTGATGGCAATTTTAGTGAAGGACGAAAGCACGAAAAAAATCTTAATTTTGAAATAACTCGGAAACGTACCTAGCCTCTTAAGAAAAAACTCTGTCAGGCACTGTTGGTCAGAGATAGATTATAGAACACGTAGCAGAGCGATCGAACACGACTTGTGTTACACCCTATAGAATGACTAGTCATTGTGTGAAATAGGTACCATTTAGGTTTTAATCATTCTATAGAATAACTAGGATATTTATAGTATGGCTATATAATGACGGACTTCACACATTGACTATAACATATATCAATATTGGATCCATAACCAATAAATCTAATTTATTCAAAAAGTTGCTAAAAGAAGATTGTGACAACTTACCCCGAAGACTGGTGGAAGTTTAGCAATTGAACCGGCAAATGACTTGGAAACTACCCAATTTAAACTGCTTTTCGTTAAGCGGCACAATTCGTGAACTGTTAGATGAGCACAGATGAAAGTTCGTTGGAAGATCGCGAAAGGGCTTTGTGACGTTTTCTCTTGTGGAACGCGGAATTCGTATTATTTAGGCAAGATATTGGCACGTTTCTCCTATCTAGGAAAATAGCAGTGCAACGGTGAGAATTGAAATGATGTGGGGCGTTTTTTTCGTCACCTTTGTGCTGTTTGAAATCCGCGCAGCATGCCCTCCGAGCGCGCACGCGAAGCGAAAATCCGTAAAACTGAACTGAAAGAGAAATCCACGAGTTGGAAACTAACCGGATTAGAAATTCATATTGTGAGACCCGACTGGCTCAACCTCGGAAACAAACCGAAAACCCCGAAACGAAAGGGGAATCCCTAAGTGGTGCATTTGTATTCCCCAATAGGGCTGCTTATGCAAAAATACCGCGGCGCCAACATAAGGCGTGAAATACGCTGAAGTACGTGTTTTGGAAACAGCTATTTGACGGCAAATTGTGTTTTAGGTGGCGTCAGCCATTGAGATTAAGGGTTTCTGAAAAGTTTTGTACAATTTTTGTTCAATATTCCCAATACTAAACCTTTGTAATCGACCAAGAAATGAAAAACTGATTATTCCTTTCAGAATTAGTTGGTTCACATTAGAGAATACAAATAGGATGACAAACGCAAATGTATCTAAGCTAACCTATGTTTATAATCCATGTTTATTACAAGTTTAATACAAGTATTAAATCGATTAGGAATCAAATTAGACACAAGAGTCCTTCTGTTGATCATTCTGTATTCACACCATCATTCTGTAGCCGTACCATGATCATTAAAATTTTATTAGCAATCTTAAATGATTCCGCAGTTGGGTGAAACAGTAAACCAACTTAGTCCGAAAAACTATGCCTAAAAGCTACTAGCGATTCTGAAGCAATGAATTTCATTGAGATTGCAGCCAACAACGTTCAACTCATGCATGTTTTATTGAAACCGGCTGAAAAATAGTGAAGCTCTTCTTGTCACCACAGCCACAAGTGGTACGGTATATATAAAAACGCTGCAAATTCTTTCACACTGGTTCATCATTCAATGATTCATGATTTGAATTTCTACTAAGCTTTCTAGTGTGCGTGTTTCACAGGTGATGGAGCGATTATTGAATTTCAGGAGGCACACAAATATGATCAACTGATCAATCCAAATAGGTAATTTGGTTGAGAACCGATTTAAGTGCTCCATGCATGCAAAACAAAAACAATAATAAACCGAAACAACGCAAATGTTGGCAGCATAAATCGGGTCATACATCGGGAATGGTTTGAGCTACGAACCTGAGGATGGGCTCATTCGATTGCTCATGGAATGTTCTTCAAAAAAAAGTACAAATTTAAGCCGCCTTGACTTCTTTTGAGGTTTTTCCTTTTGAGGAAAAACATGGATTTTTCCTGAAAATTTCAGATTTTTTTGCTCCATCCGTTTGGGAGAAATCGTGCGCACGGCGGACGGACGGAAAAAATGTTATTGCAGATTTGGATTCTACACCCTTTGAAACGTAAACCGTGAAATTTCAGGGGGGGTTAGAATTTTTTTTCGAGAGCATAAACCAAAATGGTATGGGATGATTTTTTAATCTCTTCTTAGCTGCTGAAATTCAAACGCGATCGACCAACTAGAGCTTGATCAGTTTTCGTTAGCACTTGCGCAGAGTGTTTTATTGATTTGTGAGCAATGAAACCAATAGTGTATTGTTTACCGCCTAACCCACATATTCCCTGAACGTTGCACCAAAATCGGATGAGAACTGTATAAAGTAGTCTTGTTACAAGGATTTACGGACACACAATCACGGTTGTTCAGGAGGGCCTAAAACGTAAGATGCTAGTAGTAACCTTGAGTTCGGGGATCATTTCTTTATCCATTTCTTGAAAGTGCCTTCCGCACAATTCTTTATATCACTTTTGTATATTATACTAGTTTGCCCTGCTACGCAGGTTAAAAAGAAATAGGTGAATAACACAATGAGGGAGTATAAAAACAGTGCGCAAAGTCAAAAAATTGTATGTTCAAAGTCCCCGAGGAGGGGAGCACGTCGGTTGCCCTGGGAGACGCTCCGCCCCGTTGGGGCCCTCTCCCCTTCACTGGCTAGGTCTGGGGGTTCTGGGGGATGAATTCCACCCGCCCTGCGTCCAACCACCCCTTGGATGAAAAACGGATATACCTACTTTGATACTTACATCTTTATATAAACGAGATTACATACTACATGCACTCAATCTCCCAATGGTGAAAGAGTGAAATGCATCTGAAGGCAGAGGTAGAAGTTATATGTCCTAGTAAGAAGTCCCCTCGACAATGTCTGCCAACTGGAATAATTAGTTTATCTAAATGGAGCTCAGAACGATTTCACAAGCAGTTGAAAAGCGATAAGTTCCACAAAAGGAATCGCCAAGACCACGCGGAGATAAGTCACATACCACCACTCATTAGTTCATCTCTTTCAATATGACACTCGGGAAATTTTTCAAGGAAATATATATTTACCCGATATCTTAATTTACATGGCTATGTGATTTGTGACCACAGTACCTTTTTTATTCCACATTATCAGTACCCACTATGTCACAAATTATCACAGAACATGAATCACTGAGGTTGAAATGAAGGTTCTATAAAATGTTACGCAATGAGTGGTTTTCATGTATTGAATCTGCAACTAACTGCCTGATAGAAATGTGTATTGAATAGTTAAAACTTTCACATACGCGTTTACCCCAAGATTTGACAAAATCCCTCTTCCAGTTCATTTTTCAGCCGTTTTGCCAGCGATTTGTCATCAGGGCGATAGATAATTTAACGGTATTTCAAGTAGTAGTCATTTAGATATAAGTTACTCCAACAAATATGTTATGATCATTTCAGCGAGTTAAGTCGGAAACATGATAAAACATCTTATAATTGACTTTCTAGAAAACTAGATGAGATTAAGGGAAAATATTGACTAAAGAACTTCGTTCAATTAGGCGAAGTAAATATTGAATTAGGGCAAATTTATTGTTATGCAGGACCATAACTTGAGAAAATGAAGGTAGCCATGCTCAACTATTGAACAAACTATAAAATAACATGACTGTATAGATCATTGAAAATTATTATTGACTAAAGAACTTCGTTCAATTAGGCGAAGTAAATATTGAATTAGGGTAAATTTATTGTTATGCAGGAGCACAACTTGAGGAAATAAAGGTAGGCATGTTCAACTATTGAACAAACTATAAAATATACCTAATAATAAAAATTGACATTGACGCTGAATGGATAGATGACTGAAGTGATAAATAATTATGACATTTCTAAAAATAAAATATAAGCATCGTTCAATGACGGATCAAATAATGTTGGGTTGACTGCAGCGTCGTTGCAAGGTACCCAACTGCCGTCATCCCTCCGCACAGTGGCTGTATATATCTTGCGCATGCGCAGAGGCTACTATTGATCTGGGGGTCATGAAACTTATAGGGGACCATCTACACATCAAAACGAACAATCCCTGAAAATTTCATCGAAATTGGTCAAGACCTCCCGGAGTTATGCGCGTAACAAGGATTTCACGTTTGCGCGTGAGCAGAGGCTACTGTTGACCCGGGGTCATGAAACCTATAGGGGACCATCTACACCCCAACCCGCACGATCCCTGAAAATTTCATCAAAATCGGACTACCTATAACTTCGTGTAGTTTTGCCCGTAACAAGGATTTGCTGACAGACAGACACGGAACCAAAATTGTTCAGAAAGGTCTAAAACGCAGAATGCGAGTGGAATTTTTGATTTTGGAGACAAAAAAATTTTTACATTCCGAAAGTGAAAACAATGCTTCTGCTACCTTGGTAGACTCGGAAGCAAAAAGTGTTATAGGACAACTTTGATAAGTAATGCTTTAGAATAGGTACCTGGCTAGTATCAATTATCTAGGTGTAATCCTCCTATGATTTTTTGCCATAGTATTGGAATCTACAGAAGATTTTCTATGAGAGAATGTCTTTTCACTGCCAAGTTTCAATATCCAGACTGTGTTTTCACTCAATAAATGAGAATACAGTCAAATTTTTGACATTTTTTGCAACGAGAATAGAAACAGATTTATCTTATTATAAAAATATTGTGTAGATTGTGCAATATTTATTATTTTAACGTTCCTACGTTAGCGCACCTATATCAGTAAAACCGGCATAAGAAACGTCAAATCACAAAAAAAAGTTATCCGTTTCATGATCTTCGTATTTTGTATAAAACACTATGGGTACACCTATGTCTGTGTGGAATATCACAGTTTAACAATATTAAAACTAAAATTGTCTAATGGGGGATATATAAAATTAATGATTTACCGCTGGTATTAAAACAATAATAATATTAACAATTAATCTGAAAATGGCTTCAAAAATGTAGGTGGTGTTACAAATTATTTTCTATGTTTCATCTTTTTCTCATTGATTTCACTGTTACTATGAATGTCGACATTTCTCCAAGGCTTAATACTATTATTATGGTGAATAATTATTTGAATATAGCCCCCTTAGATAATTTTATTAAGCTGTGACATCATATGATTTGCCTATTATAGGCATTTCCTTCATACGCTTCAAGTTCCACACAACTTGGAGTCAAAGTGTTTGACTTTCCACTGGAGATTTCTTAATGAATACCCTGAGCATTTCAAAAGATTGAACGACCGTTATAAAGTCAAAACGAAAACCATTCTCCATTCGAGAAACTTAGGTATCTATTTTTGTGCAGAAATGTGGCTAGTTGAAAAAAACACTAACAAAGTCTTGGCAAACAGTGAAGGTAACAAAATGGTGCGATTGCTAGCATTCTGCTAAAGTTCCTAAATCATTCTAACTCCTATTTTTACCTATATCAGTTGATCACAAGGTCGAATGTACCGCATATTGACTTACAGTGTATATCAGATTAAATAGAAATGTCTTTTCCCTTTTTGCTCCAATCAAAAGTAAAGAACCTTTGTGATTTCACCAGTGGTCGATAAAATGTTATTAAATCAAATTAAAATTTCCATTTGATTATTGAGTATTTGGTTTTTCTCATCATTTGAGTTCCTTTTCCACTTGTCTATACCCATTACTGGATAATATACCAAAACTGCAATATACCCAAGTTGTAGTTGTCAACTCCGAACACCACAAAGATATATTGTCAAACGTTTTTTCAAGCTCTGCGATTCTATCCTATTTGTCTGACATTCTCCATTTTACGTTGCAGCGACTGACGGTGATTGAGGCAGAAGTTTTATAATAGCTCCCAGCTGGACAGCGGCAAACAGCAAGAAATTTGTGAAACACAGCACCGATATAAATTCCTTGAGGCAGTTGTGATATTATTGTCCTATAAATAAGGCACTCCACACGGCAAAATGAGCCGCGACCTTACCCTAAATTTTTTTTTTTTTTTTTGGTAAAAAAAAACTCCACCTCATCTAATAAGGAAATGTAAAGAATAGTGTTGTTTTAATTAGAAGGCGATTTGAGGCGGGTGTTTAGCTTGTAAATGATTGTTTGTGAGCGGAGATACGTGACCAGCATCCAGAGCGGCCGTGAGCCTTGTTTACCGAAGTCCCGGAATTTTGAAAACATCTCACTCCGCCGTCATTGGTTTTTATTATGCCTCCTTTTGTTCTTTTTTCGTCTTTTCCCTCTGTCTTCCTTTGAATTGCCCAAAGACGATCTCGAGTTGCTTCATTGAGAAAGTTGTGTTCAATCGAATTGCAGAAGTTCTCAATGCCTAACTATTTTCGGAGTTAGTTGGTAAAACAGCAGGTTGACTTTTTTTCAAACGAGATAATTTTTACTTGAGTTACTATCTGTCCACAACCAGTTCCGTACTATTGTTGTGATCCCCTTGCATAAACAGCATAAATTATCGGCAGCGTTTAGTCCCTTAAATTGCGTTAAGATCATTGTAAAAACCATGACTTCTCTAGGTTTCATCCTATTTTGATTGTAGCTCCGTATCTGAGTTTCAGCATGATAGTATAACGGTGCTTATGAGGGTGCCGGAATTCGGAAACTTCTGTTCATATAAACCACGAACGCAGTTCAGCCCGTAAACCATTTTCGTCAATTCGTAACCATGTTGGTGGCTTCTTTGCTAATTGCGGACAAAAGAGGCTTCGGGGTGAGGTGCATCTGAGAATATCTGGATGATGATACATGCACTGTTGTGGAACAAGTTTCTGCTGTTCGATTATTGACGCCCAAGTTGTGTCCAGCTCTGAAAGGCCTCCATGAGGTAGAATGCATCAACAAAAGATGATAAATGGCGACCCCCAAACACGTTCTGCTCGAATGGAATAGTTCCGCTATAACTTGGAACGGAATCTGGCGGAAAGGAGGAAAAGTCCAAGTTCCTCTGGTGGCAAATATAAACCAGCCCTAAGAGATTATATTTCAGGATTAAACCCAAAAATCAAAATCTCAAAAACTACCAATGTAAGATGGAATTTTTTAGTTTGATTCTGATAGAAATTCGTTCCGTGAATCGAATAAGTCCACTTGGGTTGCTGTACCCTCATCCGTTTGCTCACCATTTAAAAAGTCGGTTAGTTTGATAGTCGGGCTGCAGACCAGTTTTTCATTGGCTGGTGGCCCACCAGGTGCTTGGCTGGCGAGAGACCAAAAAGCGAGGTTGGTGCTATACGATTATATTCTCCATCAAGCCATCTCCCAAACTCCAATTCAGTTGCAGATAGAAGGAAAAAGCATTCTATTTGCCTGCATTGCCTTTGGCTCTACAGCCATTTCTATCGGATGGTTATTTGATACAGATATAGTAAACCTTTTGTGATAGTTTGCAGCGATTTGTACTTGGAAGAGCGGATCTAAATAAAACGACTGGGTCCCTGAGAAGAGTAACCCTTGGAACCATAAAGTTTCATGACAAATCGTGAGAGAGAGATATTTCCTGCTTAGCTCCCCTTGGTTGTCGAGGCTCGAGCGTATTAAATTATTTACGATGAAGAGGGCAAACTTTTCTTCGGCTTATCTCCCGACGATACAACTTGAAAACTGCACTTCAACAAACTTCTAAGAACATCAATCATTCGCCAGTCCTCGCTGATACTTCACGTACCCACACATCCTAGAACAATGATGCGAGCTCGACCATTCGAGTAGATGAGCTAAAAAATAATATTCTAACGTGTTAACCTATTAATGCTACTTTTGATTGATTTTAGCGACCTAGTGGGAAGATTAGAGAGAAGAAAACCACACGAACTAACACAATAAATCTGAAATAATGAGATTTCCACCTCATCAGTTATCAGACTTTGTCAAAACACGTTCTATGCTTTTGTTTCAGATTGGACCTGCTGTGAAGAACATCGCGATCATATTGGCAAAAACGCGTAAAGTTGCTGTTATGAAAACGTCCAAAAAATGAATGAAGAGTGAAGGGTAAAGAGCCTTGAATATGAGTTAACGTTGGATTCATATGTTTTGAAGGGTGCATCAAATGAGATAGCTAGAACAAGGAAAAAATGTATGCCAAATGACTCCAATCATCGAGCGTAGGTTTGATATATAGGGGAAAAACCAGGTCCTTCGAGAAATACAACTGTAGAACTGGGTAACATTATCTCATTCTTCCCTCATTCCACAAGCCAAGTTCCCAGTATTTTCTGTATCATCATTTCAAAAAGCAACGGCGGAAGTACCTGCCAACTGGTTGGATGTTCTCAAATCAGCGAGACGCAAGCCACATCCTTTCAAGGTGGAAAAAGAAATAAGAAAAAAGAAATAAGTCTGTGGTGATTACTGGACAACTTTCCTGACTCCAGGTTACCTACCAAAAGCTCCAATGAAGACGAGGCCCATCAGGGAACTGAAAATCGAAGCTGAATTTCAAGGATCGTATTTCATCGGGGGTACCTTCAAAGGAACATTCCAGAGTTCTCATAATAATACTCCACGAACTTGTACGAAGTCGGTGGCCAAGAAGAACCAACAAGCACTAGGATCCTCTAGCAGCTGCATCATTGCTTCGTCCAGGCGAATTTAATTTCCCCCCGCGCGCTTATAACGCAAAACTTCCGATTGCAAAGAGTTTCTGTAAGCGGGAATCCCATGAGTATTACGCTGAACTCTCGCGAAAGATATGATTGGGATAACAGTTATCTACGTTTTCTTAAGGGTTTACCTGGTTTTCCCCCTGTATTTTAGGAGTCTTGATACTTGGCATCATAATAACTATTAACAAACATTTTGTTCTCGTGGTATAAAACTTTGCTCACATTCACTCACACTTCAATATCAATCACACATTTTAAAAATAATTGTTTAATAACCACAGCAGTGTAAATGAAGGGTTTTTACAGAAATATTAGCTTTTTTCGAAATGTGAAAATAGGAGTTTGCTCGTTGAAAAACGGTACCCTTGGTAGATAGATTTAGCTTGGTTTTGCTGTGATTCATTGTCAATCTTCTCACCACTTTACATTAAAAACTGTCCGATCGACAACATTGTAGATGTGAACATCGAAATGGCTGCAGATGGGTCCTCTGCATATTGTATTTATCTACACGGTTGTTTACAGTTGTTTGTAGGCATTTAATACGAGGGACCAATTATTGAGCCTAGAATTACACCAGTCCGTAAAGGAAGAACAGCAAAGAAGATAATATTATGTTTGAAGGAGGGTTGGGTGCAATGAAGATAATTGAGCTACTTACTCGATGTAAAGAAATCGTGTTCCCAAAGACATGAGCGTCTTCAAGTTGGGACACCTGTATTACTGGATTTGCTTTGATGCTGCTGTTTGATGATTGCTATCTGCGCTAAAGCGATGAGGGTTACTACAATGATACAATGTTGTTGATACTGAAATGAGTTGACAAAACCGTTCTTTCCACAAAGATGTACAAGTCTTAAGATGTACCTATACCAGGAATTTCGTTGGGATTGCTTGTAGTAACCTGAAATTGGTTGTTGCAGACGAAACTCCCAAAACTTGCGATATGAATAACACTTTCTTTGTGTTGCAATGTAAGTGTGGAAGCTGTACCATTGAGCTTGGCATTTACTCTTGATATCGATTGGCAGATTGGTGAAGCGCACGAATGAGTATTCTACTTCAATATTTCTGCAAGGTTCTCTCTAAAAAGTTCAATTTCCACATTTGTTGAGATTTGTCCGATCTTGCTCAAATCCAGAGGGTAGTTGAGGAAGCCGATTTAATCAACTCATATAAATATTAACTCCCTGCTGCAGAATTAGCGCGACATACCCGCAATAAGGGATGTACTCCCATTTGAAGGCGTTTATGTCTGTCCACGTCCCGAGGCATTTTCGTCCTGTCAATCGTTGTAACCGAGTTATATTCGACATCTTTTGCGAGTAATTACAATATTCTAATGATTTGAACAAGGAGGTGATGGAATGGTGCAGTTGCCCCTTCAAAAAGTTGAGGCGATGATACCTACAACACCCTGCAGCTGAAAAACTCCAGGTTTATGCTCAGACGATGCCACTTCAAGAATCGGGAAGTGGGAACTATCCACTTCCATCACAACATTCATGTTACCAATGCGAGGCAGCTACATGCCACACCCAACTCTTTCTTGTAGGTGCCTCCATGTATGTAGTTGTAAAAACGACGCATCATGGGCTCGTTGAACCATTATCTATGGATAATAAATAAAATGATGGATCTGCAAAGATGTGTTTCAATTTGCTGTTGTTAATAATTTCTATTCATATAGCTTTTTGAAAGTAGGTACCTAGTGGTTCTTCCTTTAATAATCTAAGTGCATCCTAAAGTGCTTATTAATTGCTGTTATTTTGAAGTCAATGTGAGGGTAAAAGAAATAATAGTCCAGAGGATGTTCATCGGGGAGAAGGTTAACGAAATTGTAAGGTAACGGAAATATCGGGTCAAGAGAGTACGCAAGGTGAGATAAGAGAGGGGAGGCGTGACTCTGAATATATTAAAACACTGGAATTGGAAGGCTGGCGTTGAGGAGGTGGGTGCCGCGATGATGAGGGGGAAGCTGCGTTGTGGCGATGGGGGTGGCAATGTGGTAGAGGGGGGTCGAGCTCTCCACTTTTCCACATCACTTCTGTTTCGTAGAGCACTATAATGAAGTAGATTTGTAACAAGGGGTTGGGACGGGAAGAGAGTCTACCCCTAGGGGTGGGGGTTGAAACCTCAGGGGTAGATGAGGGGTGGACTCTGCGGGAGGACGGGAGGTGGATCCTTCCCTGGTGCCTTGCGTTTAATTTCCTTTCTTGCCGTGATTCTTGAAGTAATCAATCAAGTGGGCGACCCCTCTTTCTCAAATTGAAACTTGCGAATCATAAAATTATATGGAGCGATGCGCCTTACAATTTTCCCTTCGTTTAGAAGGTAGGTCTACCACTGAAATAGACGGACACACGACAAGAATTGATCACCTACCTCTGAAAAGCAAGAGGCTCGTGGAAATTTTTATTTTTCAGGACGATTTCTACTTCTCGCTCAAACACATAGCTGCCCTACTTCGGCAGAGAGGATGCGAATGTTGGGATAGTACGCAACAGACAACATCGAAGAAAATAATACCCTCCAAAACTACCTATCGACACAACTTTTCTCACTTTCAGAAGATTTTAGGCCGGGAAAGAATCTACCATAGACATAGCCAGGCGTGCAAAAGATGATCAGGCAAAAACAAACAAACTCAGAACAACATGGATTAGCGAGTTCTAACACCAAAAGGCAAGTGGCAATTTTGATTTTAATATAATATTGATGTTAGTTGAGCGTGCAACAGCCAAAACCAAAGAAATCAATAGGCGAGGATAAAAATGAATAAGAAGTGGAAAACTGAGTATTTATTCCCAACCATCTAATGACTTGACTGAGAGGCAGTTCCAATTATTAGCTGTTTGAGAACCTTCGAGTTGCTTACTATTGGAGTGAAAATTCGTATGAGGTCCCCCACAGCTTCATGGGTCCTCTTGACAATGCTGTTTATTTGATGAATATGTAGGTTGGCTTCGAAGTCACGAAGTAGGAAAGTGCATTTATGATTCTGGAGTCGTTTTCAGTCTATATCCCAAATCACATTTGCCTTCACATCAGCAGTTGAGAATATGTTACAGCCATCCTTTGTTTCTCTCATCGCAGGTCCTTCGCCATCTCTTTCCAAAGACAGTCTAGACCATGATTCACTAAGCCTTCCTATTTGGAATTGAGAGCATGGGTCTAGCTAAAGTGTACTCGTGGGTGGAATGCAATACCGCTTACAAGGGTTGAGAAATAAGCCTGCAGCACCCAGAGAATATCCTGGAAGATAAAGCGTCCCTCGTAGCATCAGGGCAGCAAATTCAAGAAACGAGATGGGGTGGCTATCTGCATCCCTCATACTTCCTTTGGATTTATCTGACTGGAAAGAAAGATCCGCAATAAGCACGGCAGTGGTGAATATTTGAATCTCTGCCACCTCTGTCGATATGTAGACCTGACATTGTTGTACTAAGCATTCCCATTTGCAATCCGTCGTTCAAGCTAAAGAGTGCTCTAATACGAACGTAATGGATTGGAATGAGGTCTCGTACCCCTTACGAGGATGAGACAATTAGCCTTCAACACGTAGAGAATATCCTACAAGATAAAATTTCCCTGGTATAGCCTCAGGGTGGGAGATTCAAGAAACGGGATGGGGGAACCACCACATTCATCATACTCCCTGGGCATCAATCTGAGTATAGGAAAAGATTTGGCAGTAGTGAATAGTTCATTTTTAAGTAGTATTCTTGAAATGTATTGCACATTTTTCTTATAGGAGCAGTAGGAGGAAGTGGGGCATTAGTACAGCCAATATTAGAGGGGGATATTTAGTTACCAGTCTCTGTTATAATATGACTAGGAGATGTTGGAAGCAGTAGTTAGCCCTTCCGAAAGTGGTGGCGATTAGCCTCCAGCACCCAGAAGAGCGAAAAGATTTCAAGTATTACAGAGGCACAGCTAACTTAAAATGGGAATGGGGAACTATCCACATCCATCATAGTGTTCCGCATCTCATGAAGTTTATATGAAGGTTCGTATGAATCAGTAATTGTTGGTATGATGACCCATGACCTGTTTTGAGCCTTTCGCAATATGAAAGTCGACACGTATTGCTGAGTTTTCGCATTTATAAGTAGCGGATGCAACATCGACAAAATTGGGTTAAAAATGATATAGATGATTAAATCAGCTTTCCCAACTATCCTCCGCATTTCCTCCACAAGATCGGACTTGAGAAAATTATGTTTGACAGATTTCTCGTTCGCACGTGCGCTGAGAGAAGTCTTAATTTTTGTGCGATGAAACACATAGGTTAAACCCATCCACTGCCCACTCATTCCTTGCAGATTTCGTCATCTTTTGAAAACTGTATAAATTAAACTTATTTCAAAGATCAACGAACACACACACACATTTTTTTTCCACACACACACACACACACACAGACAGATGGACACGACTAATTAACTTGAGTTGCCCGGAATGGTCGAAACATAAAATAAAATAGGAAAAATCTATGTTGAACAAAACAAACTTTGATCTCTTGATATTGAAAACAAATCTTTCGCTATGCAAACGCACACCCAGACGTAAAAAACCGATCTCCTTATATTGTAATTTACTTCTAGATACCCAAAGACAGTTTGATGACTTTTTCTTGAATACAATTCCGTGAACACCAACCTTCAGTACTCTCTTCGTTAGAAGCAGAAGCTGATATAAAAACTTATAGCTAACTTATTACGGTCATTCCACATTTGTCACGTAGGGAAGCCCTTGATTTACCTCAAATTATCATGATACCGCTTTTGGTTATTAATCCATAAAATAACCGTTGTAATCAATTAACAATTTTTTTTTGTCTTACCCTCTGAAAATTGTATGGGTAATTATCAAAATGCGTAAATTTCAAAAATAAATAGAAAATGAGAAAATAAAAATAACTGGAAGCTTTCCTCTTAAACACATGGACCGTGTTTGGAATCTCTGTTCAAAAATCATCAATCGACCGATTGATCAAACCGGGTATGGGATTTACACACACATCTTGAAACGTTAATCGACAAATTTTTGGGGGGTTCTACTTTTTGTTGATGGTCGATTACAAACGTTTTTCATTAAAAATATTTTCCTCATAAACTCAAGTAAGTAGTATATTTATAGGGTATAGTTATTGGATGTAAATTGTATTTTCTGTATGAGGATGCAGCAACTAAGTGAAGGGAATGTTACATTCCTTTCACTAGGGGATGTTCTGAGTGGAAGGGGGTGTTTTGATGTCCCGGCTAGTAGGGGATGTTCGGATGTATTCGTGTAATAGGGGATGTTTTGGCTGGTGGTATTCACAGACGACGTGTTAGGCGCTCAGGTAACGACAATGTAGGCAGGAACGAGTTCCTTATTCCTGAGTTCGAAATCGGAAAAGGGGGTTAGTTCGAAGAAGGGGGTAGTTCCGGCAGGGGGTGGGCGACAACAGTTTGAAAGGACATCGATCCGCCTAAGCCCCGCCCACCCTCACACGCACACTTTCAAGTCTGACTTTACACACGCACACCTTCTCATCCCTCACTTCAACCCTCCACGGGAGCTATTTTTTTTTCTTCGCTCCCTCCACCCATTTCCCCCGGCGACGCTTCTCCCCGCTTTCCCATCCGTCATACACCGGGAATCTCAGTCCAACGATATTCCTCATCGTGGAGGACGAGGAGGAGAAGGGGTTCTTATCAACGGCCTACAACAGAGTGGAAACCATAGCAACACTGTATTCATCATCCCTCAAATATAATCCGATTCGATCAATCACACTTAAAGATCAGAGGTTTTCTAGGTTGAAAAGATTCATCTACTAAAAAGATATTAAAAAACCCAGTACTTGATCAATACATGGTTTATGAATTTTTCATGCTAAATTATGTTTGAACATATTAATCATCAAATATTGTTTGGTTTATCGTTTTTAACAACGGAACTTAGTGGCCGACCAATAGAAAAACATTTTCAACTCCCTCAATATTTGTTGTTTAAATTCCAAAAATTGAAAAGAAAAATAGTAATAACCTAGATAAGACATAAGCCGCCCAGAACTTTTGTACGAAAGTATTGAACCAAGGTTCTAGTTGGGAATTAGCTGCCAGCAACACTCTCGATTAATCGTAAAGGGTTGAATTAAAGGGCTGAAATAATGAAAGAAATCAAGATTTTGAAAACATTCGAAATGCATGTAATGCTTGTTAGGATGGAGATCATTTCGATAAATCGAATGAGCCCACCGGGATTGCCGTACGACCAACCGTTTGCTAGAAATCCGATCCGACGACCCTAAGAGCTAGAAATTTGACGGAACTGAAAAAAGAAAACTGAAATTACCCAACAGCGTTTCCCAATGAACTGCGACGATCGAACCTTCTGGAAATCTTTCTTCAAGATGTCGAGTGTGAGATAACTTTTGTCTTACACCTATAACTATGTGGTCCATTGTTTTTTTTTTTTTTTAACCTCATTTTCTTTAGTGGATGCCTATTTCTGTTCTTTTTAGGACCATTCTTCTTGGACATCAGCTGTTATTATGCAGACGGTGGAGCGAGCAAAGGGTAAACTTTTGCTGATTTCTCCCCATAGGGCACTTTTTATGGGTTTTACAATAATAAAGAACCAGTGATTTGCGAAGAAGGACCATCTAATACAGATATGACAAGGCGTGGAGAAGCATTGATGAGCCGAACGGAATTTGAGACTAATTTCCTTTCCAAATGACTAATTTCCTTTGAAATGTGGAGTAGTACTCCTTTTAAAGAATCTAGAATGCAGATAGAATGTTTTAATAATAAACTTTGTTTGATATTTTGCAGCATTTTTTTCTGGGACAATGAGCCCGACGACGTAATTTACTTTCACACTACATACGCAGTTACTGAGTGAGTAGCCTGATTGCTGGGCTCTAGAGGTAAATTATGCATACACTGTGAAACTATATTTCACCAGGTCCTATGGCTCTTCAATTTCAAAGAACTGCTTCTAATTTCAACATCTGAAGCACCAGAAGATCTCATGAAACCTGAAGAATGGGAGACTTGATTCCTGATAGCTTGTTAGAGAGGAACGTTTCGTCAATCACCAATGAGACAAAGTAAACAACTGGTATTGAGAATATTACCGTCCGAGTTTATACAAGGTACAACTACCAAGCTAATTTTTCTGGAGTTACAAAACGATTTAACACCATCAGAGAGTTACAAGTTACAAAAAGATACATTTAATGATTTGAAACAAACAGATGTGAGAAACAGATTTAACTGCACACCGTTCCTTCCGATGTTCGATATACATTCATACATGATGATGTATCACATACATTGATACATTGATAATTTATTTTCATAGATATGTATTTATTTCTTTTGCCTCGTCTTCAGTAATTTTCCGCTTTTCCTGGTGCATCCGAACAGCTTTTCACCAAATTGACAATCTTCCAGCTATTTGGATTTCGTTTCCGAATAAGGGATGTCTATTAAATTCTTCATATGAAATTTCCGACGTATACCTACCAAATTTTTGAAATCACCAACAAAAGAAATCATTACATATTTGCGTAGAAAGTGAGACAGTATTACCATTTGCAATAAACAAACTTAAAGGAAATTCAAGTTATTAAAGTGCTGTTTAAACTGTATTGTATTGTACATGAACACCTAATTCATTAACTTCGTACTTCACCCTGAAATATGCACTTAACGTTATTCAATGTTTTCATATCCGATTTGCATTCACCACGACGTATGTCTTTGAAACATAGACATAAAGTGAGCTAATCTGAGTACATATATGTACTCAGACAATATATATAGTATATATACTATCTGCGATATTTTATTGTCAATAGAATATGTACTTAACCAACGAAGAGTAACTTGCATATTTCAGGAAAACGAAAGACAGCTATTTTTTTAGAGAAAACTACTAACCCACCATTTACTACATTGTAGTTGAGCCGGTTGCGGTCAAGATTTTGATCACCTCATTTCCACGACGGACCGTACAAACGTTTGCCAACAACGTACAGCGACGTGTTTGTTAATTTTTAACCATCTATTGGACTGCTGCAAATGTAACTTTTATTCAAATAATTCAAGAATTTAAACTTGCTGGTCAACTCTCATGCCACCCACAGCTTTTGAATTTCATTCGGTGGCTGATGAATGTTAGCCTGATTATTTTGAGAACACTGGAATTTAAATTTCCCGAAGAAAATCAACGTTTCCCGAATCTTGATCACTGTAGAATGTATGCCAACATTCTTGAAACAGCCGATTTATAGATTATCATGTATCTATTATCTGAGCCAAAACTAGTTAGTAAGCCAATTAACAAGCCAAAATCGCTCATTGATATCAGTTATATTAGTCGATACCTATTTCTTGGGTTTTGGTTTATAATTTTCAATAATAAACCTTTGTAGTGGAACAAAAACAAACAAAAAAATTGGTCATTTTTTTTAACCCCCTTCAACAGTTGTTGGGTAGATTTCGAAAATTGAAACAAAAAATCAATCCGTACGCCGTACGCTGTCCGAAGCTGTACCAACTTTTTCTAAAAAATCCAACATCAATCCGATATGTGCTTTAATCTTGCCATCTTGATCAATCAACACTAATGGATTATATTTAATTATTTAATATCGAATCTTATAAACCTTGGAAGTCAGAGGGTGATTTTTTGTCCACTTCAGGAAAGAAATTAATTCCCAGAATTAAATGAGACCATTGGTTAGGTAGGTGGTAGGGATGCAGAGCACAGAACGGAAGGTCTGAGGTAGACAGCGTGGCTGAGAGCAGGCCAAGTATTTTCATCTTGAATGCAATTGCGAGATGCCGAGGTACCGAGTTTAAATAATGAACCATTGAGTAAGTCTCGTAAACATAGATCAGTGATTTACGTAGGAAGGGCTATACAGAAATGATAAACCTCTGTCTAATAATTTGCCGCATTTTTTTCCGTTATTGAGGTGAAATGCATGCACATAGTCAGCTATTGAGAAATTGTCACTAAAGCCCTGATCAGGAGGAAGAAACCCTGCGAACGAAAGTAGGAAAGGAAAGGGAGATGTCTGACAGATCGGAAGAACAAACAAAGAAGCTGAAGGAAGGAGCCCGCATGGGGAAGCGCGCGTTTGTCCTCTGCGTGAGACCGCAGGCGTTCGCGGTTTCCCTGAAGAAGATCCGGAGGTGGCGAGAGGTCCGGAAGTGAATGATAATCATCACATCTCGACCCTGTCCACGGAAAGTTTAGTCATCGAGTGCCAAAGCATAGAAGAGAGTCTGCCATCAACTAGGTAGACTAAACAATTGGTGTGGTACGATCCATGGATTACATTTATATAGCCCGTTCGTTAAAGTACCTCAGTACTCAGAACTACCCTCCCACCATCCTCAGAATTACTGTCTCAGAATGTGTTGTTTTGCGCCCACGGAGCGTTTAGCTATTGAGTCCCCAATACCCTCTAATGAGTTGCGTACAAGCCTGCATACTTTTGTTTAGAGCAATCCGTGGATTAGATTTTCGTGGCTCAGTCGTAATTGTACTTCAATACTCAAAACTAACTCCCCACCCCTCGAGTAATTGTCTCGGAACGGTGCCGAATAAGTCCCTGACATGCAGCACCATGGTATTGTTTCGCGTCCACGTGTGATTATGCGTACTATCAGGAAAACTTAACATTTGGTCTGGATCGACCAGTGGAATAGAGTTACGTGACTCGATTACAACAGTACACAAAAACTCAGAACTAACCTCGCAACATCCCCGGAATTACTGTCCGGAACTGGTGCAGAATAAGTCAGTAGGAAACCAGACAAGAAACCAGGGATGGTCCTGAATCATTGGCATCAATCTTGACCAATCCTATAGGGTGAAATCAAAGTTTGGAAATATTTGAAGATCCGAATGTCAAAAACCTTCCAAATAACGCAAATGGTTTTTGTTCAAGTTTGATCAGCATCCTTTCAATGAAATGAATGATCCCGCTCGGAATGCTTCATGCATCCATTCACGAAAAAAAGAACGTCAACATGAATGTAAATGAGAACGCATCTGAACATGAAAACAATCTCTTAGTAAATTGTGACGATAAAATCAGCTGATGTAATTGCAATGTCAAAATACAGTCAAAATATAGTTTTTGTAAACAAACTAAAGCTCCACAGTATGGAGGCAAAACAAACCGATCAGCTTATTGGCTCTTGCAGTTAATCTACGGTGCTCGAATTTGAATGAATCTGTTTTAAACCATCTTGTATACAATTACAAGACATAGAAATTCCAAGAACAATATAGGCTTTTATAGGCTATGTCTCGATGTAGAAGCTTACACGACCCATGGGTTTACTCGAGAGCACTAAATAATTCGGATTTAGAATGCTTATGAGAAAGGATTTCTAATTGCGAAAATCGCGTCTAATACAAATTTGTAATAGATCATTTTTGGTTTGTGGTCTACCTTTTTTCCCCCATTGATAGAACCAGCTTCTGTTGTGAATTGCCAGAAAACCTCAAACACAACCATTTGCCGGCAATAAAATGTTACCTCGCAGTTACCCAAAGTCGTTAGAAGTTTCAAAAATGGATAATAGCGTGATGAACGTTTTGACTATGTAGACGTCCATTAATCCGCAATGAATATGCAATTTTAGTGATCGATGGAAAAATTATTATTTGAATTTTAACTGCCAGATGAGTGGACTGTCGTTGTTATGGGATGTTCAATAGTGGTTTGAATAAGGAATAAAATTGTCAAGACAATGATGATTTTGGAGGGGATTGTTAGGTAGCCCATTTCACGTTTGAATGTGGTGGGGGAATGGGGAGCATTGACAAATTTTTATCAATTGAAAGATAGGCTATTTCGAAATGGTTTACTTAAACATACTAAAATGTATGCCAAATTTCTTTTGTTTCGTAAGTGTCAAACAATTCTACTTATGTGCATGTGAACAGTGGCGTATATATGTAATATTTTCGGAGGGGGCCGAGAAAACAGTCTGGGGGTTATTCCTTGACCACCCCCCCTCCACTCATAGGGGGGTCCGGAAAGTTTTACAAATCAGTTGTCGAAAATCACATGTTCAACTATTGTAGCACTAAAAAAAAAACTGATAGAAAAGTGGTTTTTTTCTCAGGGGAAAGCATACCTAGTTTAGGCCTAAATAATATTCAGTTAATAACTTGGAAAGGTGTAAAAAAATACATGATTGATACAAAGGTTCCTTTTTATTAACATTATTGTGGACCGAAAAATGCAATATTAATTTATGTATTCCAAATTTCGGAGGGGTCCCGGGCCCCCTCGGCCCCCCCTTATATAAGCCCCTGCAAGTGAAGCAGGTATTGCTTCACAAATCCGCAATAACATGCATAGATCTCAGTTCCTAAACAAATCCAGTCCAAATATGAAGGGAATAAACTGAGAGAAATCGAAGTAATGGAAAAATTCCAATTCGCGCTTGCGTACACCTACGCGATTAAAGATATGGAGGATTATGAGGGAATTATGATTTTAGACCTATGCCAAAGCTTCCTGTAATCGCTAAGATTTTTAAACTGATTCACCTAAAGAGATTAATGTTGAAATTGGAGAAGGGGAAATCCCTTCATAATGAGCAACACCAATTTCACTAAGGTAGAACCACTTCTTCTGCTACGTGCCCGCTTGTAGTCCTATTCTCCGAGTAATTGACAATAAGGAATCTACCTAAGGCACTACACAATTTACCTAAGGCATTCGAATCAGTTTCTTACGAATTAATTCTACAGAAATTAAAGTTCTTAAAGTATTCAACAACGTTGCACTGTCTTTTTGATGGCGAAGCTTCTGTGGGGGCTTAAATCCCGTGAGAGGTAACGCAGTGATCGATGATGGTCCCATGCTTGTTCTACATTTTTATCAACGACCTATCTTTCAACGTTGGCAATGGCAAAATACTGCTCTTTGCTGACTCTCACTCGCACTTAATTTAGAGTGCCCTTTAAGGGTTGTCGAAGTGTTGTAAAATCCCTAAAAACCTCAAAAAAAGTCAAGACGGCCTAAATTTGGACTTTTTCTGAGGAACTTTCCATGAGGAATCTAATGAGCCCCTCCCCAGGTCCGTAGCTTAAACCATTCTCGATGTATTTATGGTGCCAACATTTGCATCCATATTCACTACTGGAGTGAACTCCTGAAAGGGTTTATAGCCGATACACGGGTTGAAGTATTCTGATAACCATAAAAAAAACGCTGCTAATTCTTTCACTGGGGTTTATTATCCAATTGGCTTGCGTTCTTGATCTGAATTTCTACTAAGCTTTGGAGTGTGCGTGTTTCACAGGCGATAGAGCAATTATTGAATTTCAGGAGGCACACAAATATGATCAACTTATCAATCCAAATAGGTATTTTGGTTGAGAACAGATTTACGTGCCCTATGCATATCTCCTGAAATTCAATAATCGCTCTATCACCTGTGAAACAGGGACACTCCAAAGCTTAGTAGGAATTCAAATCATGAACGCAAGCCAATTAATAATAAACCCCAGCGAAAGAATTTGCAGAGTTTTTTATTCCATTGTTGGATTTCGCACTTCTTGAAACGTAAGCTTACACATTTTGGTGGAAGGGACGGGGTTGAATTTGTTTTCTTGGTCGATAACAAATGTACCGAAGTGCAAAATTGTTCGAATTCGTTTGTGCTTATTTACTTCGGTGATTCAGGTAGTAATCAGGCGAATCAGCGCCTAAAATTCATGTAAAGCCAATTTCGTGCAGACTATTTCGGTGGGTCTACTTAAGGAGCTATCTCCGAGTCAAACGAGGTTCCTACCTGTTCATTTGACGCGGAGATTGGCTGGAACCCTAACACGGATTACCCTGATAGCTCATTAGGGTAATTCTAGATACTTAGTGTCTACCCCATACCGAATGGGTCCAAATCCAAAAATAGAACAACTGAAATTAAATTTGATAAAACATCTACCTTCGCTTCACTTCTCCGCAAATATGTAACAAAAAGAACTCTTGTAAAGATGATTCTTTTGCAGTTACATCGGTTGATTCGATCGTCACAGGCTACTAGTAGTTTTTTAATATATCCAAACACATTCACATTTATGTTGACATTCTTCTTTTACTGTCAAACTCTAGCGCCATATGAAATGGGATCGGAAGGCTAGGCTTTGTAAAAAACAATGCTAAATGGAATTGAAGTAGCTGGTAGCTGACTGTTTACAGCCAACCCAGCACATTTTCCTGTAAATTTCACTAAAATGTGATCGAAGCTAAATTAGCTGAACTGTGTGGGTTGGCACATACAGAAAATCTGAGCGAATTTTTTGTAAATGGTCCAAAACTTAAAAGGCGAGTGAAAACTTTGATTCTGGGAAAAGCTGACCAAATGTGCCGTAACTAATGCTGTACGACTCAATCTTTTCAATACTTTATGTTTCTATTTAAATGGATATTCAGTGGGGATTTCAACTCCAGATGATCTCTAGTCAGGAAGAAAGATTTTAAAGACATTTCCGAATAAGTTTATCTGTACACATTTACAGTATTGCAATCCATTAATGATTATCGGATGAGTTGTGATTCGTTTACTTATCCACACGGTTCTTATAAGGATGCGAATTCTTCGTCCGATTAAATGTTTAACACGGTCAAAAAAATGATGTAACCCACTGTTGAGTCGCGGCGGGTTGAATGACTCATTGACAGATGTTGGTTCACTGGTCGTTTTACAAAGAAAACAATGACGAACGGTTGACACGATACTACAAACATGAGAAAAGTTAAAAAAAAAAAGAGAAAAAAAGGATTTATTTGTATGTCTGACCTGTAAAGTGTCTTCCATGAGTCTTTCCATCATCTTTGAGTTCGGTAACGGAAAAAAATCATCAAAGTGCGTGGTCTGGGAGGAGAGAGAGGACTGCTTTGAGTTTGGGAGGTTGAGGAACCTTGAAGACTCTGTTTTCAGGGTTGCTGACGCCAGCAGTTTTATTAGCTCGTTGACTGCCACCTCCCCGCCTCCCGCCACCTAGTCACTTCTGCTGCCGCTCTCTTCCCACCCAGCATCCACATCTCGTTGTTTGTTTACAAGTTCGGTGTTACACTCTACGAGTATGTAAGAGTATGATAGTTATTCATAGGTGGGTTGCCAAGACGGCATATTGACGATATTTTGAAACACTTCACAGGCGGTCCTCAGGACACACGACAACATAAAATGAGACTTTTTTGAAAGCATTAAAAACCAAAAACCATTAGACAGTACCTAGTATAAAGATATTACCTATAAGTCAGCCTGGATGTCGTTGACCCGGAAACCTGAGTAAAAATTCTAAATAGATTGTATTTCAAATATTTTGGTTTATTGTTTTAAACAATGAAGCTCTGCAATCGCCCAAAAAGAAAAATGTAAACCCCCTCAAAATTGGCTGTTTTACATTTCAAGATGTGTAGAATCCGAAAAAAATATATATCTTTATATTTTTTATCCATCCGCCGTGCGGAGTTTTTTTCCGAAACTACTGAACGAAAGTTAATGAAGCGTGGGTCACAAATCATGATTATATGGGGTCTAGCTGGGACTGAATTCTCGACATTGATTTCAATCAATCCTAAACGGTAAAATCAAAGCGCTGACATTTCAAAGATCTTAATATAGAACACTTTTGAAAAACGCTACTGTTTTTACATCCGTTATTTATTGATGCGCCGAACAGCTTTACGTTCATCAGTTCGCTCTCCCTATGGCTAGAACTTTGATAGAAAATAGAACGTGAATGTGAACGTGCTTAGAGGTGGTAAAAAATCGTCTAGTACCGTGTGAGGTTTGCACCAGCTGTGTAATTTTGTTTCAAGAGTTCCTTCTCAAATCGAGTTTTTCAAGTTTTTTGTAACGTAATTGTGATACGAGTGAATTTCAGTTGTTCTACTCCTGGATTTCTATATACGGTATAGAATACTCGTACAGAACAGATAGTCTCTTACAAAGGGTCTACTAACGATTGGTTCCTGAGTTATATTAAATACAAATTCATCCAAATGGCTTAGGGCATCTGGAACTCAATTACAAGGTATTGAGATGAATGATCAGCTGAAGGCCCTTGAGGCTCATTTCTAATCAATCAAGTTTGCTGATCAATAAATTGGGCTCTTTTTACGGCATTTAGAGTAGGGAAAACAACACGCGGATGGGGAGGCGTGGAGTTTAGATGATGAACCATTAAGTAGATGCAATTTCCATTGACCAGTGGTTTACTTATTTATTAAAATAATAAAAAATAATATGCCTCAGTGTAACTATTTGTATCTACCGTTTTCTTTTAGATGTAGAAAACCGGGAAAAACAGTTTTCTAATTTTAGACCAAATATTCATAATAGTTTGCCCAAATCCTTTTCATGGTCCGTAATCCTCAGCATTATTGACCGATAACTTGATTTTTAAGGTAAAAATTTACCACAAAAAATAAATGTTTGGAAAAACAATAAAATGAAAAAAAAAAAAATTTTTTTTTGACTCTGAAAAAGCGTTAAAATTTCAAGTGAACAGCAGCAAAAATGGCTAAAACCACAAAAAAGGCAATAATCTAGTCTAATTAATCTAGTTAATTTTAACTGGACGTAATTTAAAAAAGGTCATAAGTGGAAAGTTTGACCGTTTCAAATTTTCGTGTATGAAAATGTGGAAAATGTGAGGAATTTTTGTATAAAAAACTATATAAAATGTCGAATATTTATTCATAAGGAAATTTACTCCAGGCTGTTCATAAAGCTGACCAGCTCCTAAGATTGAAATGAGAATGAGCATGCCATGTTTCGCAAAAGAAAATTTTGTTTCATAAAAATAGTGTAGGCCAGTTGCAGTAATCTCATGGCTAACCTACTTTGTTACTAATCAATCGTACAAATTTTTGCAGAAAGTCTCAACTTTGCTCAACTTTTTTCCATCTTAGTACGCTTCATAAGACGGTATATTATACCTACCGGCTAAAAACAAAGACATCAGAATCCACTTGAAATCAAATGTAAGAAATTCGTACGACCAGTCCAGAGCTTTTCTCTGAAACTATTGGACCAAAGTTGAAAGTCGAAAATTAGGTAGACAATTTCAAATATTCAATGAATCGAATGAACACATTCGGACCTCTTTACTTTCATCTTTTTGACCTCAGTAAGGGCTAGAACTTTATCAGAACAAAGAACGTCAACAAGAATGTGAATGTGAACCTTGCACAAGCGAAAATCGCCTAGTAAATTGTGAAGAAGGAATCAGCTGATATACCTAATTTCAACGGAATTTGTTTTCAAGAGTTCCTTCTGAAATCAAGTTTCTTATTACACATCCTATGTATTTCGAGCGAGTGAAGAATAGGTAGGTGTTTTATTTTATCTCGTTAAATTTCAGTTCTTCCATTATTAGGTTTCAACATCCTTGTCGAGATGCAGCATTACGCACCGTACTTATTTAGATATCAGCTTGTGTTACGTACTAACAGATTGGAAAAGTTCCAGTGTTTAAGGGGTTATAATTACGACCAAACCAACCTATAATTTTTTCCAGAAACCACAAGGTGTAGGTACACACTGCTCACCTGAAGCACCCTTATGGCTGACTCGTTTTCTATTGTGCTCTAGAGGTATAGAAGTTAGGTATAGATGAAGCTGTTTTTAGGGACAATTAGGAAACAGTTACAAGGTATGTAATCGCTAAATTTAGACAATGAATCACAGACTACGTCCAACAAACAAATCAGTGATTTACATGGAAGGGAATACGAAAGTAATAACCTTTGTGTAACAATTTAGAAGTTTTATGTTTGGAGCTATTTTAGCGGTGAGGCAAAGTAGGTTGAAAGGAGTACATGTTTTGCGATCACGTGTTCAAGCGCTCCAAAACAAGAATATCCCATTTTCACTTGATTAGAAGCAATTATTTTTTGCGAATTACTGCCTTCTCGGTGGTAAAAAAGAAAAACAACGTTCTACGTATTTTCTAAATTGCACTCAAGTACATATAACTACTTGTTTGTTTCCTTTTTTATTAGGTATTTAATATTTGTTATCTAGAGTTGATAATGTATTGAAAATACATTTTTTATATAATGCTCCGAAACTTGATTAAAGTTCTACTTCAAAAAGTTAGTATTCTACAACTTTGGAATAGTAGAAAACGGCTTCATTTTTTGAAAATTCTACAAAAGTTATCTATTGAAATCATCGGGTACATTGTGGAAACTCCTTCTGGAGCCAAAACAATTTGATGGTATACAGGGTGTCCCATGAGTTATTCACAATCCGACTCCTACGTGTTCTACAAATCATTTCCGACTAAAAATGCCTCCTAGCAATTTTTGCCAGAAGCCTCGTTTTCGAGCTATTCGCGATTTAAGATTTTTTTCGTGTTTTCGATCTTAAGTCATTAAAACTGTCATAACTCCCTCAATTTCGGAGATAGCTCAAATTTGATGACACCGTTGGAAAGAGCGTTACATTTTCTATCTATTTGATGTCAGAAAACGTTTTTTAAATTGCATTGAAGATGTGCGATTGCTGCGCGAAATGGCAGTTTTGTCAAAATCTTGAAATCGCCTGTTTTTCATCTCGCCTAGAAACCCCATGAATGCTTGACGCAGAACTGTGCAGGCCTGGTAAAACGTGCGCCAAAATGTCAGCTTTCCAACGGTGTAGTCGTTTTGGTTTTTTAAAATATTTTTAGTTAAGGAGATGGCGTTTAACTGCAGTAAAACGTGTGTTTTCTGTTAAAATTGAGGTTTTTTCAAAAGTCTCGAAGATTAATGCAACTCATAGCAGTCGGAAATGAGTTGTAAAACACGTAGGAGTCGGATCGTTCATAAGTCCTGGGACACCCTGTATCACTAAAAAAGACCTAATGTTTGAAAATTGGGAAAGCAACGGAAGAGGCATTGTCTTGGTCAGGGGCTAGGATATGCAATGACCCGCACGACCCTCGGGTCTTGAAGGAGGGGTTGCTTTGTGCGCCGTGTATTATCAACCCCAATCTGATTTGGCCATAGCATTGGGTGTTGCAATGTTGATAATTTGTTGTTTCTGACCAAATTCAGTTTTAGTAAAATGTTTATTGACTCGAACATGTTATGCAGTTATTGGACATTGGTAAGATATTGGGGTTTAAATCGAGTTCATACAAGTTCATAGAGTTTAAACAAGATTGTTAAGATTTAAATTAAAAAATAAATATTTAAAAATGAAATATGAAAATGAATTCAATGAATGAAAACGTTCGTTTGTGATCAGCGTCTACGGGATTTCCAAGCTGTCCAGCCAAAATCAGGATAATCGAAGATCCGAGAGACAGCTATTGTTTTTGTTCAATTACGATCGATTGCGATGATTTTCTTTCAGTTGAGTAGCTATACCACAAGTGAGTATATTTTTGCCAATTTGTACGGTAATGCTTCTGAAGCAGCAAGGAGTCACACTCCTCCCGTGTACAACTCACATCTTTTTTCGTCGAGACTTTTGGAAAAACCTCAATTTTAACAGAAAACACAAGTTTTTTTTTTTTTTTTTTTTTTTTTTTTTTGCAGTCAAACACCATTTTCTTAACTACAAATATTTTTAAAAACCAGAACGACTACGTCATTCGAAAGCTGACATTTTGGCGCACGTTTTACCAGGTCTGCACAGTTCTGCGTCAAGCATTCATGGGGTTTCTAGGTGAAATGAAAAACAGGCGATTCAAGATGTTGACCTGACTGCCATTTCGCGCAGCAATCGCTCGTCTTCAATGCAATTTAAAAAAAGTTTTCTGACATCACATAGATAGAAAATGTAACGCTCTTTCCAACGGTGTCATCAAATTTGAGCTATCTCCGACATCGAGAGAGTTATGACAGTTTTAATGACATAAGATCGAAAACACGAAAAAAATCTTAAATCACGAATAGGTCAGAAACGAGTCCTCTGCCAAAAAATTGGCTAAGAGGTATTTTTGGTCGGAAATGATTTGTAGAACACGTAGGAGTTGGATTGTGCTTAACTCCTGGGACACCCTGTATATAGACATCATTGTCAAAAAAAAAAAAAAAAAAAAATATATATATATACCCATCGTCAGAAAATCGAGAGCCAGACGTCCGAGACGATGACCTCACCCGCGCCCCGTCACTCGAACGAAGGTCCGAAACAGCCGACCTTTTTCCTGCCGACGAAGCTGTTCCAGGATATACGACTCCCCGGGACTGCTGACGAGGCTCCCGAAGGGCGTTCGTACTACGTTTTTACTCGCTTCACCTGGCGTCAGTCCCTCGGAAGGGGCTTTTTTTTAATGGGTCCGAGACAACGAGCTGCAGTTACGCCGTTTCCGAGGCGATCTCACGACAAACGGAGGAGTCAGGCGAGTGTGTTTGCTGTTCAACAGCTGGAAATATATTGCGCCTCAAAATCTACTAATTAATCACTGCAGTTCGGATCAAAATGGGTTAAACAGCGTCAGAATAATACAGAAAGCCTCGGCAAATATTACCCGAAACATTATCTAAAATCTTCGTATTTGACTATAAAAAAGCAGATTACACAGCCCCACAAAAAAGTCAAGATCCGTAAAGTAGACTAGGGTATCTCTATGTATTTTTCGATGCTGAATTCGAATCCAAGGTCCAAAAAATCCCCTGACCTCCAAAATTTTGAGTTATGGCCAAAAAACTACCCTCAAATTGGTGTCAGAACCTTCTTTTTCGTGAGATTGGAATGAACTACTACATCTTTTTAAGTGAATATCTATTTTTTTTTTAACTTCAGACAAGGAGAGTACTTGGTCCCCTCAATCACCCCCCACCACCCCCTCCTAGGGGTTGAAATTTGAGTTCTCACGCCATGTCGAGTGGGGTATGGATTTTTATGTTTTTGGGGTCTCTGAGATCGAATTTGAACTTCCAAGAGCCAGTAGGCACCCCCTTAACCCCTCAATCACTCCCTCCCCCTCCTAGGGGTTGAAATTTGAGTTCTCACGCCAAGTCAAGTGTGGTATGGATTTATAAGTTTTTGGGTTCCTGAGATCGAATTTGAACTTCCAACAGTCCGTAGACACATCTTCCCCCCTTAATCACCCCCTCCTAGGGTTGAAATTTGATTTTTCGCGTCAAGTCGAATAAAGTAAGGATTTCTGTGTTCCCAGGTTCGCTGAAATTGAACATGATTTTCGAAGAGGCTTTCAAACTTTGTTGGGGCTCCTCCAATGACTTTCAATTCTTACGAATATCGCTAAGATATCACAAGAAAAGAGAATCGAATACGAAAGACAGAAAGACTCTCCAAATATGAGCTGAGAAATGGTCTAAAATCATCATATTTGACTACAAGAAAGCAGATTATCTAGTGTATGTTTCAAAACAAACTCAAAATACCTACTTAATGCCATGAGGTAACGCCAAAAACCCCCATTTCTCCTTTTCAACAATTTTACTCAACTGTTCTTTATGAATAATTTGAATGAAAATTAACTCTGAACTGGAGTTAGGTCGCACTGAACACTCACTCGAGGACGGTAGCCAAGAAAACGACCGGAGTCGTGTCATGTAAGTAAAAGGTTTAATAATAGTAGGTAGTAAAAATGTATGCGCACACACACTTGGCTTTTCACAAATTTTGTAGCTGTACCTCACAACCCTAGAAAAATTGGATACTAATTTTAAGAATGCGTTCAAAGAGGCTTTAAATAACGTATTTCGAATCAAACAATTTTCCAACTAAACAAACCAGGCCAACTTGTCATCAAATGTACACGAATTCATTTTTATAAAGCCAAAAAAGTGTTCGTAAAGTCTAAAGACACTAGAAAACCGAGCTCAAAAAATGGATTAATAGCTCGTTGGGTCCTCCTTTTTGCTTGATAACTTCCATCAAATAGGACTTCATCTAATCAAAGAGTTTCTGAGTCTGGTATCTGGGAGCAGTCGTGCCATGTATACAATACCATAACAATATACACGAACAATAACGAAAACAAATCGTGAAAATTGTTTAAGAATTTTGTTTTTGAAAGTTGTTTAAGAAGACTTATAGTTTTTTGGTTTATTATTCAATAATAAACCATTGTAATCGCTCTTGAAAAAAAAAATTCTAACCCCCCTGAAAATTTCATGGTTTACGTTTCAAAGGGTGTAGAATCCGAATCTGCAATAAAAAATTTTCCGTCCGTCCGCCGTACGTCGTACGCCGTACGCACGATTTCTCCCAAACGGCTGAAGCAAAATATCTGAAATTTTCAGGAAAAATCAATATTGGTCCGACAACTCCCCAATTCTTTAGCCAGCTCTCTCACTTAATTTAAAGTGCCCTTTAAGGGTTGCCGAAGTTTTGTAAAATCCCTAAAAACCTCAAAAAGAGTCGAAGCGGCCTAAATTTGGACTTTTTTTGAAGAACTTTCCATGCGGAATCGAATGAGCCCTTCCCCAGGTTCGTAGCTCAAACCATTCCCGATATACGGCCCGATTTATGGTGACAACATTTGCGTTTTTTTTTTTTGTTTATTATTGTTTATGTTTTCATCGCAGTAACCTAATGATGTAGTGATGTAGTAATGTGGATTCTGGAGTGAACTCCTAAAAGGCTTTGTAGCCGATTCACGGGTTGAAGCATTCAGGAGGCACACAAATATGATCAACTGAACCAGGTATTTTGGTTGAGAACAGATTTACGTGCTGTATGCATATCTTCTGAAATGCAATAATCGTTCTATCACCTGTGAAACACGCACACTCCAATGCTTAGTAGAAATTCAAATCATGAATGGAAGGCAATTGAATAATAAACCCCAGTGAAAGAATTTGCAGCGTTTTTTCCATCTTTGGTCATGGAAAGATTTTTAACGGATTATTTTTTCTTATGTTTGTATTAACCCTCACTATCCTTTATCAATGTTATTATACTTCCTTGTATTGTGAGACGTCCATGACCGTGACCGGAAAAAATGCTGATCCTGTAATACTTATGATTCTAGACCTCTGGTAGTTGCTACTGCGGGAGGGATATAGTCTTGATTGACTCTGTACTAATCAACATGAACTCCAGTTTTTTTTGTCGAAACTTTGTTCTTCCCCTTTTCTAAAATAAATGGCTCTTGTGTTCGAGATTCCCAATCAGAAAAATAAAGCAAAAATCAGCTGGAACCTGGATGTCCGAATTAGCCTGCCTGGGTAATTAAAAAAATGACACATTTCTGGGGTGTACGGAGACCTTCTTTGCTGAGTGTATGTATAAATATTTAAATGCCAAAGGGGAAGAGGAATTCTAGGATTTCCCATAACTCTGAGTCACCCTTGGTTGGATATCTAGACATATTGCGGAAAACGAAAAACGTTTAAACACAAGATTGAGCAATATGTTGCTTGTCTTTTCTAGTACATTGTCATGTGTATTATGTGGCTCATTCAGTCTTCTATAATTCAAGCGATATTATTGTAGTGGAGCAGAGCGTGCCGCAATTCCCTGAATAGTGTAAGGTCTTTATGTTTACTGGCAATGTTGACAAGTGAAAAGTACCTATTTTGAGAAAAATAGGTCGGCCGAATAAGGATACTTGACGTTTTTCTAAACTTCACAGGAGAGTGAAATGAAAGCAAAAAGTCAGATGATCAGCTGAATTTACGCATTTTATGAACATGTATCCTTGTTCCACCAATTCTTTCCCAGTTGTGCGGCTTGTCAAACAACAACTACAGTAATACCCCGCTTAAAGTACATTCGGACTACGTGCGTTTCGGTTAACTTAAAGTCTTACTCTTGAAAATGTTGTCCGCATAATGAATATTTTTCCGGAAAACGTACACAATTAGGGCGAACGTATTTTTCCGAATTTCGAATTTGGCGCGTGGAAGAAAATGGTTACTGGGCAGATTTCGGCGCATGCGTACCAACCTCACACCTCAACCCGTTTCTACTAATATTATTTATAAAATTTAGCCCATTTTGAGTAGATAAATCTTTGTCCATGGTTTCAAAACAGATGGAATGCAAAATGGCGGCCTCACAAGGTTGGGCAAAAAGTTTTCCTCGAAAAGTTTCTACAGGTACCTTGCATCCTACAGAAATGTTCACATTAAGAGTTTAGGAAGAGTAGGGATAGATCGATATGAACTCGTACATAATGATTTGAAGTCAGAGTTCAACAATTACCACCAGTAACATAATGCCTGCATTGAAAAATCCTCATGACCAACCTAGGGCGATCGTTATTTGGAGGATTCATAAAATGACTACCTATGTGTTGACGGCAACCATACTTCAAGCTACTTCATCACCGTAGCGTATATCCTATGTTCACATCTGAAGTGTGTTCCTAAATGTGCAAGCTGACCATATAGTAGTATGTTTGCTAATCATTACCGTTGATCATAAATTTTAAAGGGTGGAAAAATGAGAGTAATGAGGATGCAGCAAAGAAAATGAGGAATGACCTACAAACTTTTTATACAGTCTTTTTGAGAACCAGCGGTACATCTTCAAAAGCCTCATATAGCGCATTTTTTACATTTCATTGCCATATTCCTTCAGTCCAAATGTTTTGTTTGAAAAATCTTTCCTGTTCTATTCTCTCACCTACCAATGTAGTGACATCGAGAATTCACAGTTTATGAAACCGTAGCAATGTTCCTCTGTAACGATCGTAGACCAACGAAACTGTGTAGTTTTGATCATGATTTACAAGATTGAGATATAGCTTTGGTCGCTGAAGACTGTAGACCATTACATTTGGCGTTGCGAGTAACCGACAATGCCACGGAAGAAGAAAGAAACAACTCAGCAAGCAAAGAAGTTTGACGAAAAAGTGCGTTCTCTAAGAAGCTTGTTTAAGCTTTTGAATTTTGGAATGTATGGTGAAGGAGAAGACGATTGGTTATACTACATTAGTCGGTTTGAAGTTACGTCAAACATTATTGTAGGCTTCGCATATTACCTACACATTTGAATGATGCTATATCAAATTTTCTCCATACCATGCTGTATCGAATAAGTTGGCTGAAATGACAGTGGGAACTTTCAAGATTAGCAATGGAAGGAAAACAGTGGTCTGAGCTTGTGTCCAAAAACATATGAAAAATGTATGCGGATCACAGCTTAGGGAAACACAAAAAGCTGTTGCAGTTGGTTTCTCAGTAATCGGGTATGGCCCGTACATGACTTTCAGCTAGGTCATACAAAAAAGTATTTACACGTACATAACCTTCATATGTACAATTTCGCACAATGACCTATAATTTCAGGTAGATAGTAACCAATTTCTCTACTTCCATTTCTCACTTGTCAACCCCCACCCTCCTGCTGTTTTTCTCATGTGGGCTTTTCCACGATGGCTGATTCCGGGAGTGATGCTCCCCTTTCCTTATCTACGGTCCCGAGTATACAAATACGTATGAGAAACGACCGGTAGGCCCCTTCATAGGATTCATTGTGACCGGTTACATACTGAAAACAACCCTTGGTAGGTATTTCATCAAATAAGCACGCATTTTTTGATGAATCCCTTTTCAATATGCTCGATTATCGAAAAAGCATAAGCCGTTCATAATTGACTGTTGATGATGATAGTAAGTCTTACGTCCGCGTCTACATTCATATCTGCAAGGAGAGGACTCCTAACATATAACATAAGTACTTTCTATATTACCTAAGAATAACCGTACTATTTTACGCAGGATATTCTTAATGTTCACAAATGTCTGCTGATCCTTTTCTGATTAATTTTACATCACAAAAAAATAATTCTATGCACTATTTTCCAGTAATAAATTATATAGGGCAGAGGTACACGTCACGTTGTTGATGTTACATAAACAAAACCATGAACTTAATCACATTTGACAGAGAAATGACGGAACAGAATTTCATCTGTAATGTTAATAGTCATTTCACAACTATTCAGAGAGAGATATGGTGTGTAGTAAGGGACAATTTATGGACATTCTAATATTCACCAGGTGAGCTCTTATAGATCTACATACTTGAGATCTTGTTTTTGCGCGTTATACTTTTTACCGTTGAGTATCATAGTAGTTTCTAACTCAATGATAGTTATAAATAGGAATTACGTTATTTATTCAACGTAAAACTGTACATTTAATGTATCTACTCACTACTCAGCCACTCTGTATATGACGACCTGTATATTATGTGTACTTGATACATACAACCATTATGTCTAATCTGTAACTCTAATTTGGAGTGTTGAAACATAGCATTAATGAACACTGATTTTCTTTTTAATTTCAGAAGAAAAGAACAAATAATAATTATTATTATGATTAGGTATCCACAATTCACAACTTACCGACTAAAAATAAATTTACTTATGAGCAAAATCTTGTCGCTTTCATTGTCCGTAATCAATCGGTTACTATCGTCAAAGATTATGACCGTACTAGAGATATCTATGGCGTGCATAAATGTAAGAGATTTCAATATGACAAGAAACTGTTATGATTCTTACAGGTTTGAGATTGCGTCTTATCCGGCTGAATGTATTTCGGGTATTCAAGAAAATAGCCGTTTTACCATCGATTTGCCGATAATCGTGTGATTATCAGCTCCCCTCAACGTCCTCCGGTCAACTTGAACTGAACCCCCCCAACCGACAAACTGCTCGAACAGTTTAGAAAAAGAAAATAAATAATAAATAAATACGATTGGACAACAGCACCGATTACTTGATACCGGCAGACTGAAAGCCCGTCGAGGGAAGAGCCCCCTCATTCCGGGGCCCCCAAGTCCCCACTTTGAGAGGAAAAGACATCATCTGGCCAGGAGTAAAGAAAACGTGATATGTGATAATCAGGGGAGGACTTACCTTGAGGAAGACGAGGCGCGTGTGTAGGTGCAAGTATACAGACGTACGTGACACTGCAAGCACTGGCCGAGCAAGTAGGGCCCTCGCGCGGCGGGGATGGGGAGGTCTCGGGCCTTTCATTGGAGGGAGCTTCATCCCATTGGTCGAGAAGGCGGACCAATCAAAAACCTCCTATGGGGGCATCTACCCCTTCTCTGGCCCCCCCACTCCGCCGACTTTCCAGTTTCGTCGATCCTCTTCCCCTTTTTTGATTTGATTTTTTTTTGTTCACCTATAAGTAGAGCAGGGATTCGTGAGTAGGAGAGACCTCAAACGGTTTCGAGATCGCAATTGCCACAACACTGTTGAGTATTTCTGAAATGCTTCATATACTGTTGAAATACTAGGATGTTTCTTCTGTCTGCCATTCAAACACTGAAGAAGAATACAGCTTATTGAAAAATACTTGTTATATAATCAGTGTCAAATAAACAAGGGCATGATAACAACACACCACACTAAATTCCGGGTACCTATTTGTTCATAATTCTGAACAATAATTCAAATTAAGCAACATAAACGAACTCTAATAATAATAATATGAACTCACTTAAATGTACCTAGAAGATGATGCCCAATATTTTATTATAAATTGATCAAGAGATTTGAAGTGAAATTCTTCTGTCCTGTTGTTATAAAACATAATGGTAAGTAGTGCATGCACGTCCTCAATTTCGGTTTGTATCTAACCGTAAATCTAGCCGTTAATGACCCAACAGGTTGAGATGGGGCTAAATTCTTACTTAAAAATGAAAATATTATTCCTACATAAGCTTTTCTTTGCAGATTGCTTGCTTTCATTTCATTTTCATTCATTGTCGTGATCATTTTATTTTTAGTCCAGGAAAACACTAAACGTCAAGTGATTGGGATGAGAATAAATCATCACTTCACCGGACTCGATATGAATGAAAACTACAACCTAACGTGAATGCGAAATGCACGAATGAACAATTCATTCTTCCCAGCCATCATACAGTTTTATTTCACATGTATCGATGAATTCACTATAATAATTAAGAAAAGTACCCTAACTGTGTGAAAAGTTAACGCAGCAAATTGGTTCTTAAAGCTCTAGTATTCCCTTAAAAATTGCACAGGACCTATGCATAATAAGAGACAGGTACTTTGATAGCATGGACACAGTTGAGCGTAAAAATGTATATCAAGGTAGGTTTTTGAAGTTCAGGTTCTGTGCGAGAGAACGTAGTTTCATTTGCCATTTAGGTCGGCCTAAGGGATTTTTTTTTTTTTTTTAATTTTATTTTTAATGGCATCGGCCTTTATTAAACCATTAGCCAACGAGTGGGTAAATTGTTTCAAATTATTTTTTCATGGTTTGATTCTGTTTGCATACATATAGATGGTTTACTGATGATATTATGGTTTCCATTGAAGTTCGAATGCGAGGCTTAGCGCCTTCTTTTTTTCTTCCAGTGTAGGAACGTGCTTCCTTCTTCAGAATGCAGTCCAAAATCGGTCTCAAAACGATTTTGTTAACCACACGGAGAATGAAATTTGTAAAATTCTCTGAACTTTGTGGAGATCCAAGGCTGTCTAGGTGGAGTCGGAATCGGGCCTAAGGGATGATTCGAAACTCCGAGTGGAAAAGTAGTTTTTTCATTGATTCTTGATGTTGAGTATCAGCAATGGTGGCTTACGCTCTCACTGTAAACGTGCTTCCTTACTATGCATGATATCGGTCTCAAACTTAACCACAGAGAATGAAAGGAAGAAATTGTAATCCTGAATGGTAGAAGGACCTTTATCTTGAGAGCGCAATTAGATGCCCCTGGACCTCTTTTCATACAACCTACGCTGTTAAAATTCGAAATCAAACCAACAACTCATCAAACCAAACAAATTACAAAGAGCGAAGCTCCGACCTACGAGGAGATCCCAATGGCTCATTTGCAGCAAATTACGACTTTTTATGATTCTAATCTAGGGCTGTAGGTTATACTCACTAGAAATCCAAAAATATCCACTAAATTTTGTCCATCGAATCGAAAGTTATGAATAACCATTGCCGCAACCTGATGTTTAATATCTAACGTTATTAAACCTAAAAAAGAGTTGATTCATTTAGTACAAAATCAGGTTTTAGTACAAAAAAAATTAGATTACAATTTTTCCAATTTGTGGGAAACTGCTAAAATTCACTCGTAAATAGGTAGATGTACTAATGGATTAAAATTGAAAATTTTGAAAAACATAATAACTAGTTAAGAGCCAAAAAAATTGAGAAAATTATTGAGAAAATGTCGTCAAAACAAAAACCTTTGCCCTTGAAACTATAAAACAGGTCTGAACAAGAGCTACAAATACGAAACGTTGACGATGACATTTTTATTATTTGTTCTACCTTTGACCGATTTTCAAGAATCAGGTAGTTCAATAAACTTGCTCAGTCCTTTCCTATTTGAGTTGTTAGTCTACGATATCCTTGACCAGCATGAAAATGACATTCAGGTTGGGCATAAAGTGATGAAGTACGCTGACGATTTCGTGATCTCGGTTGTCCAGTTAAAGAGCAATATCGTTCTTCAGTCAATTGCGAATGGTGGGAACTCGAGGCAAATTTAGAAAAATCCAAAATTGTTGTTTTTGAACGGAGGAAGTCGGAAGGAGATGTATAACGTTCACACCAAGACTTTTATTCATTAAACGTCTGGCATGCGAGGCTAAATCAACTAAGAGAGTGTGGAACAGTGTGGAGGAAAGCTCTCAGAGCCCAGACATCCCATCCTCAACCAAGATGGTTGAAAATCTTCAACTCTATCTTGAGGATAACTTTATGCTAAGCAGCTCTGGTGTTGGAAAGCATGGAGTACGATTCAGTAGAAGTGCTGGACCTTGGTTCACAATGCTAGAGTCCGTTTACAAATGACACGATGCGATTTTAAAATTCGAACTGAGGGTGTAAACCTCAATGCCAAGCCCTATGAAACTAACGTCTAGCGTTTCCTTTAAGACGTCTTGCGCAAATGCCCAAACTGCATGAGATTCGGCTTCTTGCATGTTGGAGGGCTACTTGGAACCACGATGAGACAATCAAGATCCTGACTGGTCCAGACTGGTCATGAACAGAAATCGATTTTTCGGTCATCTTGGCTGTATGGGTCCTTTCTAGTTAGGAAGTTTGATTTCTGATTTCTAAATTTCAAATAAGTCTCATGTATCAACTTGTGACTAACTTTTATTTTTTCTCTTATGTGATTTAATTTCCACGCTGTGTACCTATATGGAAATGGTTTAGTTGATACCATTCTACTATCTTCCATTGAATTATCTGTAAAGAACCCGCTTTCGGCGATGGTCTGTCTAAATCCGTAATTTTCATTTTTTGTTGCAATAACGTTTCTACTAATCTGAAATTTTGTAATAAACTTTTTCTTCTTCTTCTTCATTATTCAATTTGTAGAAAGAACTGAATCACACAACGCAAGATGTGAGTAGGCATAATTTTCAATGAATCTCCATTAAGCGAAGAAACTAAACTCTTGAATAAAGTTATAATTAGAGATGAGATTTTAATGTTTTTGTCTATTCTTTCAGAACCTGATATCGTCAGTCTGTTTCAACCAATAAACGTTTTACGTGATTCGGAGTCTATCAAACTTATTTCGGTTTTACATATTTCTTGTTACTGATACATTTTCCGACGTAATTACGTGCTTAACCACAAGATTCTACATTTAAGGATACAAATCCTGCAGCAAATATAGTTGGGTTTCCTTCAACTACAAACAAGTTTAGCTCCCCCTCTCCATAATTTTACTGTTTGTGCCCCTTTCACTTTGTAAGGCTTAAGTGGCATTGGTTGGTCCTCCCCGTCCCTTTCACTTCCCTGAGCCAATAGGATTTAATCTCCTTTCACCTGGGCCTATAAAATATGTGCTCTGAATTCATGTTTGTTACTGATGACGACCTAACCGTCGAAATGGATTCAACTGTGTAACTCATTATTACAACATTCTATTTTACTCCGTTTTCATCTTTCCGCTGTTCTTATTTGGGAGAAACCAGAACTTAGCTCGAATTGTAGGATGTTTTTTTGGTGCACAGCCACAGTCCACAAGTTGGATACCAGTCAAGGAGATGTCGGGAAAGAAATAATGACGTCTTCAGCAAAAAGCCCTTCATGATCTCTCATGGCACTCGATTTTCAAACTTGCTCCTTCCGAGATCAACTTCTGCAACGCAATGTGATTAATAATTTCATCAAATAATTACATCTTACTCAACTAGGTAGTAGGAAAATGCAGTGGACTACATAAACAGTTTTTTTTAACTCTTTTTTTTTTTTTTTTCAGTACAAACGTACATAATATTGTTTTGCCTGACATTAATTGACTAGTACATACCTATTTTGACTTTTTAATTACAAAAAGTCTCAACACTAATCGTAATAACCGTTGCGGCACAGTTGAATTGCTATTTCATATCAATAGTGAATATACTGAATTCTGTATCACTCAAGTCAATCTCAAAAAGCATTCCTAATTTATTTTAATTTAATCAGATGACATAAAATTTCGAGATAATACCACTTGTACGTTATACGTCATGCTTTCTTCCATCTACGTTTCCTTTCATTTTACATTTCGTTAGTCTTCCTAATGTTCTTTTAGATTCTTTTAATTTGATTATCGACTGACCAGTGATCTACATTTTGCTTAAGGAATTGTTGCCGCCTCCTTAAGAGTTGAATACTTACGAAGGCGTGGAGGACTGTTGAGGGTCCCACATTATGGGAGTTATTTTGCGATTTTCCTAGATAGCTTAAAGAATCTTCTAATAGTTCTAATGAGAGTGTGTTTGGATGAGAAGGAGCTCACTAAACAACCACCTCAATTGTTCCAGACGTCATCAGGACTAAATACGATCACACCTCAGATAGTTTATTTGTTTTATTTTCATTACTTGTTACATCCATGACCTTCGATTGAATTAAACCCTTTTCTGAAAGGCACAATTCCTGGAACCGCAACTATGCACCTGGACCTACTAATCTTCGATACTTCTTTCCTCCAAAAATCATTGACGGTATAATATGCTTGAATGTAATTGTTTCAAGTCGCTGGCTGCTACAAAAGCACAAGTCAGTTTTTACGTCTTGGCCTTTTCGAACGATTGACACCTAAACATAGAAGTCAAGGCTACGAGTACAATGAGGTGTAATGAGGGTGCCAATGATGGGGTGCACCCAATGGTTCAGGGTGGGAGGTGTACACAGTGCACTTCCTGGAACCGCATGTACCCTCCTGGTCCTACTAATCCTCACGCTCGCTGCTTCCTCACACCCGCTGAACTCCGCACAAATTTACGACCATGATCAGACCACCCTTACCTACCTTACCCACCTGAAAGGCCCTTTTCCGAAAGGACAGAGTCGCAGTGAGGGTTTTTTTTTCTTTCTGTGATTTGTTGTTTTTGTTGTGTTTGTTGTTACCTAGTACAGGAGTGATGTTGAGAGAAGGGAGGGGGTGCGTGAATGGGGAGGAAGGCGTAGGTGTGATGTTGTACGTGGGAATCGTGTTACGGGACCTTCACACTCCAGTAGTGAGGACTTCAACATTCCTAACCAACGGATGACGAGGAGGCTCAGAGATGCAGGCACGTAGCACGTAGTCAGTCAACAATGCAAAGTCATTTAAAAATCACTAGCGAAAGTTATTCTAACTTGAATATAATGCTTCAGCCCAGTGGCGTAACGTACACCCCCGCAAACCCTGCGATGCGGGGGGTCCCGGGCTACAAGGGGGCCGGGAACGGGACCGCTCTAGCAAAATTCATTTTTTTTTTAATTTTAAAGAACAGAACACAGAAAAATTCCATCATGTAACATCAAGTTTATAAACATCAACGGTAATGTAGGTTCATTGATCAATCATCTTTTGGTTTTCGAATCGTTATAATATAAATTGTATACCATATTGATACTTAAAAATGACTGAAGGAACTGATGTCTCTGGGAAAAAGTTGACTTTTATAACACACGGTCATCCAAAAGTTTGCTACGTAGACTAGAAGTCTTGAGTTCGTAAAGGTAGGTTAAATTGTTATATTATATTATGTATTTTTAGTTAGGTTATGTTAGCGTATTGTACAATGACCGTTGAAAAAGTGCACGCTTCGCCAAAAAAAAAAAAAAACATTATGGGGAGGGGCCCCGAAAATATTTTGCGGGGGGGGGGGGGCTGAAATACGTTACGCCGCTGCTTCAGCCGATAAGCATGACGAAATGTTCTTTTCTTCTACGGTGCACTCGTATTGGTGACTACCTTTAGAAACTGGAATAATTGTTTGCACTTTCAGGATTTGAAAAATTTGTTTTCGTCAAAATCGAAATTCCCCCAGTACTTTTAAGTTTCAGGCCAGTGGTTCCCAACCTTTTCGGAACTGCTGTACCCGTGAGGAGGTGAACACTTTCCAGAATTCCCTCTCTCATAAAAACTAGGAAGAACTATTAGAACAATATTTTACCATTTTTTCTATGTCACATTATTACTGCGAAATTGCGTTTGAAGAAAGGAGGTACCATTGCGATGCTTGGGGTTGGTGCATGGGAGACTGGTAGCTTGTGCCATTTTCGGCTAGATATTCTGCTTACTTTTCGATCTGGAGATGGCTGAGGTATTTGACATCACCGACAGGGATCTACTTGTGCTACCATCCTATGGTGATAATAAGTTACGTCGATGAGCGGAAACAAATGGTGTCAATCGAAGGCACTGAAGGCTGAATAGTCATGGTGTAATTGGTGGTGCATTGGCTTCTCTTTCCTTCTTTTTTCTTCTTAATTTTGATTCATCAAGTTGGAAATCTGAATCTCCGGGACGCCTGTTACCGACGCCAAGCCGATTTTGAGCAAGGATGACACGTGGAGAGAAGTTTCTGAAACTGTTAATGGAGACATCAATGAAACATTAAAATGGCTCAGTAATGAAGCCTCATTCAAAAGTCTCAACGTGGCATCTAAACTTGGCCTTTTTCAGGTCCCTTTAAAGATATATGAAGCTAATTGTAGCAGCTCAACTCCCTCCAGCCGAACGGGGAATGCCCCATAGCTTTGGGATATATCATTTAGAATTTGTATTCCTGTATTGTTTGCATTTGGCCTCGAAATAAAAATTCATCATTCGTTCATTCATTTTGGCAATCTCGAGGAGATATAGCATGGAGTCTTCAACAAATGCATCGCCCACCTAACAAGGTACCGAAAAGACAGGCCAAAAGTTAATCGAAGCTAGCAGCAGGTTTTCCCATCTTTTGGCAGATATGACGATACTTTTTCGCCCAATTTTCTAATCTAAGAGAGGAGTCCGATCAAGACCACTCAGCGGAGGTGATAGACGCCCTTGCACACATCGTTTCCTTAAGAAATACTGTTTTGATAAAACAGGGTGGGTAGTTTCTGTTGAATTCTACTCAAACAATAGGCGAGGTGGCTGGTAGTTACCATAGTTGTCGACATTATTGAGAGTAGTGGCCGTATTGTTTGAGGTTAAATCCAAATTAAATTAAATACATTTAAGAAATACATACCTAGCATTAAAAAGTCGATGCTAATTTTCTTCAGGCTTATAATTCCACAAGCACAGAAGAACATGTCAGCAAAGGAATTCCGATCACGGTTACAGGCTGGCAGCGCGGCGCAAGCTCCACCTCCACTTCAAGACCGAACAGTCATGCTGGCCCTCCATTTCAGGCGCTTGAAATATCTTCCACCTACCATCGGCAAATAAATAATTATTAATCAGACAGGTTGGTTAGTTTTCTAGACTAATCGTTCCCATGCATTAATGTTCGTTTCTGTTACATTTCCTCACAACTCTATAATTCACTAATGAACTAATGAACTGAAGATAGGGCATTAACGATTTTGTTTCTGATTGCTAATCGATCTCGGTTTGACAGGTCAATACATTAAGTTTTTAATGAAAACTCCGCCTAGGAGGAGTTAGAAAATGATAATATAAATAATCAATTGAAAAATTTAACTCTGTTGAAAGCGTCCAATCAAATAACGGTTGTTTTTGACTTTCAATTTCCTGGGCGAAACAGTTTAGTCCAGGGACACGGCACGGCAAAACATTTCTCTACGGGTTTCGGCTTCATTCATTCTGAATAATTTATATGTACCTGGATATCAAGGTAACTGCACTATGTATCGATTAGAAATTTTAAATCTGCTGACCTTTCTAAAACAAAACCAAGATGAATAGGAGAATCAGATTGTGTGCAACTTTGGGTCACAAAAATGCATTCTGGTAAGGCATTGATGACGGATACAGAACGAAATTGGCCAAGATCTTCAATATCAAAATTGAAATTGCTATATTAGAGGGTTTTTTGAAACATCGGTTCGTGTGTCCCCAGGGACAAAATTTGAAAGATTTTCATGGATTATGGTTAAAAATGAAGGAGAGCTATAAGATTGACGGAAATGTTTTGTATGCCCCTGAACACCTATTGGTTACATGTCTAAAATTTTGCACATTTAATCTAACATGCTTACATGGAAATAGTGGTTCCTTCTGAAGTGAAGTGTGTCAGGCTGATTTCTTCTGACGTGAAGAGTCCCACCAGGAATTTGCTCTTCTGCAAAATGTTCAATTATGAGTGTCGTCCGGTATCATAGGCATTCGTTGTAGTTTGTATATAGACCTCACTTCATTGAGGTGGACTATAGAGGAAGAACAGAATCGTTTCCTGTGGAATTAGGCAGGGCTGTTCCTTCAGCCCACTTTTTTTTTTGCACTCTTCATTAATGACTAAGCTGATTGCACCTACTGCAGTGTCCTGGTCGGCGAGACCCTCATTAAAGTGTAGCTGTGTGCAATGACCATGAGAAGCTGCATTTGAGGAATGATTCATTTCGTGCGTATTGTGATCGGTGGGATCTAGAGGCAAATTTGAACAAATCGAAGGTTATGGTGTTCCAGAAGGGAGCAAAACTGTGGCATAGGGCAACTGAGCACTGGACCTATGGTTCTGTGAATCGCTCAACAGTCAACATATGTCCTTGGCTGTGAACTGTGTCTGAGGGCAGGCATACTCCTTCATCCCTAACCCGTTGAAATGAGAATTTTGAATGCAATTATTAGAGCCTTCCTGTGTTATACAGCGCAAACATGGGGTTACTTGGTGTACGTACGACTCTGTGGAGTCTGTGCGCTGGCGGTTTGTAAGGAAATTGTTCCATCACCCACACTTTGCAACGAACTATGTATTCGATCTGGAGACCGAACTTAATCCACTATCAGTTTACACACTTGAGCTCCACTTTGATTATTTGCGGAGTGTCTCAAGGATGTCCGAGTATCGTCACCTAGAATAAATAAAGAATAATAGAATAAGCGGTCGAACTGGGAAGGATTGGAGTTGGTTTCGAGGAAAGGTATGCTCAAATTTGTGGGCAGCACTCCTTTCCAAACAATTTGTCCTCATTAGAGTATAACACCCTTATGTATGACATGGAAAGCCTCTTGTTGGCATTTGCGGTCATGCTTCGAGAAACGAGCAGCTATAGAAACGAGTTGACTGGACCATTCTGTGACGTGTGAGAGTCTGGTTAGAGATCATTGTGTCCCACTGCATACGGCCCTCTAGGTATTTAAGGTCCGAACAGAAGCCCTGTGTCTGAAAGCATAGCCATACAGGATGGAAGAGGAGGGCTCAATGTGCATTGCACATTGTGCAACCTCCACCAGCGAGAAAATGTGTACCGCTTTCTTTGTGAGTCCTTTAGCGAACTGAAGCGATATGTCGCCAGATGAAGCTATTTTTGTATTAAACCAAGCTTGAGTTATATTGGAACTTTGTTGGAGGTCTAGGAAGTTGCTGGTTGCCAAATTTGATTTTTGACCAATAGGAAACAGCGAATCTCAGCTTATTACTTTTATGTGGAACTGTCTAGATTACTGTTTTTATTCTTATTTATTCATGAGTTTTAGGCTATGCTATGTGTGGCCCGGTAGACAATTACTATTTTCTTACACTTTATTTCATTTACATTCAACCATTTTTGTCTCAATCAAGTATATTTATATTAAACCTTTTTCTTGTTCTTCATTAAACACAACAAAATTCATAATTTGCAACGTTAATTCCTTAGTGATAAAAAGAAAAAAGTGTTGTTCATTTACCTACTCCTGGAACGTAAAATACAAAAGGAAATGTACGGTTGAGGAACACAAATATCCACAATGAAATCGTTTCTTGCCCACAAGTTTTCAGTGAGCTGGCTACATCTCGAGTCCTTGATTCATGGAAATGAATATAGTCAAAAGTTCCAGGTGTAATCCCGCCTAAACAATAGTGAGGTGGAACTCGTGTGGTGGAGGCGGATGAGTGGCATCGATCTTCGCAGCCTTTATGATTAAACTACCTCACACATCTGTTCAGAACCTACAAACATGAATATTTCTACCATTTTTGATAGAGATCGTCATCGTAAATACTGTAGAATAATAATATTTTATATTGGTTCTAAATATTACTCATTGATGTATTATTAACCTTAGGTAACATCAGTTAAAGTAGCATCGATTGGTGGATGCTATCCTAGGTGGCGAGAGGATCCACACAGTTTGATCGTGGTTTAAGTTGTTCAGTTCAGAATTATTCGAATTTTCACATCATATAAAGTTGATGATGAAGTATTATATCAATATAATGACTGGAAATATCACACTACTCACGTTCCTATTGATTTAATACAAAATATTCTGGAGTGTGTAACCTGATTCCTCCACAGTTCACTTTGTGTCTGCACAAAGTAGTTACGCTTGGGCAAACCTTCTTGTTGTGCTGTGACGTATCTATTTTTGATAAGAGACGGATTCGTGTCACGGAAGGCCTAGCATCGTCTTTGACTTATTTATTTTATATTACTCTTCATTTGACTCATTCCCAACTATTTGTGATCGTAGTAAGCGTTATTTGTTCGTTAAAAATGTTACCCCGGGTCAAGTGCGACTAATTCATCCGTTTCGGTGGAACCTTGCTTTGATCATGAACGAGGTGGAGATTTGAACAAACTCGAGTAACGTTTCGTAAGCTCCCCCTAGATATCATCATGTCTGCTTCTGCGATTTACATTTTGGACGTCAAAGGGAAGGTACTCATTTCCCGTAACTATCGTGGTGATATAGACATGGGCGTAATTGAAAAATTCATGCCGCTCCTTATGGAAAAAGAGGAAGAGGGCTTGGTCACACCCCTCATTCAAACCTCAGAATGCACTTTCGCTTTTATCAAATACAACAACCTCTATATTGTTTCGACCACGAAAAAGAATGCCAACATAGCTCTGGTTTTTGTTTTTCTCCATAAAATCGTGCAAGTGATGACTGAGTATTTCAAAGAAATCGAAGAAGAGAGTATTCGCGATAATTTTGTCGTCATTTACGAGTTGATGGACGAACTGATCGATTTCGGATATCCTCAAACGACGGACAGCAAGATTTTGCAAGAGTACATCACGCAGGAGGGTCATAAACTCGAAATCCAACCGAGGATACCCATGGCGGTGACTAACGCCGTGTCTTGGAGGTCAGAAGGAATCAAGTACAGGAAAAACGAAGTTTTCCTCGATGTCATCGAATCCGTCAATTTGTTGGCGAATGCGAACGGTAATGTACTCCGGAGTGAGATTGTGGGAGCTATAAAAATGAGAGTTTATTTGTCGGGTATGCCCGAACTTCGTTTGGGACTGAACGACAAAGTATTGTTCGAGAGCACGGGAAGGGGTAAATCAAAATCTGTTGAGCTGGAAGACGTTAAGTTTCATCAGTGCGTTCGTCTGTCCCGTTTCGAGAATGACAGGACGATCTCATTCATTCCGCCTGACGGAGAGTTCGAATTGATGTCATACAGGTAAATAGCTCTGTGAACAGAATTTTTGTACCTGTTCCCATAAAATTGTTGTGTATTAGTTTATCTAATATGAGGAGTGTAGAGTCAAATGATTTAATTCAAGATGCAATAATAGCATCATTAATTATTAATGAAAAATATAGACCCTTCTGGGTATAAATACATTTCTTGTGGTCATCCTCATGAAAAGATGTTGCTATTGAGTTTCGTTCTGCGAAAATGTAGCTAGTTGTAAGGATTATCATGTTGACCAAATCGAAACTCAAAATTTCATTACATTCAAATTTAATTAGATATACTTATCTACATGCACATGCTCATGTACATTTATATTGTATGTTCCGTTTTGCCCTCCAAGATGATATCTTGACAATGCTAAGTATATAATAAGTGAAGTTGGTTTCCATTAGACATGATTTATGTTTATTATGTGCCTGTATGAGAAAGTGAGTAGGTACTACCTACCTATTTCATGCTAATCAACCGAAATTGTTGACGATTTAAAATTTAATTGCAACGAATCAGATCGAATGGATTGTCTTAATATTAGTGTTAAATGGACGAATCAAATTACTTTTACATATACAATTTTACAGGTTGAACACCCACGTGAAACCCCTTATTTGGATCGAGTCTGTAATAGAACGCTACGCTCACAGCCGTGTGGAATATATGATTAAGGTACGTCAAGGTATCCAGCGTCATTAGGTTGCTTAAGGCTAGCTTCTTATCGTAACGAGTTTGTCCTTATCGTTTACACGCTATTTGTCTTGTCGTATTGTTTCTGAAACACTTTTTAAAGATTGAAACATGAGTTGCGTTAGTCCTTCGTATTTTTAAGCCGCTTGATAGAACAATAACTAGTATGGGTGATGTTTTGGTAATTTATTGTTAATTATTTCATTGGGATCGTTCGTTACTACTGTTTTTCATTTTCAAATTGAAATTTCCCCACTTCAATCCATCCTTTTTACGGACTTCAAAAAGGAGGGTGGTACTCCAGCTCGTGTATTTTATAATAATTATTACGTATTTATGTTTGTTCAACCTCAAACCCTCAATTCCTAACCTATTTGCTGAACTTGGTCCCTAATTGTTCTTTCAAACCCCGTTATTTGATTGTAAACGTGCAATTTTTAACCATGAGACTCCTGTTTATACATTTCGAAATGTAAAATAAAAATTATTCTGACTACAAATGTTTCCATAAAGTATTAAAAACAATCAGAACAGTAATAAAGTTTTGTTGGCTAGTGAATTAACATAGTATTGTCCCCCAATGTCTATCAAGTGGCAGGTTGTCTCGAAAAACAGGTGTCATTATTTTTCTGTTTAGTTTCGTAATCTGCATGCCCGCATCTCAAATAGGTATAGAAAACTATCTCAATCATCAATCCTGGTAAACTACAGATTAATTCGACAAATAGAACGAAACCTGTAATTTAAAGAACAGACAACTCAAAAACAAAGTCGAGACTATTGATAGATAGTGGCAATTTTCAATACTAGGGTATTTCAAGGCAAAATTTTAGTAATACATATTCAATTGTAAAGCTATAAAAACCAGTAAGGTCAGGTTTTTTCTATATTTATTTTCTGCCAAATGTTGAAGAGAGAAGTCTAGTGGTTCCAAATCATATTTTTAAAATTGGAAAAGGATGTTGAAGAGGAGAAATCTTGTTTTGAACTGGAGGGGCAGTGCTACAGAACAACCGTAAATACTAATGCAGATTTGAACTGTCGCTTGTGGCGTACTACACCATAAGCCACTGGGGCAGCCCTGTTTATAAGTTTCGAAAATCCTTATTCTAACCTACAAATAGTCCGTAAATTACCACAGCCAATGCTCACATGTACTGTTTTGTTGTCTCGACTGTTGGGATGGCTGTCAACCGTCTAGGGAATTAAAAACGAGCTAATATGATACTAGTTATTTCAGGATAATGGTTAGGAAAAGTAGTTGGAAAACTTGGGCGACGAAAATCTAAGCTACTACCAATCCACTAGTCAAAGCTCTAGATCAAACAGCAAATATATATTCATTGATTATTCTGAAACCCCCTCCTGTTTTCTATAGATGATTACAACTTGTTTAAACTGGATAAAAACTACTATTTCATGCTTCTGGACGCTCCTCTAGAAAAACTTGAATTTTCTACCAGACTCATTTGGGTGATTCTCAAAAAAAAAGGCACAAATGCTATGTTATTTTAGGATTCCTTGAGATTTATGAGCTCTTGTTTTGCATTTCTTTCTTCAAAATATTTTTTAATATCTCATTCTCACTCATTACATCTCTCTTAGAATGTGGGGTGTGTATTTTTGTTGAAAAATCTTTTAAAACTTGGCAACATAGTTCAACCTTTACAGAAATGAAATCACTTGTCTTCTAGCGTGAATGTAATGCCTAGAAACTAATTTGAAAGTTTGTAACTGCAAAAATCTTCATTACCGCCTACCAATGGTCTTTGCCCCGCAAAGGGAAGCAAACATCACAGAGAGAAGTGGGTGGCAACACTGACAGTGAGGAAGGCTTCCTGACTAACCTCTCTCCAACTAGTTGCCAGCAAGCATGAGCATCAATTTTCAATATTGAAATGTATGCAAGTTTTTAATTGATGTGTTTGGTTAACCTCAAAAAGGTTTTTGAAAATAAACCATGGTGTTTGAGAAACCTGAAATTTCTTAAGAAAAGGCCGGCTCACAAACTCCATTTTTTCATTACTGACCATTAATCCTTCTCATTACCACCATCAAATCATTGAATTGATTAAATTTGGAATTTTGCATTTGAATTGTGATTGGAGCATCATATTGTTCTGTGTGATCATTGGAAGCCATATGCAATTTCGGAAGAAATTTGGATACTTTTAACTGTCGTACGATTTCAACATTGGAAATTGCGCTTTTTCTGAGAATCATCCATATAGCCTTACATGAATATTTGTAGAAAATTGTCTTCATCTATTAACATTAAACTTTTTGCACATAAATTGAATGAGATCAAATTTAAGAATATGTGATTGAAACCTTCATATACCTTGCATGGTTGGGTCTTTTCCCACGCTCTTTAAGTACAGTTATTCATGTCTCATCCATTTTATATTTATCATTTTTTAGGCCAAATCGCAATTCAAAAGGCGTTCGACAGCGAACAACGTGGAAGTGGTGATTCCAGTACCGGCTGATGCAGATTCCCCGAAATTCAAGACGACTGTGGGAAGCGTTAAATACGCCCCAGAACAAAACGCCATTACTTGGATGATTAAATCTTTTCCTGGAGGCAAAGAGTACTTAATGAGAGCGCACTTCGGGCTCCCAAGTGTCATTTGTGAGGATACCGAGGGCAAACCTCCTATACAGGTAAATTGATGTTGATATTGGTACAAATTAGATTTCAGTATTCGAGTAGGCAATTATGGAACTAAATTAGTACTCTCGAGAAATAGGTAGTATAATTTATTACGATAAGGATTACGATTGTAAGCAAATCCGTTTAAAATCTCTTATCTTAAAAGCTGACCGTTATCTTTACTTGGGTTATGATTGGTGTTGTGATAATAGGTTTAACTCCCCTAAACACAATACGATTTCTCCATGATAATGCGAACACGTAATCATGCCTCTTCCTATACCGAAATATAGGACTTATTTGATGAAATGATACGATTTGAGAATCTTCCCTCCACACATTGGTAGGTACCCACTCAAATCGTCACATTGTGTTTCAGGTGAAATTCGAGATTCCTTATTTCACCACGTCTGGGATACAGGTCAGGTATCTCAAGATCATTGAAAAGAGCGGATATCAGGCCCTTCCCTGGGTCCGCTATATAACTCAGAACGGCGACTATCAGCTCCGAACCAACTAAGATTTGTATGAACATTTAATCAAATATCAATATATTTTTAACTAATGTTCATTACATTATTAAGGAATAATATGTTAATTTATTTGTTTGTTTTATTTCTACCTCAATTTCCCCTACCTATATGATGTCCCTTTGAGGAATAAAAATAGCGCCACACATGAACTTCAGGTAAATCTATCGGAAATTAAGGCTTCATAAGGTGGCTTTTCCTTATTGGAAATAAGGTTTGATTTTTTATTTAAAGGGTTTCCTGCTAGCTGACCTACCCGGCATTTCACTCATTATTGTTACAAGTCCAGCTGAGATCCTGTTATTAATTTTCTATTCTTTCGTATATTTCCATAATGGATACTTGTCAGTATACGTGCTGATAATAAAACAATGAAAAACGTGCAGGCTCGGAATGAAATGATTACCTTTAATGAAACCGAAAGAAATTAACCTCAGCGCTCTCACAACCAATCAGGGATACTCCGTACCTAATAAACATTACCAAAAGTTCGTAGAACTATAAATTTACTTATTGTTGGAAGATGAACTTTCAGAGAGGAGCTCCCTGGAAGGTGCATTAGGAACTGAAGGGTTAAGATTGCTCGTTTACCGAAAAACGTTGATCAGTAGGTTGATTTCCCAATTAGATTCAACGTAGGGCAGTTTCTTCAAACAATCTCCACCCGTATTAGAGCTTAATAGTCTTAACAAAAACTGTGATTGTGCCTCAACTAAAATGGTTAGACAAAAACCATCGGATTTTTTGAGCCCAATATTTAGGACGCTATGTGATCTATCGTCAATAGATGCCAAGAGAAAGAAAGACGCTTAGATGCAATATTTTGACACTTTGTGCTACGTTGTTCCATTTTAGGTAGGGATTTCCAATAAAAAAATTGATGCATCCTATATTGGAAAAAATATCCTTTAGTGTAATTTTGAAAGAATTTTTAAAATCGATCAAATAGTTGAGTTATGAGTTAAATTGTAACAATCAAATCAACCCAGCTGGGAGATTACTCTCAAGCACACAGATTTAGTAATCAAATTGAGGAGTAATAGAAAAAATGACGGCTACTTTTGGAATTTATTAGGTAAATTCTATTTACACAATTATTACATATCAATACCTATCATAAGCTGGAAATGGTTATAAATATTTACATAAATGACTAAAACTAATAAATGAAATGTTTCAACAACACGGAATTTAGAACAGATTTTATGATCATATGGGGTTACCAACCTCATTTGGAAAGACCGCACTAAAATGACAGAATTACGAACACTGTCGAGGGTGAAATAACTGCGCTTTTACTCGATGGATACATTTAATCTTTTTCACGCCTTCTCCTGTCATCCTTGCGGCGATCTTCATGTTTCCCACTATTTTCAAAGTCTCTCCTACCTTTGTGTCTCTCGTCGCGCTGAAACCCACTCCTATCACCTCCTCTACTGTTTCCTTGTCTTCTGCTACCGCTCCCTTCTTCATTTCGGCCCCTGAACCAATCTTCCCGCCCACCTTTCCAACTATCCTCAGGTCGTCCTCTCCCTCTTTCTTCTGCATCAAGCGGCCGTCTTGGTCTATCATTGCGACTTCTTCTGTCATCCCTATCATCAATAGGTTCCTTTCCTCTATCCCATTCACGGGTTGTGGCCTGCCTGTTGTCATTTCTTGAATCGGGGTTCCTGCTTCCAGATTGTCCGTCATTCCTGGAGTTTTTCTTCTCACTCCTTTGATCGTCATCCGGCTTATTTTTACGCGAGTCTTTCTTTTTCCTCTTCTTCTTGTCTTCTTCTTCAGACTCTGAGGAGGACTCTTCCGAGGAAGAATCCTCTTCCGATGATGACGAACTTGAGGATCCCGAACTCACTTCTTGCACCAACTGCGAAATCGGCACAGGTTTTGGCAGATTCTTTAAATGTTCTCTCAAATCATCAGTAAGTCCCCCAAGACCAATAGAAGTGAAAAAATTGATTGCAAACCTCGTGTTCTTAGGATCGTCTCTTGGGAATAGTCCTTCCATGGATTCCTGTAATGATGGATCTTTCAGACGTGTGTTTAAAGACGTAAGCCCCATGTATTCAGCTAGCTCCTGAAATAGAATTTTTATGAATATTCTGGAAGAGGATGTTGTATCCTCTTCATTCAATTTAATAATATTAAATACAGCCCAAGAAATTGCATCAGTGAACAACAGATGACCGAAAAATTTAGCAACGTTTCTGAGCTTATTGGTGTCAAGTCTATGTACAGTGTTGTAAGAATCCATAAATATTTGCTCAAAAGGAGCAACGTAAGTCTGGTTCACTTGACAGAATCTCTGAGCAAGTAGACCAAAAAATTTTTCGTAAGTTCTTTGCTCAGCACAGCAATCCAGAAACATATGGCACATTTCTTTCTCTTGGCCAGGCTTAACATCCATCTTGAGTAGCTTGTGAGCACATTCTTCAAAATCCAATGAGGATTGAATAGTGAGATAGATCGTTTTACGAAGTGCAACGAGATTGGTTTCAGTTTGATCCACAATTGTCACTTTTTTTTCTTCGTCAGCTTCCTCATCATCCGAGTCTTCTCCAGAGTCATCTCCGCTTTCTTCATCATCCGATTCACCAGATTCACTGTCCGTATCCAATATTTCCGATCTCAACGCCTTGTACTTGTCCTCGTTGGTTATGTAATCAGTGTCCATTTTGAACACATTGAGCATATCCTGAGAATCTTCAGCATCGTCAAATGTAATCAAATGAGTGAATTGATCTTCTTCATCTACTAAATCCAACTCTTCAGTTACAGCAGGAAACGACTGGAAACCATCTTTGCGAACTTGAAACATGACTTCAATCATGTACTGGATTCTCTTGTCAAGTTTGCCTTCGTGAAGGATATTTCGAAGCATATCAAATATAGCATTACTTCCTTTGCTAGAAACTTCCCCGAGTTTTTGACCAGCCTCTTTAAGAAATGAAACAGCAACTTCGACCGAATCGTCTGTTGGACTTTCAACTAGCAGAGTGAGTAACTCAAGGCCTAGAATTTCATGTGCGACTCTCTGGTTTATTAGATGAGCAATAAATGTGGCGGATGACACACAAACTGCCTTATCGTTCCTTTTGTAAGCTCGTTTAAAACGTATGACTACTCTTTTGAGTAACAATTCCCCAATATTTGGAAACTTCGAATTGATTATAGCAACCAAGCACGCATAGACGTTTGTGAATGTGGGCGAAGCAGCTTGTGCTTGAATAATAGATCTACACAGTAAACCTCTACCTCTTACAATATTTTCTTTGAACAAAAGTCTAGCGACCACTGCAATGTTGGAGGTATTGACTTTATTGATATGCCCGTGGATGGATTTTTTCAGAGCTTCCCAAGCAATCCTCTGATATTCTGCACTTGATTTATCCGTTATACTAGCTTGCATCATTCGCAGTTTTCCTGGGGGTATGTAGGCACCTCCAGTTCTAGTCATGAGAGTATCCATAGTTTTCCTCTTGGGAGCCTCAGCACCTTCTTTGGGCTTTTCTGGTTCAGGTGAAAGTGGAGCATCCTCTTCATCGTCAGGTTGTGGTTCTGTATAGTACCGTTTTCCGATTGTGTAGTCATCCTCAGTAGTTTCCTTCATTATAACTCCAGATCCACGCTTGTCACCCCAATATCTGAAAGAGAAGAGAAAGAATATCTATTAGTTCAAATCAACCACGGTTCATGAGTATATTTAATTGATCATTTCCCACGTTGCTCCAGAATTTGCTTCTACAACCCACACTTCTTTTTACTCGAAAGGACATCAACCGTCATTTTACTCCCAACAGTTCATACACAACATTAATTCATTCACTTTTTGCTTCTTTTCTGTAGATTTACAGTCTACGTAACACTAATACGAGTTCTCAATTAGATGCAGACGACTAATAATTTATTATCTCTGGGCCCTAAATGTCTGCAGAGCACAGAGGGGCAAGGATGGCGGAGTTGCGTAGGTGTTTGGTAGGGAACCATAAACGAATCTCTCTGTCGAATTGAAAACCGTGACCCAATCCCATAAGTTTCATCTTTCGTCTCCAGGCTCCCAGCGTAATAGGATCTCCAGGGTGCTAATGACCTTTTTGACAGCCTCTTACCATTTGGGTTAACGCCAACGCCATCGACTAGTTGTGATTAACAGTACTGGGAAAATATAGGACTGACTGTAGTACCTTGGCGCAAACATTAGATGGTCACTGAGGATTGTTGCTAGTAACTCAAACGGTAGATAACAACCTAAATCAATCCTTTTAGAAGAATATATTATATTCTACTAAAAGGATTGATTTAGGTTGTTATCTATTAATATATTATATTAATAATTGATCTTTATTTTACTAAATGGATCATTGTTCAAGCAGATCAGAATCGAACCCAGATCCTACTTTTTATCAACTACACATCTTTCGTGCCACAACGTCTGGATATTGCTGAGCATCAACCCAAAAGTGGTTAGAGTTCTTGCTTCACGTGGTCGGTACCGTAAGGTGATGTCACATGATCCAAAGACGCCGAATGTGGCTGAATGGCTCCCAATTATCGGGGGGCCAATTCATATGGACCACCACTACCCCTATGGGGGTAAGAAATAACAGCAAGAAGGCTTCATCGATAAGAAATTATTCGCTATATTCTCTAACCTGTTCTCCTTCCTCCATCTCATTGAATAAAGCTAATGAACAAATGAAATAAATAAGTTGGAACAACAAAACAGCGTAAAAAAGATTTGGAGGCCAAAACGAGAGTTGGCTGTCAGATTATGAGTGATAAGGGAAGTCACATGAAGCAGCAGTAAGCTGACGTCGAATACTTCACTAACTTAGCATCTCTTCATTTTTCCTAGATTCACAGTCACCGTGCCAACTGACTGTGTGAAGAACTCTCTATTGTCAAAAACACCGTACCCCTCCACACCAAAAGCTTGAAGACATAAATATATATTTCATCAGAATAGGCGAGATCATGAAATCCAGGTTTGGAAGGGTTGAGTTTTGGGAGGAAATTTAGGCACGTACTAGTTGCTTTACAGTTCTAGCTCAAGTGCCACTACAGTTAACAGTACCATGACTGTACAGGAGCGTAATGATTTAGAATGAATGTTCTAAGTAAGCTTATAAAGAATTGAATGATAAACATATGAAGGGCGCTAGTGCAACTGGCACTCTAAGCAAAGACCACAGTGATTGTTTCAATTACTGCTCTGAAAGCTGGCACACCATGTGCAACAAGTAATCATTGATGTATTTTAGACAGATTTTACTACTACGAAACAGTATGGTATTAAAATCTGACTATTGTACATCCATGATTACAGATATTGATAGGTTTCAATCCTGATCGGCCTGCAAATGCAGCAATAATTTAACAATCTCATGTTGAATGTTAGTGGGTATGAATCCTGTAACATTACGGGTCTGCGGACTGATGCAAAAAGAGGGGGAGAGTGTTTTGACGCAAAAACCCAAAATTGACCCTATAAGCTACAGATATCACTCTATTCCTGAGCCAACAGGAGAAACAAAGCCACTGCATCAACATGAGTAATAACAGATAAAAAGTGAAACAGGGTTCGAATTTTGAGTACAACGAATCGACGACCAGCATACTGTCCAGGAATCATGATGTGATGTCATTGAACATTCACCATGGGGGTGTGGAATTGACTTGGTGAAACATTCGTACCACATTATTAATGCTACGAATGAACAGAACCTAGAGTTCTATCACTCGGTTGGTGAAGGTTGAGATATCACCAACCACTGCATCCAAATCTATCAGTAACCAACCCTACGGTTGTTGTATTTCAAAGAGAATCCATCTGTTGTGGTAGGAATCAGCGCGTACACAGTTCTACCTATAGATGTTCCATGACAATGACCATCCCAAAGTTACTGTACACTACGCAATCAGCTCTTTAACTCACTCACGTTCTCCTGAAAGTTGGAAAACTTCAGAAAGTGAACCAGAGGATATTGGTGTAGTGGTTAGAGTTACTGAGGCTAAAGGGTTTGGGGAAAGTAAGAATTTAGTGCACCTGTTTGGTCTATAAGTTGGGAGAGGGTGCCAATACCATTTTAGATTTCTTAAACAAAACAAAAACATGGTTAGAGATGTCAATATGGTTAGGAGCGGTTAAGGCCACAAACCAATTAGGCAAATTCTTGCCATCAAACAGGAAACCTACACTTGGAGAAAACAATTTTGGATTGGATTCAGTGGTGAAGGTTTCTTATGATCTAAGGACGACCAAATATTAAGAATCATTCGAGCTTCTGGGAAGTTGTTTCAACAACGCAGACTAGAGAGATTTTTACGACTGCTGTCCAACTCGGAAAATGTCACAAAACAGGATCCCAACAAATAAATACGTAATATTTTTGCATACTTTGTTATTCAACTAAAGTTCTTTACTGTTACTTTACGAACTGTTCTTTACTTTTTAAAATCTTGCAACATTCCTTCTCTTGTCTAGCACTAAGCAGGTAATTCGTTATTTTCCGCAATATTCAGAAGTTACAGTTTGTGGAGGTAACGCGTATCATCGATATATATATATATATATCGAAAATAGACATCGAGTTTTTCAATATGGCGACGGTCTTATCAGGAAGGGCCCCCTATTCTCGACTTCTACCATTAATTGGAATAGGTTTGCAGGGACGTAGCCAGGCCGTACTTCACCCGGGGCAAGAAATAAATTTGCACCCCCCCATAGGCCCGATATCTCATGGCTCATACCATCTTAATATACCAATGAACCAAAATATAAATATAATTAATTTGATTTATTCACAATGTATAAACTCTTTGACTAAAAGAACTCGGTAAACTGTCACTTTTTTGCCTATTTGGCGCCCGGGGCTAGCCCCCCTCCTAGTTACGTCCCTGTAGGTATGTAATCCATCAAACGAATCAATTTGGTTTACCTATTGTCATCTGGAACGTGGTGAAAATGGTCTTCCTCCTCAGAATCGACGTATTTATGGGCTATCCTATCCCGTTTGTACGATGGTGACTCCTCTTCATCCCTGGCTTCTTTCCGCTTACGACGGCGACGAGATTCTTCGTCATCTCGGTCATCTCTCTGACGACGTTTCTTCTTCAAGGCGTCATGTTCCTGGCGTCGCTTCTGCCTGGGGTCCATCTCTTCGTCATCCTTCTTTCGAGAATCGGCCTCATCAGTCTGACGAGACTTATTCTCTTCCCTGACCCGCGGTTTACTCTCCTCTCTGTGGCGAGTTCTGTTGTCATCTTTGACACGAGATTTCTCCTCTTTGTGGTGAGACCTGTGTTTGTGATGACTTCGTTTCTCATCCCGATTGCGCTCCTCGTCCTTATTGACCTTGCGGCACTTTTTCCTTTCCCTATGCTCTCCATCTTCCATATTATTCCCTGGAGAAACAGCCTCGACTGGAATATAAAACGAAAACTAAGAATAAACACAAAACATTCACAAGACACTAAACGAGCTCATGGAATTTGTTAATGTTTGTTAACCACTGTTACATTTTGGGAAGGTTATGCAACCAGCCATCATTGTCATCATCCTCAAGTGAGTACGTAGTAAGGATATGAGCCCTATCCTAGTTATAAACCAAAATTAGGATCATAGAAGGAAGAACAAGGAAAATTCTCCTGACGTAAACTGGGATAAAATTAAGGATTTGTTTTCAAGTGTACTTGATCACTTACAAATATCTTTTTCGTGACATTTGCCGCTCATTTCGCGTTTCTGACGTATAACATGCAAATTGTGAACAGCGTTGCAGAATACACAACACAGCAGGGAGAAATTTGTTGTGTGAATAGGAAAATCCGCACGTTTGCATAATGTTTCTTTTCCCCTGTCAGCAATATTGAGGGATCAATTATAACGTAAGTGAATGATATTGAACCAACTTATTAGGTCTAGCCCAGTAAGCTGTTGAATCTTGTATGAAAGCTGGTTTACTCAACTCTTCAAAATCTTTTCGTTTACTATCTTTGTTACAGATCAGTAACAAATTATGCAAATATGCTTTCTGTTCACTGCGAGTATTTGCCTTACTGCAATTATTGGCGATAAGCTGGTTGACATCTACGAAATCGAAGAGTTGAAAGCTGTTGCAGACAGTCTCACCCATGGATTGATTGGAGCGTTCTCCTGGGCCGCCACTTTGTCGTATCTGCGTTTCAAAAGATATTCTTTAACTGGTCACAGACTTCTTGACGTTGTTTTGTGCGCAACCATTGCCTCACTTATCGACCTCGATCATTTCTACGCTGCCAAATCTTTCTCTCTAAAGGTGAGTCTTACTGTACACCGATTGCAAAATTGAACACTGCATGAATCGTTAGCAGTGCGCAACCGAAGGTACATCCTAGGTCCTACAATTGATTCATACACATTTTTCTGTATGGTTGTATATTTATTGTATGTTATCGTAGGTAACTAGTGTTCATTCTTTAAGAGTTTAGCTGTTTATCACTTCTTTGAAAATGGTTTAACTATGGAGGACATCTACCAATTGAAGACGTTATTACCTGAGTTGATGTGTAACGAGTATCGGCATTAGAGTTTGTGTAGGGGCAGTTTTTCATGTTCAAGGGGTATAACCCATAGTCGAAGTGGTTTGGTTAAATCGGCCTCATTTCCCCTTAGTAGAAAGGACACGAGTTCGAACTCTGTTAGAGGCATGCATGCATTCATACCTGGATTGGCTGCTGACAGGCTCAAAAACTAGCCGAGAACTTCTGAGGCTTCCCTCATTCGGGCAAGAAGCCTTGTGATTCTTTCATCTTACTGAAACCCTTGCGCTTGTCCATCATTTATGCAATATCCATTACATTTCCGTTCTTTCAGTGCTAACTGACAGAGAAATTGGTTGGGTAGGTGTATTACATATTCATTTTTTGTCGAAAAATTGGAGATTCCTACCTAAAATGGAACAATGTTACCCTGGCTGACAAAATGTTACCTCCAAAAGTAATTATTTGGCGTGCAATGCGACTACTATTAAGGATTTATTAGTGAGTGTCCTGTATAATTATAGTAATCATCGTTGTTCACGAAAAATTGGCAATAGGATGAGACTAACTATTACAATAACAGTTTTCGTTTAAATTATCAAGCTCAAATACGGGAATGGAATGGACACAATGATATTAATCTTAATGCATTTTAGTGGTTTGGTTATAAATGTTGATTATGTACTAGTAAATTCCACTTCAGTCATTCAGACTATATAGACTTTTCGTTTAAAATGTAAGGATAAGGTCTGGAATACATGACAGCGTTTGGACTTGAGTAACTAAAAGAAGCAACTCCTATCAATGCTCTAATATGCCTATATTTTCAAATGATTAAAAGTAATCGGCTTGTTTAGCTTTTGACGTTGCCCCAGTTAGTCTTTGGTGGGTTTCTCTGTACTACTTTTTGCTGTGGCACATGGTCTTCAGGAAAGACCCTCCTACTATTGGCGAGACCTACTGGGAAACAAAATTCCATTGTTTGTAGAGGCTCTGTTCGTACAACTGTAGGCGCAGCAGGAGTTCAGCTTGACTGAAAAACAATTTGTGATGCCACCTTGTTTTCGCGACATGATAAAAGCTCTGAAATTTGACACCTTCCCACAAGAATGAAGAGATTATTGAGTCATTGATTTAATTTATGTTTCGTAGCCCATAATTCATAATTTCATTTATTATTTGCAGGCTGCTACATCATTAGACAGAAGGCCTCCGCTCCACTGTACTTCCCTTTGGGTGCTGTTGTTGTCTCTTGCTTCTTTAACCTCTTTGGTAAGATGCATCATAACCTTCAACACCATGTAGAAAATACAAACATTAAAAGAACACCAAAATATCGAGGACAAAGACTACAAAAAAGACTCAAAAATGAAGCCTGGTTTGCCTTAGTGGGTAAATTAAAACTTACCTTGTTTCCTTCATTGTAGAAGGGAAACTTAACGATTAAACTTACAATAAGGTAAAAGAAAGAGGAACTAACGAGAGTAGTGGGTGGGGGGTCAATATAAAAATGTACTATTCCATAGTTTTTCTACAATCGAGAAAATTCACTTATTCTGAAATCGCACATGCTTTTGTCGATTGTGCATTTTAAAGAATGAGGACATTAAAGATCAAACAGTTGGTTTTTAATGGGCGTAAAAGATTTGGAAAAAAGCCGAAAATAACTGAAGAAAAGCGGAATCAATTGAGAGCGTAATATATAATCAGTTAACAGTGCACAATAGATTGGGTGAAAAAAGATCTCGGTTCACAAACCGCCGACGCCTGCCGCGAACAGCGTAGGCAACCGGCATAAGTAGTAGCTGATTGTTTCAAGTTTGTTCGCTCTATTCAACAGTTTTCCATGATAGTGACTTAGAATATATTAATATACTAATATGAATGATACTATGATAATATAATAATATGAATTATTACTTACGCATTTATATCTTTAAATAATTTTACCTGTAGAAGAAGAATGTTTATATTGATCTAGATGCATGGCATTCATCTTGGACAACTGTTTTTGTTTTAAGAATACCCCATTCGTGCAGATATGTAACTCATAGGAATGGTATACAATTGAATATTCAACATTAAACTATCTGCAAATTTAGAACTCACAATAAATTAGTTATAGAGGTTTGAAATGCATTGCAAATATTGATAAATTGGAAGGGGTTGGTTTCCAAATGTGCAGTATTAATATCTAATGTGATTTGTCACTTTGACTCCTATCATCATTGTTGCTTCTTTTATTCACTAATTTTACTGTGAGATTAACCTGATTGAAAAAAAATACATTTTCCATGGTGACGTTTGCCAACTGTACAATGATTCTCAAAGCACGAACAGGTGACTTTTCTTTCATATTCAGCAAGTGCTTGAGTGTTTTTACAAATAACGCGTTTGTAGAAGTTTATGTGCATGAGATGGGGGAAGGGTGGTCGAAAATTGTTTTAAAATGTAAGTACAAAACCCATTTGCGGTATTTTACAGAATTTCGACGACTAGAATGTCAAACCTAGAGGAGATGTTCCTCGGTGATGAGGAAGAAGATGATGAAGACGTTATTACTGCCAAGGCTGTTCTCGACACTATCACAGAGGCTTGGGTTAATGAGAAACTGTCCCCGGAAATTCTCCCGCACAAAGCCGACTTTGTTGAAGTGATGATGGAGCAGATCGACCAAATGGAGGAGAACGTTTTGCAATTGCAAAAAACAGATTTACGCTCTATAGTTCATCGTCAGGAGCTCGAAAGGATCAGATACTTGATACGATCGTACCTTCGAACGCGGCTTGATAAGATTGAACTGTACTCACTTTGGATGTTCAAAAACCAATCAGTATTATCACCTCAGGAACTTGTCTATTTGAAGGATTACCTATCGTTATCTGTCGCTCCTCTGAAAAACTTGTGTGACAGAATGCCAGGCCCTTGTGGTCAAATCAACCCCCGGCAGATGGAGATTGCTCCTGATCTCGAAACTCACGTTTTTGCCAAGAGCAAGGTAGACCTTCCAGATACCATTATAGTCAACGATGGACCGCGAGAAGAAGAAATCACCATCAATAAGGACTCTCAACGTATCGTACCCTACGCCAGTATTAGGGAATACGTTCGGAATAACAAAATCAAATTGATTTAGGTGAATTACTTCGACAAACGTTTGTGAATTAATGATTTTTTAAGCCATGGCAAAATATTGTTCTATAAAGTCGCAATTGATTACTCTGTGGAACATCTCAAGGCTTTCTACAATAAAGTGATTGGTTGCACCTATTTTCACTTTGTTTCTTCTGTTTTCCCATCGATTGTTTGATATGCTTTATAAATAGTTTTCGTCTGAGACCCCCTCCTCTCATTTAGGAATAGTACTACCCAACGGAAATCACAAGAATAATTATTTGAATGAACAAGTGTTATTGTGTTTGCCGTTTTCAAGAGATGTCAGAGAAAATATTTATTCATTCAGCCCCTATGTATTAACCTTAGACGATGAAGTTGATTGAAAACTGAGACTCAAGTAAAATTAAGGTTGGAAATAAATACAACATCCTGTTTTGGGTGTGAGTATTACTCTGCACAAATATCCTTAAAAGACAAGAATTCACTACGTGTCAACAACGCACACTGTGAAGCAGGGTTCAGATCCATCCGGATTGTTTGGAAATACGTATAGGGGAAGCTAATAAAAAGCAGTGGAGGGGAATTGGCCAAACACGGACCAACAACTCGTTTCCCGCGCTTCCTCCAACAGCTGTTTCGGTTCCTGACGCCATTCTGTATGTGCAGTAGTCAACTGCGCCATCCAGAACGAAAAATATTTGAAAAATCTGATGCGTACAGTTTGCTTCAAAACTGCCAGTCCGGAAAAAATATTCCCTCTTCCCAGCTGGTGTCCAAGCAATCAGCTGCTCGTATTCACTTTCCGGATAGCTTGCCGGATGGATGTGAATCCAGCTTGAGCCTACAGCCTGCTACATGAAGCAGCTAATTAGACCTAACCTCTGAAGGCCTACCAACCAGACTTTCCACCATCCATGCAAATCGTAACTTTCTCAACCCAACTTGGTTAGTTGAACAAGAGCTATAGCAGAACCGTACATCTAACAAAGGAATATGAATTACTTATAAATTCGTGAATTATCACACTAAAGGCACTTCAGGCCAAATGCTCGAAGGTTTCACGTAGGTGGGCATACAGCTAGCTGAATTCAAACCTGCTCGGTACAGTAGATGCTGAGTATTTTCAGTACACTCTACCTCTAGATATCCATTTATAGGGCAACAATACGCACCACCTTGGAAATGAAAAGTTTTCAGTGTTTAACTCTTGTTTTATTCCATCCAACACCAGCAAGCTGCGAATTCTGAGGAATCAGTTTTTTCTGAGCTTTTAACAACATATTGTGAGAACCTTCAGCTAGTCCCACCCATCCCAATAAGAAGCGGACATTTTCTAAAACAGCAGAGACAGTTAATGATCCTTATGAGGTGGCAGAAACAAGGTACATTTGATGGAATGTTATGGGATGAAGATATTCGAATACATAATTCAAATTTTCCTGCTGAAAATGGGATTAGGGTAAAATGAAAACTTTTACCTAGTACTAAATATTTTTGTGTTGAAAAAATATTCACCAGGAAGAGCGTTGAAGAGTAAAGGAGTTCTGCTGAGATTTAAGGCTACAAAAAGTTGAAGAATGAACTTTTTTGACCGTATAGTCTAGTGGAATTTGTTCATCTTATAACTCCCAACTGACACATCCCCCACACCAATGTATTTCATGTTTTTGAGCTAAGCTTCACCCTCTACAGATCCTGAAAAAATGCTCCTGCTCCGCAGGATGATAATTTTGATGGAATTGTATATGTGCAGGTATTCAAAGCAGAATGGTTGTCCACCTTGACGTGGATCACTGCAGTGGCTGTCTTCAGTCACCATATTCGGGATGCTACTCGCCGAGGGATCTGGTTATGGCCCCTCGGTTCCACTCCGGCCATCCCTTACTACGGATACATCTTGCTGTTGGGCATTTTACCTGCAGTCACCAGCTATTTCCTACAACATACTCGTTCTCAGTACACACAGGGCGTTAGCACTGTGTGACGAATTAATTGAGAGTAACACCACAGCTGTTACTGCGAGAGTGATCATCTTACACACTTGAACCATGACTTGGGCTTTGATCCAAAAATAAGATAGTTGAATATCAGAGTTCTCACCCTTTCGAAAATGTAAATTATTCGCCCTTCTCACGAATACGTTTTTTCTGATAGGTCCTACAACTTTATCCACCCCAGACTTGTGAAAACTTTAAAACAATGTTGCTGATTACCAGTTAATGATATTTTTGTAAAAGTGTGAGGCTCTCACTGTAGTCGAGCCCTTGCAATAAAGGAAGCAGGAATGCTTCCACCTCAACACAATTTTTCATAACTACACTAATCAATCTGCTCAACTAACGAATTTGTACAGTTGAAGCCGTTTAGATGTAAATAAATCTTGACATGTTCCTGCGATGAGCGAGTACTATAAAAATGTGAACGTACTGTAATAAAAAATCTTCATCTCGTAAATAGAGAACACTATGATGTTAATTCTAAATAGTAATTCAGTACCATACTGTACTTTGAGCATTTCGGAAAGGACTGAAATGGATTTAATTTATACAACAATTTGGAATGATTGTGACAAAATCCAATTCAAATATATATTTTGTACAATTTATTTATTAATAAAATCTTATTATTAAACATTAATAGTTCTGTGGCAGCTAATAATTTTAAATAACTAGCGGTTCTTTTCATGACGAAATACCAGTGGAAAATAACAGGTTTCACAATATACAATAACTAACTAGCAACATTTGAATTTCGAACGAGAAACAATTTTTTTTACAGATAGGAACGCTTCCGAAAGAAATGACTGAAATAGCTTATATTTAATCAAGTATTAATCTCCAAGAGGCTAATTCATTTACTTTGACGTTCAGAATTGTCTCCTTTCCGGATGAATCATGGTTGACTCAACAAGAAACGAGGGTTGTAGAGTATTGATGGTAGAAATAAAGGGTGGGGATATCCCCAGGCTGGCTATCCGAACGAGCAATACCAATTAAAATGGCATAGTCGATTAGGAAAGTCTAGTGTGTACTCATTTCGTCTAAGACTCCATGTTTTCTTAGCTATATTTAACCACAAAAGCGAACAATATTTTAGTCGGGCTGATTTGGAATTGTTTTATACATATTAAAGAAACAACGGTTTTAAGGAGCAGATCGTTCTGGCTGAAACCGGGCTGTCCTACAATGTTTTCATTTCCGAGAAGGTTAAAAAAAAACCAGGGGAAATTATACCAATGTTTCAACATCATCACTTTTCATTAGATTTCTTCGATTTTTCTGGAGTTATTGTAGGAGGTTCATTGAGCGGATCTCCTAGTTCGCCTGGAGCAAACGTTACCACGGAACAGTATCCATCGGTGGACGAAGCTACCAAAACAGTGGCATCCGACGACCTGAAAAAAGTGAACAACTAAATCAATTTACGTACCCGACGAATGGACAATTATAATGCGGATAAAAGATGGAGAGCATTAGTTTGAATTCGATTCACAAATATTAAAAATGACAGCAAACTAACCATGTGAGATCCGTTAGCTTGGTATAGTGAATGTTTGAGACGAGACCGATCGGAACGGCATACTGCGTGTCGTACAGAATGATGGACGATTTGGTGGCAACGGCCAAGATCATCTTATACGGAAGATCAATCACGGGTTTCGCATTAACTCGTAGTTGAAATTTAACTGGGCACCATCTAGTGACCATTGACGGTTCCTTACCGTGAGGGTAATACAACAAACATCTGGAACAAAGACATAATTCATTTGCCGAATGTAATCGTTTATTCAATAACAGTATTCTAGATTGGATAAGAACTCTCAAACATAGCTGCGTTGAACCAAGAACGAAGAAGAAAGCTTAAAATAAGAGAAAAATAGGAAACAGTTTTTTAAAATGTCTATTTGAAATAAACCTAGGCACGCACCAATACGAGATATCAACGCTGAACATGAAATTACTAGCAACTAGAGCCTGGAATTCTGCATATTTGCATATCTATTTTTCAGTAGGTATATCGTTGGGATTCGACGTTCTGGATCATTTCCACGCAAATCTGGTTCGAAATTTCAATTTGAAATGTGAAAATTCTTGCATATTTTGGAATTTTTCGAGAAATCTGATTTTTTTTTGTAATGTGCATATCACAAGCATATTTTCAAAAAATGATTGAAAATTAGGAAAAATTAACCAGATAACATTTTGAGTCGCTTCCCATATTGAGTATTTGGAAACGGGAGTGATGAAACTCCAGGACGCAGTAAGTGCAGTGGAAGAGTTCCAGAAGAAGAATTCCGAGTGACCGGGAGAAATCGGAGAGGCCCCAAAGTTGAATTGGCAGCAGTCCTTGAGAACAACCCAGGTTGGACAGCCTCCGTCAACCTCAGCGAAATTCACAAGGGCGAGATGGCTACACCTGCCCATATTGAGTATTTGGAAACGGGAGTGATGAAACTCCAGGACGCAGTAAGTGCAGTGGAAGAGTTCCAGAAGAAGAATTCCGAGTGACCGGGAGAAATTGGCAGCAGTCCTTGAGAACAACCCAGGTTGGACAGCCTCCGTCAACCTCAGCGGAATTCACAAGGGCGAGATGGCTACACCTGCCTTGCCTGATTTTCTGAACAATGATGGATGATATTATAGAGAAATTTTGGGGTCTTTTGCACATATTTCTACTTCACTGCATATTTTGTACATTTTTTGCATATAATTCAGGGCTCTACTTATGACCGAGGCAAAATCAATTGCCTCTTCACCTTGACAAATACGTCCGGCTGTTTTGTATAGGTGTGTTCACAGGTTTTATACCTAGTAACACAAAGAGAGTTGTACCGTATGTCGATAACGTTTAAGTGAGATAAATGGTAAGTAGCTGTAGCTACTTTAGTAGCAATACCTGCCAGCTACATGAGACATAATAAAGAACAAGTTAGGAGAAGTAAATGCCTGGGCAATCAAAGGGAACTTCTGTAGCCTAAATCGTACAACGCCCGATAATTCCATTGACATCAGATGAAAACTGAAGAAGTCATGCTTTTTACAAGAATTTTAGGTTCGAGCAGCCGCGGCAGCAACTAATGACCCAATAGGGGTGAATCAAATAGAAATGAGCCCACTACCCTCCGAATTTGAGAGAGATCGCACGAATATGGCTTGAGAAAATGACACTTGATGGATGTTTTTTGCAAAGAATGGTCGGCCTCATAACTGGCTTTGCGCCCCTAAGGTTCCACCTACACCGCAAAGTTCAACCCTTGCAAGTTATGTGAGACTAACGAAACGGCATCCCACATAATATCAGAATGCTCAGCACTCACCTCTCGCAGATTTGAACTCTTCGGGCCACAAACCCTAATAAGGTCCATTCAAAGCGAACAACTAATTAAGGGCCCCATACCCCTTACCAAGGGACTGAATCTCCTTGATTAAATGTAAAACTCTCAGGAAAGTTCAATAAGCCAACAGGCTTCCGTACTGAAAGTTGCCCGAAACCCCCCGAAAGTTTTAGTCCACATCTACATCTCCATCTACATGTTGTTTGCGAATGTGCACACTGTAGGTTTTATTTCTAAGCAAATTAATAGGTAAGCATGTAGTAGCATCAATGTAAATTTAATCAAAATCAGATGGAAACAATTAAGCTTGTTTCAAGGATTTGTGATCCGGGTGGTTTCGTTTGCACCTTTGTAATCGGATCTATCAACGAAAACCAATAAATTATCGGTACCATTTCGAAAGTTTTCGTAACCCTGAATTGTAACATTTCAGCCTTTCGATTTTACCCTTTGAGTTTATCAACAATTTTGCTGATTGATTGATTCAGAACTATAGTTTTGGAGTTATCTGTAGTATGTTTTGTTTCGAAAATATTTTGATTTGTGGTTTTCTACAAAATAAGGGTCCCGATTTCCAACATTTTGCCATAGTAAACCCACCTCTCAGTTCACAATGTCTTCACCCATCCATGGAATAATACGGTCTGAATCTTAAGAGGAACCTTACAATTAAATTGGACAAAAATCGCGCTACAATAATTTTCAATTAAAATTACAGCTTTCAATTGGTCGAATGAACTCTATTCTTATAACAAATACTCACTTATTTAGTTGGCGCCTGGTAAAGAGCCAGGTGACGTTTTGCCGGACTTCACTGGAGCCCTCAGGAGGTTCAACGAGGCCCGAGGGAACAGAGAGCAGCAGCCCATCAGGACTGAACTCCAACCGTCTGAAGAATGTCCTCAGTGTGTCGTCGTGAAACAATTTGACTGCTTTGTCCTCAGATTTCGACCCTGGGATTCTACATCTTCCTGTGCTGAATATCATTTTGTGTGTTTTACTGTCGTAGATCCTACATTTCCTGCAAAATAAGAACAGTACATATATTGACATGGGAACAATAATGAAGTTCTGAAATCTTAGATCCAAAGACCTTATGCACACATTTTAGCATAGCACATTCTAGCTTTTTTTTAGGATTGAAATTCTTGGGGTGGTTAAAGTTGATTGAAACAGTGTTTATCACTAGGTAGGACGTAAATAATAGGGAACCTAGTAATTAATTTAAGTATATTTTGTTTTTCAATCTGAAAATGTATAAATTACAATTACAGTGCTCAAATATTGTCCGACTGGGTTTGCATTTTTTCAATATCTATATAAGTAATTTTTTTTTTTTACCCATTGAGGCTCTGGTGGGCCTATGAGGGTGGAGGAGGAGGTCGTTACCTCCAACTCCTTCCCAGGCACATTTGTCTACCCGACCTGAGCACCCTGCCAAACCAAGCACTAAATGCCCAATGAAATTACTGGGTAGGCATTGACATCCCAGTCTGCTGTGGCGACCTATTGTCGACAACCCCAGACACAGCTGGAAGGTCCAACCTTCCCCACCACGTCTTGGCGAATGAGAGGAGAGCCCGTTTCAATAACCCGGGGATCAACGGAAGCCTCTCCCCAGGTTAGAAAACGTTGTCTTGCCAACCTAGGAAGGGTTCTGGACCCACCGGGAGAGAAGCAGCACCTTCCCTAGCTAAGGTGTCCGCTTTTTCGTTCCCCTTAACCCCTTGGTGCCCAGGGCACCACACCAATGCAACCTTATTGTAACTGGCAAGGGTCTTGAGGTTAGCCAAGCTTGTGAAAGAGGCCTGCGCCTTAAGGCCCGCTTGACTGTCTGAAAGAATATAGATTGTCACTCCATTAACTCGTTGACACAAGAGCATATGGCATGTACTTCTGCCTGGAAAATGGTAGCAGCTTACGAGTAGTTTTGTTTAGGGGAGAGGCTACCAACTTACATGAGGCGAGGGGGGCTGGTCCTAAGTTTGGGGGAGGGGGCCAACCCTGCATTTTGTGTCATCAAATAATGTCACACCAACGTCGCAAGTTTGACAGTTCGCATAGAACTGTCTATAATTCTTTTCATTGTGATTTTATTTATTCATGACTTTGATCAAGAAAATTTCCATATGATCTGGATTTTTTTTTTTTTTACATGTGTGAGATTACTAAGAGAGAGGTTTGTCAATTTCGTAAAGAACAGAAGTAGACGAGGATATAGATGCAACCTCATTGGACGTTTTCGTCGAAAATTCCTGGTAGATATGTCTGTATAACTATCGTTTCTTTCACTTATACAAACTTCTTTTCTATGGGTTTGTACCAGACGTCCTTTTTTGTTCCTGAACGATCAGAGTCAAGTCCCAATAGTTAATTTCTGCTCTCATTTTACATTAAAAATTGTAGCAACTGTAGCTATTGAAACACTAAACGAACGAAAATTTTCGTACTTTTATTTAACAAAACTCGTTTGGGTTTAATGAACCTCTAAACATGATTAATAGCTGATACTCCAACTTTCGACGATTTTAGGATTTCAAAACGCAATTACCTTTGTTCAATATTTCGTTAGGTTATGCGTCATTGGTCACTTTTCTTAAACGTCAATGTACAATTATTGAGCAAATACCGTAAAATCTGGTCAAGCAAAAAATTCGAGAAAAGCTGAAGACAAAAGCAGGGAGACTTAATTAATCTACTAATTTCAACATTTGATTTTTGTAATCCATTTTTGGCTACATTAAACAATGAGTAACAATCAGAGATGATGTGAAACTGAGAAAAAACTACGTAATAATGTGAATTCATAGAAATTTAGTGAACGTTTGGGCAATAAAATAAAATTAATAAAAGAGGGATAGGAAGAAGAACTTAAACAACTCTTTTGTAATTTACAAAAACTGTACCACCGAAAAACATCAATAAAGTTTCATGGAAACATTCTCAAAACAGTCAGCAAGATGGTTTATGTTATTGTCTGAGACTAAAATTGCACACCTTATTCGGGTTTATCAAGTATTTTAAAATGATAAGGAATAATCGTGTCGTTATCACTGTTGAGGACTCTCTGATACTATTTTAATCTTACAACGTTGACATGTTCAATACCAAACGCTAATGGGAAGTTAAATCCCAGTTCAGTCGTAAATGTAGAAGTTAAAATATTGAATGCAATTTCAGATCATTTCAAGAATGGTCGCCTATAATCTCTTTTTAAGAGACATAGATGGTGAATTTAGTGAATTGGTGTTACTTTGTCTTACCCGTCACTGCTAATAGAAGAAAAGTACTTGTTCTCTGGATCCCAGTGAACTCCTTGGACGAAATTTTTCGCTTCGGACAAAATACTTAGTCTCTTTGCTGAAATGAAAAATGTAAATAAATAAATGCAAAGCGAAAAACTACCTTACATGCAATGCAATCATAGTTCAAATCAATCTATATATTAAATGTCAAGATGCTCGAAAGGTGCTACATGAGAGCACTGGTTCACACGACATCCTGAGCCTCCAAAACGGTAGAAAAAGAGAGGATTTCTAAAAACAAATGATCTGCAACCTTTTGAAAGGGATGAATTAACTACGCTTACAACGTACAAGGGTTGACGATAAGCAAAACGTCTTTCGGTACCAGGACCAAGGTTAATCAAGAAGCCTTTGAACTGCCAGGTTAACTAAGACTATAACTGACCTTTTGGTTAAAATAATAACCAAGAAGCCTTTCAGGAAGTACCAAGTATAGTCTTAGGGATTGATGTTAGGCCCGATTCGTTCCAACAGTTAGGTTGCTTAGTTGCAGTGGCCTCAAACAATCCACATCTACCACAAATCTTGATACCAATAAGAAATTTGGTCACCAGTAGGGTAGTCTAGGGAGCGCTAACAGATGCTAATGTTTGTATTTTGTATGTGAAATTCCTTACCTCTTTTTAAATGCTTTGGAGGACAGATCAGCCTCAAAGACAATATAGACGTTATGTTATATAGATGATCCACACCAATTTTTGACTTCAAAGCAGTGAGCCTACAACTCCTGGAAGCTAAAAAGTTCCGACATATCCACAGGGGCAGCTGTTTCAAGAAATAAGAAGAGAGGACGATCTGTATCCATTACCATTTCCTCCGCGAAATCAGGAGCTTGGTCTATATGCAACATGATGTTACTCGAGAATGTTTCTTCATGCGGTACTTACTTACTTAAATTTTCTACTTTTGTAGCATGAAAGAGGGTGTTCTTTAGTGTGTAGTAATTGGTTTTAATCATGAAAAAACCGAAATTAAAAATAACGAAAGTACATACATATAGACTTCTTGCGTTTATACGGTGACATGACCAAGTCATTCATAACTATCATAAGTGGGTGGTCCATTCCTATGTCAGAACCTCGATAATCCAAAATGTAATACTAATTATGTACATCAAACGAAACGGTAGCTAATGCCGTATAGCACCAAAGGTACTATCCATTTCAGCGTCATAGATTGAATAGTTGAAGTAAGAGCACCACAACTCCATACCATGGTTCCCAGAAGACTTAGTTTCAAACTATTCAGGTTTGAATAGAAAATGCCAATGGACATAATTGTGTGAACGGCTGCGGTAGGGGTTGGAGGGTGAGGCTTGAAATATTACAGGTTGGGCAGACCCTCCTATCATATGAAAAGGATGGGATGGTGTTAAAGGCCCTTTTAAGATGAGGTTAGGTGTAGTTGTGCCAGGGTGTTGGGTATTTTCTCACCCAAATCTATGGATTCATATTTCTTTATTCAGTTAATAAATATGAATGCGATCCGTGAGTAGTGATCGCCCATTGTTCTACTGAAGAAACAGCAAATTTGTGTGAATTGTGCTGCGATTGAAGTTCACTCCCTAGTTTGTCACGAATTCACAGATTCGACACTTGAAATAGCATGGACTGTCAGGCAAAACATAGTCAATAAACCATGCATTGAATAAAATGACAACGAAGGTTGTGGGAGCCTTTTTTCGTTGAACATATGTATACTCAATTATCTTTAAAGCAACTGTTAAAAAACATGAGCAAATCAAATTCAAACAAAAGCATAAATGTACACCCACCTTTTGAAACATCCCAAACTATACAAGTGTTATCAACTGAGCCTGACACAATCTGTGAGGAATCAGGTGACCAGCAGAGATCATAGATGTCATTCAGGTGTCCTCGAAGGGTTTTAAATTGCGTCCAGTGTTCAGTATTCTCTGGGGTGTTGCTGTTATCACCGGCGTCCAACTCTGGAGCATCTCCTTCCTCGCGCTTAATCCAAACAATAATGTATGACTCTGAAAGGAAGAGATGTACGAGTAAATTGCCAACATATGCTCTGATTTCATTTTCCGGGTATATTATTCTTTATTTATTGGTCAAAAGGAAGATTTGGTGGTGAGAGATTAATCTATAAACGCCTTATTGAATCCGATACGCCACAAGGGTAGTTTGCGAGGATCAGAACACAACGGATAACGAAAAGTAATGTGGAACAATGAAAACCACGAAACAAGACTTGTACACACCTACGCACCAAAACTCCACCATTTCAAACTATACTACCATTGAGATGGATTCAAGAAGAACTGAATAAGAAATTCGCTAAACAATGTCTAATAGCGCATTACCATCGTCAGCAGACGCCAAATATTTTCCGTTGGGTGAAAATTTGACAGCATTCACGGCTTTCTGATGCCTTGAAAGATCGCAGACGCAGTCTAGCTGCAGTGCTCCATCATCTTTCTGGACTACATGCCAAATCTAAAGGCAACAAATGACAATATTTAAAAGTGAAAGCGTGCAACTTGTATTCATAATTTTAGACATCCGTCTGTGATGTAATATACAGTAAGCGTATTCTTACCAACACATGTGTATCCGTCCCACCGGTAGCCAGCCGGTAGAATCCTTCATCCGGATTCTTGATCTGTATATCAATACCAAGTACAGGGTCACGATTATGCCATGATATTTCTGGTATAATGCATTTCATGATTTACTGGTAGCAGAAAAAGCGAGACGAACGACTGCGAATTATATTTTGTTCACAGACGTATGAAAACAATTACCGCACCGGAACTTCAGCGCATCCCCGGATCGTTAGGACCTTTTCGAGAACTACCAACCATGCATAATGGTAACGAATGCTACCAAGGACTAACACTATAAATTATACAACACAAAAGAACTGACTGCGAAGAAAAGGAAAATTTCGAACCAGACGATGTCGAAAAAAAAACAAAACAGGTTCATAGCCCAATAAAACAAAAGAGCGGGAACCGGGAACTTGATACGTCATAGTGAAGAGATTTGATAAGAAGTAGCAGATAGAAGTCATGAACGAAGTTAGAAGAGTACTGAAATCCATACATTTCCTTTCGTTTGAATCGTTGCCAACTAAGTCTCGCGTATATTTAAAAAGGATGGATAAGTTTATAACTTGTACTTATTTATACTTAGAATATGCGTAGGACCTTGGATCAATAATGTTACGAGGTCAGTCACAGGAGCACATTCTTGCACCATGGAACTATGGTAAAAGTATGATGACGACGGAAGTTCATGACCATTCATAGGATTCATTCATTATACATTTACCCGTTGGAAATAAACAAGATGGAATTCTAACGATAAGTCAGATGGTAGAATCATACGTGCCGCTACTCTCGCACTAGCGTGTCATCCAACCACGTTTTACAGAAAAATTACCCAGGGGTGCCCACAGAAACTAGGGTAGCCCACAGGGGGGGGGGGGACGCATGACGCAGACTGCGTCATTGAAATTGGGGGGGGGGGGGGGGGGTGTAAAGTTGATTAAATTAAACAGTGTTTCGTTTAACGTGACGACATTCAAAAAATATTACATGACTAGAACGTAAATAATAATGATCCTAGTAGGCAATTAATTTAAACATGGTTTGTTTTTCTATCTAAAAATATATAAATGAAAATGACAGTTCCCAATATTTCTTCTAGTCTTCTTATCTATATCTTCTTTTAGTTTTAGATAAAAACAGGGATGCTTACAAGTATTTTTTTATTACAAGTATTATTTTTGACCCAGATCCAATCAACACTGTGAAATTTTCCTTCCATTTGGAGAACCAATCTGATTTTAAATTTGATTTGTGCTCCTGTGTAAGCTCTTTGAAATTGTGAGTGCTTCATTTTGGGCCCTCTAACTGGTTCATTTTTTTGACCCAGATCCAATCAACACTGTGTTCCCTTCCATTTGGAGCATAGACGAGGTTTAGCTCCCAGACACAAACCCCTACCCCCCCCCCCCTCCTCCTCACCAAACTCACAACTTCACCATCCTCTCAACTCTTTGTTTGGTGCGTAGATTTGAGAATCCTCTGCTCTTCAATGAGGATTCATGGGAAGCAATAGGATAAAATTATACTTGTAGCAATGTTATTTTAAGGTATCTTCTTCACATTGGCCTGGGGGTGCAAATGCACCTGTGCTCCTGTCAGCAGTCGCCCCTGGTATACAGGGGAAAAACCAGGTCCTCTGTGCGCTACAAGGAGTGAAGAAGACCACCATCTCTCATGTTCCCAATATTTTCTATATCGTCATATCAAAAAGCAACAATGGAAGTACCTGCCTACTGGTTGGATGGTCTCAAATCAGTGAGAGGCAAGCCACATCCTTTCAAGGTGGAAAAACTGGATAAGCCCATGGTGAGGGTCGGGACAACTTTTCTGACTCCCAGGTTCCCCACCAAAAGTTTCAATAAAAGCAAGGCCCTTCAGGGAACTGAAATTCGACGCTGCACACCCAAGGATTGTATTTCATTGGGGTACCTTCCAAGGAGGATTCCAGAGTAATCTCATGAGCTGATTCTCACTCACGAGCTAGTATGAAACAGCTGAAGTCAGTGGCCAAGAAGAAACGATGAGTCCTGGATCCTCAAGTAGCTGCACCAATGCTTTGTCCAATCAAATTAACATCCCCCTAATAATATCCCCCTGCGCACTTATAACGCAAAACTTCTTATTTCGAAAGAGAAATATTCAGACCTGAATCATTTAAAGAATTTCTGTGGCCAGGAAGCCCTCAGAAATAGCATTATAAAAACCTCCCGAGAATGAAAAACCTCCTTAGCACTCACAGCTTCACGAATAATCATGTTTCAATTTCTCAATATAAGGCCTCAACAAATTTAGCAAGTTAGAGAAAACCTCAGGTGTCATTCGCTAGAAATTTCTAATATCTGTTGAATCCGATGCGTGAAAATGTCTTGCGTGGATCAGAATTGGTCTATATCCACCTTCTCTTCCGTTCATTCCTGCACGTGGCAAAAGCAGTAAACGGGATACCCGTGGATTGCTGCTTTGTAAATAACGGAGCCATCTGAATGACACGTTTGATGCTTCAATGAAGAACGAAGGAAGGTCAGCATCGAATTGGTAGAGGGTCGGCCGCCCAAGAACTGGTCGGGTAAGTACCAAGTTCTGTCGAGATGAGGGGGGAGAGAGATCGGGACCAGGAACGGGGACGGGCAGTCAGAAACGGATAGTGTAAAGCGGGCTTTTCAATGACTTCTGAATATTCCTACACTAAGGATCTACCTTACGAATTCAAAGGGAATTGTTCAACCTACAATTATTATGTCCAATCTATTAATCAAAAAGTCAAACATGAAATATGTCAGCCTAGGTGTCCAAGTACATACTATTTTTCAGTCCTTCATACTTCATTGTTTCCCTGCTCCCCCAACCAGTTTACGAGGTTATCCGACCACAATATATACCTATCTGGTAAAGTACATACTTGTGTCCACCGCGTGGAGTCTGTACAGTGAGGTTTTTGAAAATTTTAAAAATCTAGCTCTCATAAAAAAAAGTTCATCAAATTCACAGGTGATGTGAACAAGATTTCAATCATTGGACACATATAAAAAGCAGGGTGTTTTAAACTCAATCTCATAGGAAATGAAAAAAAAAAAAAAAAAAAAACCTGTTGAGCTTTTGACTTCTATCTTCACTTGTCCTATTGCAATGTTGTGTAAGGGTTATTTTTATTCACGCTAATGGTTTGAGAAAGAATACAAAAATATCACATCATATATTTTCTTATCAATTAGATGACATTTACATTATTTGGCAACTAAATTTAAATTATCAGTACGTTCTGGAAGGTATTATGCCACCCTAACTTCTCATGTTTGAAATAAACTTAAAGATATGTATTTGAAGATGAAAGAGGAAAATACATAAAACATAAAATTAAAAAAACGGCATCAATTAGAGAAAAAAAATGGCAAACAATCGATGAAGCCGCTAACCGCGGAAGAAATAACAAAATTTCCTTGCACTCGGGGATTGGATTCGGGACTCAAGTCATACCGAAATGTCGCAAATCTTTTAAATAGTTATTTCTCATCAATCAGATAAAACTTGGTAAGTAATTGAATTTGTTAAGTGTCCATCAATTGTACAAACTGAATACACTAAAACTAATTAGTAAACACAAAAGTATATGTTTTGCTGATGTGAGTCAGCAATTCAGACTCAAATTGCCGAGAGTAAAAAATACATTTGCTCAAATGACGACAAAATACAGAGGCATGCAAATAGCCAATAAAGATTTTGAAAAAAATAGATATCTAATAAAGATAAATAGTGAGCAGCTATTAAAAAAAGAAACTTGTAAACTAATAAGAGATAAATGGTATGAGTACTTTATAAACGGAAATTAATGATTTTATAACATTAGCAGCTATATAAAGGCGTATCTAAGCACATTATTCCATGGAAGTGGAATCTAAATTTTAATAATTGACTATGTGTAAATGTTGAGCTATAAGTACCTTATAAAATTTGAAGTAAGAACCAACTCCAGCCTGAGCCACAGTGTTACACTAATCAGCTCGGTCATCGGTTATTATTCAATTGAAGAATGTAACATATAAAATGATGTAAATAAACTATCTATCTATCTAATTAAATGATACATATCACATATAGATAATGATCCATATAACGTATGGCACGGATTTAGCATGTTTCTTTTTGAAGCCCCAAACCTTCATGGAAGTTCGTTTTGAGTGTTTTCAGGCCGTTTGCAACCCAATGCGACTAGCCTAATGCTGATTTTGCTTGTTTTGGACCCTAGTTATCACATGATTAACAGTGGCGAGACCATGATTTGGGGGTACCAGATAGTTTTGGTGCCCCCTACCCCAGCCATGATTAAATTGTAATGTATGAAAGGTTTATCACAATTTGGTTTACATCGCTTGAGAAATCGATTCCACAACTAATTTGCGACGAAGAGGGCTAGACATATCTTTCCTAGAAAGTTATAGCAGCTTCATGTTTATATGTGAATAGTATGAATGGGCTTTTGACGAGATGGTGGATGACTCCAAAACATATTTATGTATCCCTCTGTTCATTTTCTGGGAGCAAAAGGGTTGACGTCTGGAGGAAATTCTACCATCTTCAAACTCGTATCCCACAGTTCGCGAGCCAGCGATTCATTTAGAGCGTACACTGTCGTTGGCGCCACTTGGCAATCACTGGAAATAAATTCACATTAAAAGTAGTTTTCTGCTTTCTAAGTAAATGAGGAATTTATAGTCAATCAAGTAATAGCTCCCGGCTCAAAAAACACCAGGAGGGATTCAGTTTTGAAATGATCTAGGTACGTACTGGGTAGGTATACACTGTATACCTGTAGTCGGATTGTGCATAACTCCTGGTACACACTGTATACTATGTACCAGGAGTTATGCACAATCCGACTTCTACGTGTTGAACAACTCATTTCTGAACAAAAATATCTTTTAGCAATTCTTCGCCAGAGGCCGAGTTATTCGAGATTTAAGATTTTTTTCGTGTTTTCGATCTTATTTATTTATTTACAAATTTACGGGCAGTAGCCCTATTGACAAAAATTTATAATGAATGCTAATAATACATATATAATGAGAAGTTGACGAACGAAAATAAAATGAGTACGAATACGAGTAAATGGAAAAATTAAAATTACATTTTGGTTCACATAATATATAACTTATATAATTGAAACTGTCATAACGCCCTCAATTTTAAAGATAGCTCTCATTTGATGACACCGTTGGAAAGAACGTTATATTTTCTATCTATTTGATGTCAGAAAACATTTTTTTATTGCATTGAAGATGTGAGATTGCTGCCCGAAATGGCAGTTTTGTCAAACTCTTGGATTCGCCTGTTCTTCATCTCGCCTAGAAATCCCATTAATGCTTGACGCAGAACTGTGCAGACCTGGTAAAACGTGTGCCAAAATGTCAGCTTTCCAATGGTGTAGTCGTTTTGGTTTTAAAACATATTTTTAGTTAAGGAAATGGTGTTTAACTGCAGGAAAATGTGTGTTTTCTGTTAAAATTGAGGTTTTTCCAAAAGTCTCGAGGAAAAAAGGTTGGAGGCGGGATATACGTAACTTTTCTCGCTGAGTTAGTTTGGTAACGATTTGAGTTAGTTTGGTCGGATGCATAAACCCGTTCGTTTGTGAACAGCGTCTACGGCGTTTCTAAACTGTCCGGCCAAAGTCAAGATAATCGATATTTTTGAAAACTAAAACGACTACACCGTTGGAAAGCTGATATTTTGGCGCACGTTTTACCAGGCCTGCACAGTTCTGCGTCGAGCATTAATGGGGATTCTAGGCGAGATGAAAAACAGGCAATTTCAAGATTTTGACAAAACTGCCATTTCGCGCAGCACTCGCACATTTTCAATGCAATTGAAAAAATGTTTTCTGACATCAAATAGATAGAAAATTTAACATTCTTTTAACGGTGTCATCAAATTTGAGCTATCTCCAAAATTGAGGGAGTTATGACAATTTTAATGACATAAGATCGAAAATACGAAAAAAAATCTTAAATCTCGAATAACTCGGAAACGAGGCCTCTGGCAAAAATTGCTGAGAGGCATTTTTTTTTCGGAAATGAACTCCAGGGACACCCTGTATAACTAAAAAAGACCTAATGTTTGAAAATTGGGAAAGCTACGGTGGAGGCATTGTTTTGGTCAGGGGCGAGGATATGCAATGACCCGCACGACTCCCGGGTCTTGAAGGAGGGGTTGCTTTGTGCGCCGTGTTTTATCAACCCCAATCTGATTTGGCCGTAGCGTCGGGTGATGCACTGTTGATAATTTGTTGTTTCTGACCAAATTCAGTTTTAGTAAAATGTTTGTTGACTCAAACATGTCGTAAAGTTGTAGGACAATGGTAAGATATTGAGGTTTAAATCGAGTTCTTTTAAATAGTTAGAGTTTAAACAAGATTGTTAAAATATAAACCAAAAAATAAATGTTTAAAAATGAAAAATGAAAATGAATTTAATGAATGAAAACGTTCGTTTGTGAAAGGCGTCTACTGCATTCCTCAGCTGCCCGGCCAAAGTCAGGATAATCTAAGAGCCGAGAGACGGCTATTGTTTGTGTTCATTTACGATTGATTGCGATGAGTTGCTTTCAGTTGAGTACCTATACCACAAGTGAGTATGTTGACATGATTTTTGTGGACAGTTTTGCCAATGGTAATGCTTCTGAAGCAACAAGGGAAGTCACACTCCTCCTGTGTACAACTCACACGTCGGACAGTATGAGGAAAAAATATTGGTAGATAATATTGTTTATGTCACTGATCCTTTTTTTATCTAGTAAACTATCTTTTTTTTTAAATCTACTAATCCTTTTTTGTCACTAAGGTTTTGGTTATTACTGCCAGCTATGTTCAATAGCAATCTACACAGTTCTGTGTCAAGCATTGAAGTCGAGATGAAAAACAGGCGATTTCAAGAGTTTGATTTGAGGGGGGGGGGGGGGGGGACGTTTAGAAAGGGTCTGTAAACGGGAAAATGCCCTAGATATGCCCCGTTCCATATAAAATCAAAATCAATCTAATTTTTATTCCAAAGAATCAAACTGAATGAAGTAGCAATCGAAACGACTGTATGCTCAGCAGTAAATGGTGTGTGATGACTGGTTGTTGATAATAGAGGTTGAACTCTATTCGATCCGGGTCGGCTCCACTTGGTTTTTCCGTTTATAGACTGTATTTTTCTGATTACATTCACACAAAAAGAAACGCGATTATGGATGAAATGATCTCGTATTTCATTACCATTGAGCTAATGGGGGCTAATTTGATGAAACCCCTTCGCTTCAAGATCTGAAGACTTGTTGATTGTTTCAACAATGGCAACTGAAGTCGCCCAAAATGGAATTTGTTGTCTGAGACAAAAAGTCCTAACAGGTTAGCTTCTAGAAAGGTCTATAGTGCGTGCCCATGTATAATGAAGAATTTAGCGAAACAACCTATTTTCACCATTTTATACGTTGCACAACTCTTTCTAAGCAATTTCTAAAATTTGCGAATACTAACTCATAGTACAATCCTGATTCTTTGCCAGCTTCTTCATCTAAGGCGCAATGGAGCGTTGTCTGGGCCCCTTCTTCTGCACTTTTCTGAAACCACCGACCCAGATTCTCATAGACCCACCGGGCTCCCCAGAGAAAGGCCGAGTCCAGATGACGAGTCAGCTCCGTGCTCACAACTCCCGGATGAAGGCTGTATGTTGTAACGCCAGTTCCTATAACAATGTGAGCTTCACATGTTTCATGGCTAATAGTAGTTCAATTGTATTGGTTTGAGTAGAAAAATACGAACTCTCACCTTCAAGTCTTCGAGCTAATTCTTTTGTAAAGAGGACATTAGCAAGTTTGCTTCTGCCATATGCTGACACCGACGAATAGCTTTTTTCCAAGTTAATATCATCGAATTCCATTGAATTTACTAGAAATCAGACACAAAAGTGTTAAAGAAATGAAGCAATACGCTTAAGAATGAATAGTAGGCAGGCATTACGGTTTTGGTTTTATTCAAATGTTTATCGTTCATATTCAATATTTTTTTTCCTTAAAATTAAACCAACTTTTATAGATGACGTTTATTCAGGAAGTGTATTTTAATAGTGACTGTCGATTTAATGTTAAATCACGACTAAATTTATTTTGTTTGGTTCTGGTTGTACCTGTACTTAGGTATCGGAAGCTTTGTTTTTAGTTTAGAAAGATGGATAATTTTTTCTCCAGAATCAACGTTTCCAATCGCATTATGGGCTTCACACCATTCTGAACAACTTTCGTTTCGTGTTTACTGTCTGTATGTGTGGGCCTGTCTATGCTATGCAGATCCATATGACAACGTTTTTTTCCTGCAGTTAACGAGATGAATGATGAAAATACCAGATAATGGGCGGGTTAGGTTGTAGATGGTTCCCTATCAATTTCATTGCGGACAGAGTGACACATCAGTCCGCTTTTGCGCAGACTTAAAAGTCGTCAACCTTAATTTTTTCGGGTTCTAGTTGTCCTGCCTCAGTGACATTACGAGGATAGTTGGGGAAGGACCCGTTTATGTTAGCAAAAACATAATGCTCCGCATTTCTGTTCCTTGAATTTTTGTAACAAGATTGTATTCGACACCATTCGAGATTAAGAATCTGTAATTCAATCTGACGAATCTTTAAATTTCGATGATCTACGCATTCATGTTACTTATAAGAGAAAGCTGTGAGCCGAATTCGACTTTTTTCACTACAATTCGTAATGCTTGTCTAAATATGCTTACGCAGAGTTCCACAGTAGGGAAGATTTACTTGTGACGTTTATAATAACCTTCTTTACCTACCTAACGTATGTGCTAAAGACGAGACATTGACGATTCTCGCTGGTGCGGAGGCGATAATTGTAGGTAAAAGAAGCAACGTGAAGAGGAAATGGCCCAAATGATTCGTTCCAAACTGCAATTCGTAGCCATCGGCAGTTAGAGTCCGCGGGCACATCATTACACCTGTCACAAAAAATTTACGGTTAGATGTGCAAAAATTCCTCGTTTATTCATACCCTTCATAGTTGATGTGGTAGCATCTAATGACCACAGACCAGTAAAAATGTAATGTAAAATATTAGGTAGGCAAATAAAATGAATATCTATCTACGAATCTATTTAATAATCAGTGTTACATAGTTACGAGGTATGCACACATTTACATACGAGTAAATGATTTTCTGGAACAATGATTGTTCAGAAAATTACCAGCGTTGTTGATGAGTATGTGGATATTTTTCTCATTCTTCAGTATTTCATCAGCACATTCTCTGACGGATGTGAGAGAAGAAAGATCAAGCTTCACTACGACTACTTCCCCGCAGTTTTCCAAATTTTCCACTGACTTCTGGATATCGCTGGCTGCCTTCATCGCTTTGTCGACATCCCTGCATGCCATGATTACTTTTCCTCCTTGAACAATAAAGAAAACCACGACCAAATAAAGGATGAATGTGACAAGTCTTCATGGACAGGCGTCATGACGGACAAGTTTGTATTATCAACAAGCCCAGCCACGTCATTGCCCAGTTATGCGTTACGTGGCAGCCAAGGTTTGAAAGCCCAGAGGTCCAGGGCTTTTGAGACCGTGAGATGCCAAAAGTTTTTGATAAAAATGACAGTAGAAAATTCTGCTTTTACGAGCCCCCAAGACTGGTCCACCATTTGGGACAGTACGGTAAAACTAACTCCAAACCCAAACATTAAAAAAAAAGTGAATTTGGCAGTAGGGGCAGGAAGCCTATCCTCATTGTAGATAATAAAGATGATGTATAAGATAGTGATGAGCTGTTAGGTGAACATAAAGATTACATCACTCATCTCAATTTACCATGTAGTTCACTTAATTTGTATTTATACCTACTTGGAATATTCTTTAATTACATTTACACCAAATATCCCGTTCAATGTAACGTTGTTATTTTTCTGTTTTGTATGAGTTTCCTAATCGTGATCACCTCTATTGAATGTTATGACAAACTGGTAGGGGTAAACTGAAAGAATGATGAACAAAACTTTTGAGTTAAGAAGAACATTTGATGGACCTAAGAGTATGAGGATATTTTTTGTATTCCTACCCTCTCCGTTCACAATCCATAAAAATTGATGAAATACATGAGTGCATATAATGTAGGTACATGCGATACATGAATCGTTACATACAAAGGGTACACATTACAAACTATATGAATGACTTGTTTTGTTTAGGTTTTCAGAAAAAAAAGAAAAATATCGTATTCTACCGTCCCCTACCTCTGTAACGGTGCATTCAACAAAATTAGTTTTTTTTCACTTTTTTGTTCACTCGGTTATCGGTTATTTTTGTTTAGTAAACAAATTAAGTACTGAACCCGATAATTTTCAAGATGTAGGCAAACGACTGAGAAAATAGGAAATTGTAAATCTTTTACCCGCCGCCGAAGGCTGTAACATTCTAATAGGTAATAATAAATAAAAATAATAATGATTAACAAAAATTAAACCCCGTCAAAAGTTGGGTGCTCTGTTAGTATGCGCCCCACATCCCTCCGGCGACCCACAACCCTTGGTTTCATGGTAGTATGCGCTCCACAGTGATACGCAGAATATACTCGAGAAAAAGGTACTCGCACATAGGAAACTTTGTGGAAGGTACCCCTTTGTGGTATGTATGATCCCCTTTGGCATTTTCGTTGTATGATAGGAACTAATGTAGCTCTGTCTCTTTTGACGACGTAAAAATACCGGCATTCGACACCGTGCTTCATGCCGAACACCCAGGGTCCATCAATTCGTCGGCCATGATTTCTACTATTCTCAATCTCTTCGTCACTTACTTCTTCGAGAGGGCGTCTGTCTCCCTGCAGCATTCTACCCCGATTGTACTTACTCGTACCATTAAAGCGGGATTCGTCAATTTGAATAGGGTGGTCGCAAGTGATTATAATTTGCGGACGTTTGAGGACGATTGAGGAAAAAACTTCACGACGCATATTGAACCAGTCCGTGATGGTCTTGGTTGATTCTCCGGTCAAATCAGCGGTGGTAGTAAGCGATAGGTCTAGAACAAACTTCGCTATTATGTACGAAACAAACACCACTGAGGGGTACATTGCGAGCACGGAAGTGTGGGGAGCGTACTTATAGAGAAACGCGACTGTGGGGCTCACACTAATATAGCACACTAGTATAGCACCAAAAGTTGTTGGTTTACGTTCCAAGATAGATACTGCGTCTAATATAAAGAGATAGATTAGTGATTTACTTAGAACGGCTACCTAATACAGAAATGATAATCCTCTATATAATAGTTAACATAGTTTTTGGATGCTCGGATTTGGCAATTTTAAGCTCGTTTTACCATACTAATGACGGTGCAAGGGCAAAACATGGAGTTCCACTTCCTATTGGGTAAACGTGCCCTCCAGACAAAATTGGCTACCATGCCCTATATTCAAAGACTATATTTTCTCAAAATAATATTTTAATGTATTAGTTACTCAAAATTTACTTAAACGTTTAATTTATTAAAATGTTATATTAATGAAGAAACTTATCTGAAGTTCCGATCAGAGGTTTTATGGAAACTGTCGAAACTCCTGGCAGTGAGCTGGGCTTTGGAATTTGAAATTACAGCGGTATCATTATCTATGTACGTTCTTTAGCTTTTCAGGCTTGAACTACACGCATTGGTTGCCGATTGAGTATGTACAAACACAAAGGATTCCCATAACGTGAAGCTTTTGAACTAGACCTTGCTGACCTCAAAATAGCCCCCTACCAGCTTCAGTGAGCTTCCAACTCTTCTTCCAAGGTCACAGTTGGTAATTTACCAAACAGGAACAAGGTAAGCCTGTCCCTGATGAACTGATCCTACGGTATCCAAGAACTCAACGATTCGTGACAGTGATTGATTTCCGTTTCAAAAAAGAAAACGGAAGTTGATGAAATGTAGCGTATTTTCCGGAATAAAGAGTTGCGATATGATAAATCGATTTCTTGATTGTGTCATAATAACAACGAACAGTGACAAGTTAAAGATATATGCAAAAACTACATTTGATTATGTTCATTAGTAGGGGCAACCTGTACCTAAACTTTCGCACGGAAGTAAAACTGACGTCACGCGGCCATCTCAGTCGCGATTTTGGTCTGTACCTAAACTTTTGCACAGAAGTGAACTGACGTCATTCAATAATCTTAGTCGTTTTCGGCCTGTACCTAAACTTCCGTAGGGAAGTAAAACTGACGTCACGCTTCCAGCTAGGGGGGATCCTGTCGATTCATTTTACCTTTTTTTCATGTTCATCAGATTGGGTTAAAATGGATTCAATAACTGATTCTAGATGTTCTATAATATCAGATTCAGGATAAATTGGCACGCTCTTATGAGAAAACGTTCTATCAGCCTCCTCCCCTGTTTTGGGATGCTCATATAGACAGTCAACCGAGATATGAATTTTAATGGAACTCCACATTTTTATATGATTTTGTATTTTTAAATGAAGTCTCTCAATGTTTTGTTTCAAAAAATCAGCTAGTGTTATTGCATGCTCTTCATTTGCTAGATAGTAGCTTTTGAGATTATTATTGAAATGTGATTCGATCAGAGTGAATTCATCATTTGCCTGATTCAAGTTACTGATTTTGGCGTCAAATTTCTCTTGGCTCATTTGTTTATCTCTCCTGGATTTATCTTTACATTGCTTTTCATGGCTTTCCTTAAACAATTTCGACATGGCGGGTTTATGACAAACTTTACATGAGTATATTTTGCACATTTGTTTGGCCTTATGTAGACTGAGGTATCGCATTGAAGTATAAGCTTTTCCACATACCAAACATTCATATTTGCTATTGACGTTTTCATCACTATGACTGACTATTTTTATAAGTTCACCATACTGCCTGCCCTTACAAATTACTGTCGGCCTCGCATGGCTAGCACAATTTTTTAAATGTTTGTAAAATTCGAAAGTGTTCTGAAAGCTTCTTTGGCATATAACACATGACTTTTGAACACATATTCCATTTATGTGTTGTACTATAGTATCCCTATGTCTTGAGCTAGTGGAACACTTTGAACAAGCATACTTGGTTTCTGACATCTTGTTGCTGGCTGCAGCAGAATTCATTTTACTGGGGGGAGGGGGAGGGTAGTAGAGGGCCTTGGAGACTGAATCTTGGCTGCTGTGCGGGCTGTTTTATAGAACCGATCCCTACTCTCGAGCCTTCTCCCTCCACAGGACTACCACCTCCACTGGCAGTCCCCAAGGCCAACTCTCCTACCACCACTGATCTGAGAGAGTATATAAGCCGAGCTTTCTGCTCTATAGTCACTTACCAATCTACAGTCTAACCAATACAAACCATGTCTGGAAACTTGTGAGTAGTGTTCCACTACCCCCAAACATTTACTAAGCTTGCGAATTTGATGAGAATGTTACATAAAAACATCATATTATATCAATGTTTTTATTAATTACTAACATATAAATTTAATAAGTTGTATAAAATTTCCAACTAGGTCTCTAGCCACTCCACCTGTGCTCGGATGACTTGGAGCTCCTAGAACAAAAACTAATAAACAATACAATTAGTTTAAGATAGATTTATTGAAATTGGGATTCTCAAGTCTAGGATTTTGGACTTTTGATTCATAGGTTATTTTGAACTTGCTGCTTAGATGCGATCTAATAGCAATGCATTTATGTGACCACTATTTATAACTCCACAACCTTGCAAAATGCTTATGAAATTTTATGAAATCCAATATCAATAAATTAAGGTGGCAACTCTTTATGATTCTGTGTTTTTTATAATATAGGTTGCAAGTTTTGGTCACTCCTTGCACAATTTTGAAAAAAAAAAAAAAAAAAAAATGTATTTTGATTTGGCTTGATACAGTGATTGTTAGTGGCGTGGAATTTGAAAATCGGTTTGTGTACTTACATCTTCTTGGGGTGAAGTGGGGGATGAGGTGAGTGGTGATGAGGCGAGTGGAGAGGCAGGTGGAGTCATTTGCCCTCCATATAGCTCCTCGTATGGCGGGGGGGCCTTGAGAGGTAGCGGGCTCGACCTCTGGAGCGACGAATAAAATGTTGACATGCCCCGAGCTGTCAATTATCTAAAGCAAAAATACATAACAATTAAGTTTGACGACCCATTTTTGTTACAGGCTCGCTACTTTGAACGCTAGGCTGTTGGCTGATGAAGCCAAACGGAGGCCGATGGCTGAGATGCCGATAAAAACGCCTTTTAAAGTATTGGCGTTCAAATTTCCGAAGCACGAGGCCTATGGAAATTCCATTATGCTCACCTGCCGCGACTTGCAAAACGAGGAAACGTTTTGCGTTTTCTTACCGAAAAGGTACGCGTTAGAGCTGAATGAGAACGACTTCAGAGATTTTGATGCAGAAGCCACACCACTATATTTTATGATCGTGAAACGTGCGGCCAGGACGAATTTCCTAAAATTTGGTCCGACTGAAAATTTGTAGCAATATTTTTTGTATTTTTGTAATTTTTGTTAAAAATATTTTTTTATATCGCCTAATTGTCTTGTTTATTGCACCACCGTCATACGAATTTGACACACAGCACATAGTTGCTAACTGGAGGGTATTTTGCTTTTCTTGCCATGACGCTATGCTGTTAAACTCAGAGATGCAAATTTCATGGTCTTTGATTTTGGGCAGGCACCATTCTATTTTATAGTCGTAAAACGGACGGCTAACCTTAGCTGTTTGAATTTTAGATCTAATGCGAGATTGTACAGTTGATTTAGAAATATTTGTAAACGTTGTTTGCCAATAATGAAGCTAGTTTGTTAACAGTGCTTTAAATATATTTCCCAAGATTGTCGTGTTGACAACGCAAGGCATGAAGGGGTCGTTATGCTGACCTAGCACATTCATTTCATCACTTTAGGTTTACTGTTCTCGTTAGGTTTATTTTAGGTATTTTAAGTATTTTAGATACTTTAGGTTTATTGTTCACTTATCGTTCTGAGATTTAATGTTTGCAGTCATTAAAAATATGTGATCAATTTTTATAGGCGGTATTGGTTAATGAATTTCTTAGGGGATGCTTGCGCCACTTATTGCTTGCCAAGTGCATTTAGTAAGTAGTGGGTTTTTATGATACAGAACTATGGCTCTAAATTGAATTTTGGAAAAGATATTGAGAAATACTTACAGATACTTCGAAGTTCATTTTTCGAATGCCGCTTCTTGTGGTGTATAGCTCAGTTTGTACTTTAGATGGGCGATGTGTGAGTTTATATACCAACGCACTGGTGAAATTCGCCTATTTTCTTTGGAGCCCTTATCGAGTCGAACGCGGAAACAGGCGGTCAAGAACCCGGTGCAGTTTTCACGGTCAAGTGCATCAAATTTTATCTTGAATAGCAATGAAGGTGGGGCCTGTTTGCGTAATCGGCTTGAAGGCTGTCTCGGACCTTCACTGACCAGCTCAACTTGCCCCTATTACGGAGATATTCAACACAATAATACCTAGGTTCACGAAATGATGAAACTACTCACCTTATGGACTAGAGCAGTGCGAATGTTGTCACACACAAAATGGTCCACAAGCACAAAACACACATCGGGACGTTGCTGCAAGACGTCTGTCTACTTCGGTGCAAATACTAAGCATTTTTAAACAACCCAAAAAAAAAAAAAAAAAACTACTAAGATGTCCGAATGACGTCAGTTCACTTCCGTGCGAAAGTTTAGGTACAGGCGAAAATCGCGACTGAGCTGGCTGCGTGACGTCAGTTTTACTTCCGTGCGAAAGTTTAGGTACAGGCCGAAAACGACTAAGATTATTGAATGACGTCAGTTCACTTGTGTGCAAAAGTTTAGGTACAGGCCGAAAACGGCTAAGATTATTGAATGACGTCAGTTCACTTCCGTGCAAAAGTTTAGGTACAGGCCAAAATCGCGACTGAGATGGCCGCGTGACGTCAGTTTTACTTCCGTGCGAAAGTTTAGGTACAGGTTGCCCCTACTTTCATTTGTCAAATGATGGCATTCATGGGGGGATTGGCGTATGGGAGACTCGCGGAACCAACTGGAAGGATTGATTTCTGGGTAGAAATGAGCCTGTAGCTCTTGCGATTATCCGGGCCTCAGGAATTTAAATTCGTTAAGCAAGGAGGGAGCGGTGCGAGGCTGACGTTTGATGGAGGATGACGCTACCATCCCCCTAAGATAAATGCTGGTTGAAATAATTCATCCACATAATACTGAAACTCCATAGTTACCAGTCTAGGTTAATTATGCTGCAGATTCAGGAGATCGATTCTAAAGCAAATTTGCAACAAACAATACTTTTTACAGTTTTTTGATTGAAGGCTTCGTTTTCGCGTTATTTCACTTTTAAGATTTTTTTGTGTTTTTGACCTTATGCCGCTAAAACAGAATTAACTCCCTTAAATTACTAACGAAAATAAAATGACCAAAGTTCAAAATTTGAAGATTTCTTACAAATCGCTCTTTTTTCTTTAGTTTTTTTTCGCTATTGGTAATGGGTTTTCCGTCTTGCCCTACTAAGAAAATAGTAACTGAAAATCTCATCTTTTCAGTGGTATAAGATAAAAAAATTTTACAATGAAATTGTGGAGAAAATTACGTTTGGATCCTGAAAAACGTTGGCTTCAAGATGAAAATCAACGTTTTCCCCAAAAAGTTGCCTTGCTTTATGAAGATGAGTTCGATTTCGCAATTTAAGCATTTTTTGAAGCTGAGTTTGTCCTATAATTAACGTAGACATCTTGTATATACCTTTAGGTTGATTTTATGTGTTCAAAAGACAAAAAATTTGTGCTCCACTAATGGTGACCTCACCGCCGAAGTTGACCAACATTGTAACCCTCATTGGTACAAGTAAATACTCGTACAAACTTTCTTTACTTATCCTTTCTTATCAAGAAAACCTGTTTTCTCAACAATAGCTCGTAAAAATATTATAGTTCGTTAAAATTATGTTAGTTACCGACAACAACCTATTTGTGAGTAAATTCAAGCAGTTAACCTAAAAAGTTAACCTACGCAACAAAAATATCATCCACTTAACAAAATCATTCACCTCGTTTCACGAGTTCGAGAACCGTCTCCTTCCCAATGCCCGTATTGCTTCCCGTGACGATCGCAGTCTTTCCATCAATTCTCGCTTTACTCTTGCATCTAGCATTGGAGAATAGTCCCATTTTTCTTAATGAAATTCAAAATTGTGACCTGCGATGTAAGAAAGGTAATTATTAATATCGTTGTTGAGCTCCATTGTTAAATGTTTGTTGAATTACAATATTACAGTAACTTTGTGTAGTCGTTACTGCAGACGGTAATCTCTAAGCCCCTTCCCTCATAAAATCATAATTTTTAAACTAAAAAACAAAATTTTCTTTGAATCTGCATGTTTTTTGCACGTGGCGCACCATTTATACATAAATTTATTATTATTAAACAATTGTTATTACCATACATAAATTAATCATAATTATGTCATACATTTGAAAATCCTTTCTATCCCAAAGTTTACAAATTAAGGGGGGGTGGATTTTCGTAGCACACTATACATTCTTATAAAATATCTTACTCACATTTATTATATACTTCAATTATCTACTAATTAATACTCAAGTTATGATCAAATGAAAGTATAATTTCCACTTTAAATTCTAATTCTACGCTCTTGAGAACCTCCGGGTTTTCAATTTCAGTTAATTACCGATCGGGTTTGCTAAAAATGAGGAACCGAGCATGTGAATAACGTCTGCCAAGTTGGGTGTGATTCATAGCTCTTCGCTTGGGTAGTGTGAACATGTAGACCTTTCGAAATGTTTTAGACAGTTGTAGAATATAATTTGTTATAGTGAATCGTAGAATGCCCTGGCACATCTTCCAGCTTACATCAATTAAGAGGTTAGCCACCATAAATTGGGGTCTGTCGCTATGATTATATAGCGGATATAATGATGATAAGAACTTGTTGAAATTGATATGAGATTATTAAACCGCTCAACCCTTACTATGGAAATTTTAAAGCAATTGAACATCTGGAACTTGAGAAATGACTCAGTGGATTCCAGTTTGCGCTTACGGGGAGTGATTAATTGATTGATGAGCGATGAAACTCAAAGGGGACCATCTATATTCCGACCCGCATAATCCTCGAAAACTTCATCAAAATCGGACGAAAATTTTTCGAATTAGCTTCTTAAAAGGATTTCAGGTTCATTCGCATTAGTTACTAATGACACGTTGAAATTGATATGAGAAAATCTGACCTTTCCCGATAACCTCCTTGAAATTTTGAGTTTGATCGAATCAGTTGAACTAAAATCATACTGTAGTCTGCTACATTTGACAAGGAATGTACGGAGCGCCTGGGTTAATGAAGTTGGGATTCTACGCAGACCTTATTAGGAGATAAACCCGCGGACAAACCTACCTAATTTATTTTGACGATGGGCTCTGAATTCTTTTGATCAAATAGACTAATAATTTTCAACAAGAAAACAAATAGGTGTATAGTCAATAACGGTGGAGATATTAAAATCAAATTCATCTGATAGGTGAGTACAGTAGATTACCATCCCTACATCCCACCGTAACAGAATCAAAACGGAAGGCGAACGGATGATTTTCGAAATTTTAACATTTGTCGGAAGATGTCAGAACCTGGAATGAAGGGTAAGAGGGGCCCACAGGCTTGATAACAGTACAAAATCAAACATGGGGCTAGAATCAAAGTTTACTCGGAATGGAAAGTGAACGAGATAAAAACGTCAAAAACCGGCGGTATAAAAAGAGATCCTGCTAGTAAATGTTATATTATCGGTTACTGCCTATTTCAAGGAATGGCTGATGTGGCACTATCGATTTGATCATGTATGTAAGAGAGATTTTGGGTCATCTTTGATGAATTTTAGGGTGGCGGATCTCGGGCTTGAAGTCTTTTCAGCACGCGCCCAACATTAATTTATTATTATTAATTCCTTTGGTTGTGTAAGAAGCGCTGGACCTTCACAAGATTTCGCCATCTCTCTCTGCCCTGGCTAATTGCTTCATTCCATTTGTTTTCTTCGACCACGTTTTCTGGGTCTTCCAGGCTTTCTCGTTCCCTGTGGGTTCCAGCCCAGTGCTCTTCTATGAAGTGCAACCTTTCTCTTCCTCAAGTAAGCCAAATCCATTTCTGTCTCCTTCCCTTTGTATGGCTGCTGCTTTAATGACCTCCACAAATCTTCGTTTGTAATCGTCTCCCGAACATGCTTATCGTAACGTAGTGCGTAGAAACGCCTTAAAACTTAGATGTGAAAAGAGGAAGGGATGATAAAAGAATTATGGTGGTGCGTCAATTTTGAAAATGGTTTCGAGTGAAGAACACGTTTTTTTTAACATCTCTAAAAAAATTGTTAAAATAGAAATTATTGAAAAACATGTGAATAAAATGTTTACAGTGGTATTGTCAAGACATTGAAAAAACGCTGCAAATTCTTTCACTGGAATTTATTATTCAATTGGCTTGCGTTCATGATTTGAATTTATACTAAGCTTTGGAGGGTGCGTGTTTCACAGGTGATAGAACGATTATTGAATTTCAGGAGAAATGCATAGACCACGTAAATCTATTCTCAACCAAAATACCTATTTGGATTGATCAGTTGATCATATTTGTGTGCCTCCTGAAATTCAATAATCACTCTATCACCTGTGAAACATGCACACTCCAGAGCTTAGAATAAATTCAAATCATGAACGCAAGCCAATTGAATAATAAACCCCAGTGAAAGAATTTGCAGCATTTTTTATGGTTATCAGAATGCTTCAACCCGTGTATCGGCTACAAAGCCTTTTAGGAGTTTACTCCAGTATCTACATTACTACATCACTTCATCACCACGTCACTAGGTTACTGATATCAACACAAAAACAATTATAAACCAAAATAACGCGAATGTTTTCACCATAAATCGGGCCATACATCGGGAATGGTTTGACCAACGGACCTGGGGAGGGGCTCATTCGATTCCTCGTGGAGTGTTCTTCAAAAAGAATACAAATGTAGGCCACCTTGACTTTTTTTGAGGTTTTTAGGGATTTTACAAAACTTTGACAACCCTTAAAGGGCACTTTAAATTAAGTGAGAGAGCTGGCTCAAGAATTGGGGCGTCGCCGGACCATCATCGATTTTTCCTGAAAATTTCAGATCTTTTGCTCCAGCCGTTTGGGACAAATCGTTCGTACGGCGGACGGACGGAAAATTTTTTATTGCAGATTCGGATTCTACACCCTTTGAAACGTAAACCATGAAATTTTCAGGGGGGTTAGAATTTTTTTTTTTTTTTTTTTTTCAAGAGCGATTACAATGGTTTATTATTGAATAATAAACCAAAATTACATTACAAATGTTCAATGATAAATGTAATGATAAATTTTAAGATTTTTTATGTACACCATAGCCTCAGAAAAATGGCGGGAACTGAAACATGCAAGAGTGCATCCCCATTTGTGTTTACTCGTAGGTATACATTGACTGCTGAATTGAAGTTTCCAAAGGAGTAATAATGAAACAACGTGGACAACAGACAAATTCCGAGATAATAGAATCAATTTTCGTTTCTAATGATGTGCCCAATTATGCAGAAATTCAAGATCGACCGGTTCCAGTACCGAGGATGGTGCGGTTGAATGAGGGTTCATTCACCAAGGACATCAATAACAAGAAAAAAACAGCCTAATGGAGAGGGAAGTACATCCTCCTCGCTTACTTCACATGTTCATTTTTTAAACAACGAACCATCAACAATCAAAAGTTGTACTGCCGAAAAAACCCAGCCATTTCTTCTTCTTCTTTCTTCCAATATTACCAAAATATAGATGAAAAAATCACTAGGTACCGGAAATCCTATCCTATTTAATTTAAAGGAAATTAATCATTAAATATTCTCTCTAAATAGCTCTCTTGCTAGCAACTATTAGGGTATGAATGAAAAACTATTAAACCAGGTTTAAAGGTCCTAAATTTAGGGGTGCCCGCAGGGGGGGGGGGGGGTAAAGTTGATTGAAAAGTTTGACGACATTCAAAAATATATTGCATCACTAGAACGTAAATAATGATGAACCTAGTAATTAATAAATATGGTTTGTTTTTCCATCTGAAAATGTATAAAATTTATACATTGTTATTAATAACAATGACAGTGCGCGATTTTGGCGTTGGCGTGCGGCATGGTTTTCAATACCTACATAAATCTTCTTTTAGTTTTAGATAAAATCAGGTGTGCTTACGAGTATTTTTTACATTTTTGTGGGGGGGGGGGGGGGGGCTGTATAATTACACAATTACAAACCACCAAAAATCCCACTTTACTCACTTTGACAAAAACCGTTTTATTGAATAAACTGTAGCAAGTAGGGAACGATGAGTTCTGACCATCACACCCCAGTGGTAAGCTCTCTCGAAATCGGTTGTTTTAGGGAACTATTGGTTCAACAGCGACCCTTCTGCAATAATAACAGTATAACGATTGGATTTGGGCTTTTTATTTCTCTTTAGAAAACAAGAAAAAATCTACCCATCGATTGTGTTGCAAATGCTAATTTTTGTTATAGTGCTAAACTTTTAAAATGATTATTACTAATATCACGATTATTATTAATATTGTCATTTTAAAGAACTCAACCCACATCTCAAGTGAACTATTGTACAATTAGCCAGTTCTGGAATTTCAGGGGAATGTTTGACATATTTTTTTTTAATGTTTGACATATTTTTAAGTAATACTCGAATAATTGCTAAACTGTTAGTCCTACATAAATTTTCACATTTACCAAAGTTGCAGGGAACCCCCCGTTTAGACCTATTGATTTTGACGTAGTCACTGAACCCTGAAAGTTTGAGAGCTTTATGCAGAATTTAATGCTACTTAACAGGTAATGGAAGAAGTAACTTTTCTTGTCATGTATTCCGTTACGGTATTATAAGCTCTAAACTGAAAAAAATGTCTAGATTTTTGGGTTTCCAAAAGTAAAGATTTGCTTGAAAACCGTCGCAAACATTGTTTGTGTTTATTTGAGGTCTCAAAAGTGGTATAAAATCATCATCTGTAGGACAAGATTTTTATGAGCCAGCTATTTATGAATATCCTTGAAATGAAGCCTTGGTGTACTGTACACTAAGAAAGCATGCAGATGATAATTTTATGCATTCCATTTGTTCTATCATAGCTTCAATGGAGTATAGCTACCTTCTGGTTAGAATAATGGATTGTGGGTAGGTACCACTACATCTTCTATTTAGGTTGGTTTATGAAATTCCTTGAGCTCTCCCCTTACCCAGACTCGCGGCACGGACTGTCAATGAGGACAGAGGCACACTTCCAAGACACCACCGACTGAACCACCAGAAACTGTTTCTTCCAAACGTTAAGGAGGAGTTCGAGTTATGTGAATCGAGTTAATATCGATTCTCCGCTCTGTTGTCGATTCTCAGGAAAGAATGTGGGTCACCGTCACCGTCACCCCCACCCTCATCTCCTTTGGGTGTGTATCCTAGTGGGCATTCTATAGATTGACCGGGAATCACGTGGAATGATCGTTCAACACGGTATTGGATAGAATGCTCATGAATATTTTATGATGAAGAATAACAACAAATCACAACGAACAATGAAACTCACTTATAATAATCAGGAAACGAGCCGTAACACATAGAATTACATAGCTCAGATCCGCTGCACGCACTTAAGCTTCCGAGTCTACCTATAGGCAACGAATGCTTTGTTTTCAGTTTCAGAAGATGACAATTTTTCCAAAATCAAAATTTCCACCCGCAATTTGGATTTTAGACCATTTAATCATTGTGTCATCTGTCTGTCATTGTGTCCACAAACCTTTGTAACAAGCAAAATCCTTCAAGTTTTTATTCGATTTTTGTTGAAATCATGGGATGAGCGGGTTCTACATAGGCTGTACAAGGTTCCCTGTGAGTTTCGTTGTCCATAAATTGATGCATCAGTCTGCACTTGCGCAAACTCTACCAATTTGTTCAGGTTCTAAGGGTCCGATCGCGCTCATATTCTCAGGGTAGTTGAGGGAAAACAATTTGATCAATATCAAAATATCAATTTCAACGCGTATTAGCATCATTAGTAGCTTCTCCCCATGAAAGTGAAATCCTTGCCACACGCCTCTGTCACAGTTTTCATCCGATTTTGAATGGATTTTAAAGAAATGTGTGGGTTACAATGCAGATGTTCCCCAATGAGTTTTATTGCTCACAAATCAATTCAACATTTTGAGCATGCGGGAACGTAATATCTACCAGGCATAATTTTTTCAAGTTTTATGATTCGACCGCTCTAAAATTTTAAAGGTAGTCGGGGGAAAACGGTCCAATTAGTTCATACCAAATCAACATGATCTTATCGTCATTATTCTACAGAATTAGCCCGACAGAATAGTAAAATATTGAAAATAAATAAAAATTGAGAGAATGGACACCAACTTCAGAGAAGCCATAACTACAAGGGAAAGGCTTGGAATCACTCTCCCCGATTTCTATGCTTTCATTTTTGTTGTGGTACAGTCGGTCTTTGGGATTCCACAAATTTGGATAATGTTGGAATTTTTGATCAATAAAATACGTTGCTTCGAATCAATGATTCTACGCGCCTACATGTGTCGAATCTGACTGAGGTAGGTCAGCGCCTAAAACCGACATCTTCCCCGCTCAACCTGCCTCATCCTCGCGAGTCAAGACTCGCGGTCTAGAAAGGGCGAATCTCGTTGCGCGCATCACGCTTCTTGAGGTGACTTCGCTCAGTCTAATCCCATCTTTACAAGTGGAAACGTTTGGCTGAGCTCCACACTAAGAAAAACACAGTTTGTCGAAGAAAACGTAGTCTTTTTCACAAAAATTAATTGAATTTATTGTTCAGGCACTGATGATGACTTAACCATCGAAATCAAATCAACACTATCTCTTAATTTTTCCACATGTTGGAGATTACCGATTGCTAGTCGTTAGATAACTGTTTACGTTTGTTTATTTTAAGTATTCACTTGGTAACCATTTGTGATTACAGTCCAAGAATTCGAAGAGATAATTATTGATTGTTTGAGAATTAGTCGGACTTTGGTGACTACTGGCTACAAGTTGATTATTCCCGCAGTCATAAAATCTACTTGAAACGCTGCAAATTCTTTCACTGGGGTTTGTTTTAAATTGGCTTGCGTCCATGATTTGCATTTCTACTAAGCTTTGGAGTGTACGTGTTTCACAGGTGATAGAGCGATTATTGAATGTCAGGAGATATGCATAGAGCGCGTAAATCTGTTCTCAACCAAAATACCTATTTGGATTGATCAGTTGATCATATTTGTGTGCCTCCTGAAATTCAATAATCCCTCTATCACCTGTGAAACACGCACGCTCCAAAGCTTAGTAGAAATTCTAATCATGAACGCAAGCCAATTAAATAATAAACCCCAGTGAAAGAATTGCAGCGTTTTTTTTTTTTTTTTTAATGGTTATCAGAATACTTCAAACCGTGTATCGGCTATAAACCCTTTTAGGGGACCACTCCAGTATCCACGTTCACTACATCACTTAATTACTGCAATCAAAACAAAAATTATAATAAACCAAAATAACGCAAATGTTGGCATCATAAATCGGGCCATAGATCGGGAATGGTTTGAGCTACGGACCTGTGGAAGGGCTCATTCGATTCCTCATAGAATGTTTTTCAAAAAGAGTCCAAATTTAGGCCGCCTTAACTGTTTTTGAGGTTTTTAGGGATTTCACAAAACATTGACAACCCTTAAAGGGCACTTTAAATTAAGTGAGAGAGCTGGCTCAAGAATTGGAGCGCTGTCGGACCAAGGATTTTTCCTGAAATTTTCAGATCTTAGCTCCAGCCGTTCGGGAGAAATCGTGCGAACGGCGTGCGGCGTACGGCGGAGGGACAGAATTTTTTTATTTGCAGATTCGGATTCTACACCCTTTGAAACGTAAACCATGAAATTTTCAGGGGGAATTAAAATGTTTTTTCCAAGAGCGATTACAATGGTTTATTATTGAATAATAAACCAAAATGGATTTTGAAATGTTTGACGAAAGCGATAAGCATAAACTAAAAATCGTAATATTTTTTTATTTCAATGGGTATTGTTGTTGTGGATGTTGAACGAAAAAACCGGTACATAAAAAAGCCATGTATAATTCAGTTAACAATACAGGTAATGTATAAAATATATATATAAATTCAAAAATCTGAATAAATAGCGCTTGTCAGTTACAGACTTAATAAACAATAATGGTACCGTAATGAAGCCAATCAATCTTACGTTATTGAATCCTAATTCCTCATAATTTATAATTTCTTACACAATAAAGCACAACATTGACGTGAGTTGGTAAGTATACCATTTACCATTAATTGTTCATATTTAAATCAATTCATTCTAATGATCTATGCTTAAGTAGGTTTAAAGCTCCTGAATTGATAAATGTATCTTTGCATATGATGAAAATCATCAAAGGTTCGAGTTAATAAATTTTAAAAGTTCAAAAATCAGTGGGTAGGTGGTTCATGATTGTCAGTGTTCGGAGGCCTGCGCAGTTTGACGAAACAATAACTGAAACCTAACTGGAGTAATATAGCCCCGTCCCTACACAAAATTTGGCTCTCTTTCATATAAAATCCTCGTTTCAATACCAACAACATAATATTAACAACCTCCAATCACTTTATCACGTTGTAAACCATAGGTACTGAAAATTTCTCTTAAGCATTCCACATCTTGTTAGAGTAACACGTTTGGCAAAGCTAGCACAAGCTTGGTAAGTAAAGTAGGATTTAGTATCAAGGTACAAGGTATACCTATCTTCAAATTCGAATGATTGAGCAAAAAAGGCAAGTACCGAATGAATCAAGTCGTTTTGTAGCTATCAGCGTTTTCTACTTCACGTAGTTACTCTGCGGTAGCAAATCCGTGGCATTCCTCAAAACAAACAAGTGATTTCCACATTTGGGCATCGTCATTATCCCTCTGATCATCAATTATCTGCTTTATCCTCCTAAATGTTTAGATGCTTACAAATACAAAATGGGATTGGACGATAGCGGAAATCCGATCATTTCCTGGGGACAAATGGGTCAAAGTTCTCTGGGAGTCGAACCATCTCGAGGCTTTTCGCCCACAGCTCTTTGGCCATTTCGTCGTCTTTAGCGTAGGCAGTTGGATTCGCCACTTCACAATCGCTAGAAATGAAACGATGAAATTTAGAAAACAGAAACAAAATATTCTAGGTATGACGTTTTGCACAATTATTTTAATGTTCTAGATCATTGTTGTTAGGAAATATGTTTTGGTGAGAAATATCCCTTCACACTTAGGGTACACCTTTACAAATAGGTATTTCTGTTTTATTTTACGTTTTTACAAAATTTTCCTCAAAGGCAGGGACACCATGAGAAAAAAACCAAATACAATTACAATATAGGGAAAGACGACGGCGGCCCTTGGGATTATGGAGGAGGGAGAGAAGGATGAAAGGAAGAACCCGTATAAAACGACCATTAGTTAAGGTCAGAGCCCCGAAGGACATGGGTGGTGATACCACGCAGCACTCCTGACGAGATGCCCAACCCGAGTGACTCCCACACATGCACAGAACAATCATACAGATACACCGATGGTAAGGCGCCTATTTGAATTTACGTACGCAGTTTCATTTTCTAACTGAGTATTTTCCAAGAGTAATTTTAAAAAAATAGGTATTTATCATGGCATAACGTACATGTTATACCATAACAGATTTAGCTCCTAATTAATAAGGTAAAGATTAACATCGCAATTTAAAAAAAATGCATCTTGCATTCAATTTGTGTTTCCGCAAATCCTCGCTTTCAACACACCCTAACTGATTGTATACGATCCAGTCATCCACACAAATGTGGTCAGTATAGACTTTTAAATATACGAGTGCCTACCTGTATCATGTTTTGGATGAGGGGCTTAGAGGATCATGGCTTGGAGGGGGGTGTTCAAGTTATTCTATCTTCTATTGTTATTAGCCAAATAAGTATCAGTACTAACTCATAATACAGTCCAGTTTCGTTTGCGGCCTTTTCGTCCAGGGCGCAATGCAATGTGGTCTGAGCACCTTGGACCACATTCTTCTGGAATAACCATCCGACGTTCTGGTAGAACCAGCGCGTTCCTGGCATGAAGGCGGAATCCATGTGTCGTGCAAGATCCGTGTCCACGACTCCCGGATGTAGACTGTAAACAGTTACTCCCGTTCCTGGCAATAAAATTTAATCAGTCTAGCGTTTCCAGCATTCAGTCAAGTAATATCATAAAATGACTTGTGAAACCGACACTGAATTTCTGAATTTTGGTACGTTCATGCTTATAAAATATTATGGCGGCGATATTATTAGGTAGACATTTCTGTGCTTTTACGGCACTTAAAATAGGTTCCTACATCATTGTATTGGATAAAACCCATCTAACGTAAAATTCGACCCATAGATTCCTATTGCACTAGAAGATGACAATTAACAACCCGGATTTCTTTTGAGAATAGCTAGTCTAAGTACAGAAGTATAAGTACAGAAGTACCTGCGGACCTTCTACAGATTTTAGTGAAAATGTAAATTATACCGGCTTGGCGATACACTTACGCTTGGTTATACCTTACCTTGAAGTTTTTCTGCAAGGACTTTCGAGAACAGGATATTCGCCAGCTTGCTTCTACCGTAGGCAGGAATGGGGGAATATTTTTTAGTGAGGTTAACATCATCGAAGCTCATTGAAGTTGCTGGAATGAACACACCAATCTGTTACATAACTGTCTCAACCTACATCCCACAAAAATCACAATCATGATTATAAATGTGTAACGGTCAGTGGAACACAGAACACCAATCGCCGGGACTGAGTGTATCCTTAATAAACAGTTATTAAAATACTTACCCATCTTGTGAGCGGTTGATGAGACGTTGACTATCCTTGCAGGTGCAGATGCAAGGATGGTGGGCAGGAGAAGAAGAGTGAACAGAAAATGTCCCAAATGATTCGTGGCGAAGTGCATCTCGTATCCATCTTCCGTCAACTCAAATGGGCAGAGCATAACACCTGTAAATTGAAATTTTCGTATAGAACAATCCGGTAACCGATAACGATAACCGATATGAATAGTTTTTTGAAGTTGGTTGAAGTTGGATTGTGGAGTCGGATGGCGACTGTTCTTCAGGGTGCGTTGTATTCATTACCAAGTTGGAGGTCAGTCTACTATTAAACTCTTAACTCTTTGAAATATGCCATCATCTCCTTCCACCGCTCTGTGATTCCACTGATCCGTTATTGTTCCATCGGTGTTTGGATGATGAAAAGGGTCACGTCCGCTAGTGACAATGGAGTGCTTCTAGACACCCACTCTCATTAACCTCATCACATCGACTTCTTTTCGTACAATGCGCGCTTTGAGGTTCTTCAAAAGGAGCAGGAAGGAATTCTGCTACGCCCCTGCTATAACCGCTCTATATATATATATTTCTGTAGTCGTCTCATTAATGGAATACATTTTTTACCATGATTTGGAGCCCATTCCATAATTGCTCCCTCACGAGCGGCGGAGGGTTCATCGACGTTTTCTCCGTTACGGAGCATTTAAGCTTCACATATCATTGAGCTCTATAAACTATGAGGATACTCACAAGCACTGCGCCAGTCTATCCCCTAGAGTCAGATGTTTAATTTATATATAATATCTTGCTCGCTTCAATTCTCCGCAGCAGCTCTCACCTGGATTGTGAAAATTTGTTGGTACCCCGTTTCAACATCTGATTTTTGACTTCCTTACGCCGACGAACAACATGGTTAATTAACTGCCCATTTAGGCCAACAACATCCCGATATCCGCCTGAAAGTGAAAAACTTGTGTGGAATCCCCCAACTTTTCTTTCTACGTTAACCTATTGAGCTTGATCCTATTATTGAAATAAATAAATTTTCAACTATAAACCTATAGCAGTTTATTGATCTTCCTTGTTATGCGAATGCAGTGCAGGGGCATGTCACCACTTTGCCTCTGCCTTCACCCCTCCCGAGACAAGTTGACAGATCTATGGCAATCATCAACCGGTAAGTGTTCCTCTAATAAAACCCAAATGGAGGATTATGATTTCGTCCGTATCAGACTAAAGAAAATCTATTTAAACTTCAATCAGAATCGTTATTCACAAAAGTACCCAATTCACCATTAATTCCCATGTTCAAGACAGTGTTATTGAAATACTTAGTGAACTGAGATATACATCAATTACCAATGGCCATTACAACACTATTCCAAACTCAAGAGAAATTACAAGTTAAGAACCTGAGACACGATAATGATGAGAAGTAAAAATCGTAGTTCAAGCCCTCTGCTGTTACAACACCTCTCTCTCTCTCTCTCTGTCAGAATAATCAACACAATATGTTGATTATATAATAATAATTATAGCTTGTTTACTCTTGCATATGACAGAATAATTGATTTACCACATGTTCAGAAACGTAATCAAAAATAAAGTTGTGCTTGTCCAATACTGTTTGAGCTCCCAGATTTAAGGAAATTAACCGCAAAATGCCGAATAACAATAATGCTGAGTCGATAATGAAATGAAATCTAACATACCAGCGTTATTGATGAGGAGATGAATTTGTGGTTCGGTTCTTATGAGTTCTTCCGCACATTTCCTCACAGATTCAAGCGAAGATAGGTCCAACTTTGTGACGACCACCTGAAATTGATCAGTATAATTTTACAATCCGTTTACCGAAAATTGCGATGAGAGTCTCCTCAGGTACTACGATTTTTCCAAATTGTACCACTATGTCACCCAAGGATACTATTCCCTCTCAATTCCTTCATTTTAAGTAAATGTTAAATAGGTACCTATACATAGGTAGATATAACCATTAATATAACATACGTAATGAATTTCATTTTTTTGGTTTATTATTCAATAATGAACGATTGTAATCGCTCTTGAAAAAAAAAATGCTAACCCCCCTGAAAATTTCATGGTTTACGTTTTAAAGGGTGTAGAATCCGAATCTGCAATAAAAAATTTTTCCGTCCGTCCGCCGTACGTCGTACGCCGGATACATACGAAAAAACTACCCTCTTACTTCTAAAGTTTTCAAGATTTCGATTTGTTGATAGGTTAGTCCTTAAATATAACCCATTGTTGTTGATTGACCAAGATTTCAAAATTACTGAAACATCCCGGATTGATGTTGGATTTTTGAGCCAAATTTCCTTAACTTTGCTCCTGTAGTTTTGAAAAAAGGTTTGAACGACGGATGAACGGATTATTCACTTATTTTTTTTTAAATTTGATATTCGAATTTTGAGCGTGGTTAAATTTTTTTTTCTTGGTCGGTTTTTGAATATAATGAACAAAAAATTATTTGTTACCTCTCCATGACGTTCCACATCGCTCAATGACTTGCGAATGTCCGCCGCTGCCTCTTCTGCTTTCTGCAAGTTCCTGCAAGCCATAATCACCTTTGCCCCTGAAATATATGTTATTACGCATATATATTCAAGGTTTTTATAATATACTAAATCATTGAACAACATACAAGTAAAAGAATATACCAATATTCATTGGTTACCAGAAATAAAAAGCATGACATGTATAAAACTGATCTAGCCCCCCCCCCCCCTCTTGTTGCCTTACCCTGAGGTGAATTCACATTACCAACTTTTTCTCCTCTAATTTCTTAACCATGAGTCCAATACACAAATTTGTTCTGCACAAAAAATACTAGGCAGTTGATAATGGAGATGATTTTGTGTGATTCTAGTCTTCCCTCTGGCTAAACCCATCAAAATCACCTAGCGACATTAATATTGCTCCGAACGAGATCTGCCAAATCACATTTGACGCGAATTTAATACTTTCGAAGTTTATATTACCCACGGACTTCTGTCTAGACTACCTAACACATTTTGCGACATATTATGTAGGAAGATGAATTGTTAAAAAAAGGGGGTTTTATGCTGTCAGTCCTTGGGAAGGGTCTGGGCTAAAATTTATCTCTATGCATACCTTGAAAAGTATAAATATTTCACACGGTGGAGTTAACCTGAAGTCGAGTGAGCTTGGGCAGACCTCAATTGGAGAAAAATTAAGATCAGTAGGTGATTTTTAAAGATAAAAGGTGGAAAGATTTTGGAGGAAGTGTATTTCGAGGAAGCACATTTCGTTTTCGATAATTGGAACAATAATTGTTTGCAACTCATATTTATGAGTTTTGGGATCGAAATGTTTTGTTTTTTATGCACCAAACCTTGGTGCCTATAACAATTTCTATAGGATGAACGGTTTATAAGTTGCAGGGAAAACGTTGAAAATTCCCCATTTCAGCCATGTTAATAAACCAATTTTAATAAACCAATTCGAGATGAAGGACCAGAATGTATTACCTACGTCAGGGGGTTAGTTAGGTCAATTTTGTAATTGTTATATAAATACGTTATATAAATGCCATTGTCTCCTGTCGCATACCTAGTCGCAAATAAGACTAGGAGTAACTGGCCTCTTTTTATTTCACTGGAGTAATCCCATTTTAAAAGACCTTTCTACCATATTTTTTATTACTATTCATGAACAAAGCAAAAAGTAGCATATACCTCTTCTAGCGAATTCTTCAACTGTGACTTTCCCTATACCCGTGTTGCATCCGGTGACAATCGCCGTCTTTCCGTCGAGACGAGCATTGCTCCGGCATTTCCCATTGCAGAAGATCCCCATATTCCCTGGGAAGAAAGATTCATATTCAGAATTAAAAGGATAATGATGCAATAAGAGCCATCCAAGAAATTTCATTGATGCTGTCGGGCGGATACTTCGGGTCCAATGCACATTTGAAAACGCAATACAAGATCATAGTACAACCGAGTGCTTAGTTGGTTCTGTACCTTGTTATACCCATTGCATGCTATTTATTATGTCCTATTACTACATTAGAGACCCAACTAAAAGTTGATTTATACAAGAAGAACGACAGAATGGCCATCTTACCGTAAAAAATACTATTTTCAACAGTCGATAAATCGTTTTATCTGCACGGTTTTCACCAGATTTTATGATTTTTTTTTAGTTCGAACCCAACCTAGGAAATTTTGAATTTGCAGTGGGAGTGTCATTCTAGCGCGCTGAAGCTCGAATTCTCAGGCAAAATAAAATAAGTAGTAAAATCATGTTTTCATTATCGCACACCCAACCAAAAATTATCCGACTTCAGTACTTCGATATCTACTTATCTGCGGGTTATTGGGACCTCGGACGCACACCATCCACACAGTCCACTCAGTCCATCAGTCCATTGATTGGAACTGATCAAGGGATAACCTGCGCAATCGCTGACATTTCGTCAAAATCAGAGTGACGTCTTTGTCAAGTCCTACTACTCCACCAATCGCAAAAAAACGTAGGGGACATCGTCCCTAAACGTTTACTGAACGGCCTCCTTTGAACGAAATCGGACAGCTAGATCATCAGAAACCAATTGTCAAGTATAGCTTTTCCAAATCAAATTAATACTTTTCCCAACCAAATTAATACTCTTCCCAACCAAATGAATACTTTTCCCATTCAAATTAATACTTTTCCCAACCAAATTAATACTTTCCCTACCAAATTGATATTGAAAAATTAAGGAAATAGAACGCCGCAAAGCTTGCAATCCAACGAATAATGAATGTAGGTATATATTATTTTATAATACAAATTATTGGCAGAAAAATATTGGTAGTTTATCATCCGGCTGAGTACGCTTTTGCCAAGATTAAGACGGCAGTTAGAGGCGAGATCAAGCCCTCGGAGAAACAGTTTCAAGAGCCGTAGGTACATTTTCCCCCACAGATTGTTCAAATTTCGTGTTAGAAGTTTTGCTCAAACTACCCGCAGCAGTGGCTGGGCAACCCCTTCACTGAATATATGTTTATACATTTAATATACCTACACTGAAAATAAACTTCAACTAAGAAGATAAACTACCAGTATTTTTTCTGCCAATAATTTGTATAATTATTATTATTTGTAATATATAGGATTCATTATTCGTTGGATTGAAAGCTTTGCGTTGTATTTCTTATTTTTTAATTCATCACTTTGGTAGGGAAAGTATTAATTTGATTGGGAAAAGTATTAATTTGGTTGGGAAAAGTATTAATTTGACTGGGAAAAGTATTAATTTGACTGTTAAAAGTACTAATTTGACTGGGAAAAGCATTAATTTGTTTGGGAAAAGCATTAATTTGGTTGGGAAAAGTATAATTTGGTTGGGAAAAGTAATAATTTGACTGGGAAAAGCTATATGCGTATGAGTCCACCCCATCGGTTTGATTTCAACGAAATGAATAAGGGACCATCTACGAGCTATCCCTCATAACCCCAGAAAAAACTAATCGAAATCGCACTAAAACATAGCAAAGATTTGGGCAAGACAAGGGTTTCGAATTCGAAAAGAAAAATAAATTTTGAAGGAAGATATAATTCTCCTTTTTTAAAATTTCTTAGCTGAAACATACGATTTGAGCAACAAATGTCTCTAAAAATGTTTGTAGAATGGATTGTGTCAAATGTTAGTGACGTTAGGTACTTGCTTGTGTGTCTCGTTCGAATGAGCGTTTGAATACTCCCGAGAAAAAAAGAACAGTTCTTAATGATAGTGACTGGAGGAGTGATGACTGGGAAGAACGTAGTTGGAAGTACCACACGAGTACACATCGTTACAGTTGTTTGAAATAGTCTGGATCAATAATGTGTGATAAGATTGTGAGGTGAATCAGCACCTACTTCAGCCAAGGCAGTCTAGAAATAAACGCGGCTTATTATTACGCAAAGGGAAAAGTTGTTCAGTATTGGAAAGGCCTTCCGCGAAGATCAAAAATGTGCATGTCATGCTCACTTTTAAATTTGGTTAAATCACTTACTAGACAGTTACTCAGCAGTTTACTTTTGTTAGTTAATGTCATGTCATCCCATCCGTTAATATTGATGTACCGTTGGCATAGGTAAATTCCTTACAAAATATATATTTTGTATATTTTGCTACTTCATTGGTATGAAGGGAATTTAAATGGAAAAAATAATGTGATTTTTAGCTTTGAAACACAATACATACGAATGATGACTGCCCACCTCACGGACTCATGTTATTGTCTTGGGAAATTTCCTAGATGAATATTAACGTAATTGCTGCAACTTGCGGTTGATGATGATCACTATCTCAGATTACTCCGAGAAAATCACTGGGTATAGTGGCCGACCTTGTCTCGACTCTCGGGTGACTCGGTACTCACAAAATATCGCCTTACCAAATCGCGAGCTCAAGAAACCATAGTAAGGAACAAGAATCAATGGAGACTATCGATCTGATACTTCGAGTGAAGATTATATTGTTGGCGTAACATGTTACTCCTGTTGTGCAACGGACACAATCAACTAAATCGATCGGGCTTATCAGATTACGATCTTCTGTCCAAAAGTTCCAATACCAAAGCACAAGCCGGGCTTAGACGAGTTAAGTTCGCATGCAACAAACTTGCCTCCACCCTAACTTATATAGGTCCACCCACTATCTTACTTGGATGCGAGTACAATAAATCACAATGGTAAAACTAAAACAGAATTATTAAACAGAAGTTTATCATTGCACTGGGTGGCACGGAAAATTTTGTTCTCTAAAATCAAAATTTCAACTTGCATTTCACATTTTAGACCATTCTGAACTACTTTCGTTTCAAATCTGTGAGTGTATGATTGTCTGCAAATCCTCCTAATGAGGATTATTTTTACAGTAATCATCGGATTTTAATGTCACTTTCAGGAAGTGTGTGGGTTAGGTTGTTGAACGTTCTATACATTGTCCAAAAATCAGAAAAAATAAATGATTCGGGGTAAACAGGAAAGGGGAGGGATAGGGAGGGTCGACAGTGCCTACACTCGAGGTCTTCATAAATGGGAGTCCTTGGAACGATCCCATCCAAATAGAACCTGCTCTGCGTCCTTATTATCGACTGAAAAATATAATTTGGGATAAATCACACCAATTTTATACTAATGTGCAACCAGCTCAGGGCTGCCCACTAACTGCCCTCCAGTTATTTCCGATCTAATGGCATTTGATAATTTACGTGGGAAAACATATGTTTCTTAAAATTCACGTTAGCTCATGCACACACAGTAATTATAGGTCAAACATCTGAGGGAAGTCATTCAGGAACTAGTCCACAAAATTTCTGCAAATGCGCTTAAAATAAATCAATTAGTTTGCAGAGTTCGTTGGAATGAAGCGTCAATATTGGCAATCCTCAGTTTTAATATGTGTGCTGTATTATCAGATTGCAGATGTATTGGGACAGATATCACCTTAAGAATTATACCTGAAAAAATATATTAAGTACCTTACCTGTAATTATGTAGATTTTAACAAAAAGAAAAACTTTACTATATTAGTTTTTTGGTTTATTATGCAATAATAATAATGCAGCAGTGCAAGGTGACACGAACGCTCCAGAATTATCCTAAGCCTGGAACGAACATTACGAGCATCGCTCCTGTTGCCAACTCCTCACGGCCAACAATGATAAAAATTTGGTAGCATTACAACAAAACGGAACACAGAAGTATTCTCGAAGGCCTAATAGCTAATACAAAAACTTGTTAGTGTCGATTAAAATGATATAAATGGTGTGAAAACATGAAAATATTTTCGTTTGACGATTATAACCATTTTTAATTTCATTTTTAGTGTTCCGTTATTCCGTCCATTTACTGTTTTGTTTTCTGTTCATCCTTAGGGCAGCTGCGTTTATATACAGGGTAAAATGGTTCTATCCCTACGAAATTTCATTTTTTTGGAGGATAAAACGAAATCAGCGCTCAGTTTTCTTTCTAATACCTAGACATTAATGAGAAGGGCATGGTACTAAGAAATTGGATATATCTGGTCAGGGAGGAGGGAGCGAATTATCAAAATCGGAACTTCCTAAGAAAACAATTTGAAAAGGTGTAGAATCCAAATCTGCAATACAAATTTTTCCGTCCGTCCGCCGTACGCACGATTTCTCCCAAACGGCTGGAGCAAAAAATCTGAAATTTGCAGGAAAAATCAATATTGGTCCGACAACGCTCCAATTCTTTAACCAGCACTCTCACTTAATTTAAAGTGCCCTTTGAGGGTTGTCAAAGTTTTGTAAAATCCCTAAAAACCTAAAAAAAGTCAAGGCGCCCTAAATTATGACTTTTTTAAAGAACTTTCCATGAGGAATCGAATGAGCCCTTCTCCAGGTCCGTAGCTCAAACCATTCGATGTATGTCCATATTTACGGTGCCAACATTTGCGTTATTTTGGTTTATTATCGTTTTTGTTTTGATTGCAGTAACATAGTGATGTTGTTCATAGCCGATACATGGGTTGAAGCATTCTGATAACCATAACAAATAAATAAATTCTTTCACTGGGGTTTATAATTCAATTATTCTTGTTTATTTCTATTCAGATTTGAATTTCTACTAAGCTTTGGAGTGTGCGCATTTGTTTTTCACACGAATATGATCAACTGATCAATCCAAATAGGTATTTTGGTTGAGTAGATTTACGTGCTCTATGCATATCTACTGATAAAGAGATCCCATGAAAGAATTTGCAGCGTTTTTGGTTAAATATCGATTTCTGAATTAGATTATTATTTTGAGCGAAAAATAAAAAACGGTTGAAAAAAGGAGTATTCTCGAAGGCCCCGAATAGATGCAAAAGTGACACTTGTTTGATGTGAAATAATATTGTAACCATAAACGGAAGGTGATTCACGCCTCATAACGATGGGTTTTAATTAGCCCTTTGTTTGATAATAAAACGAGTGTTCCGACGTTGGGTACTGTTTTGTTTTCTGTTCAATAGCGCAATCTGCGTTTATTTACAGTGGTAAAATGGTTTTTTACTTTAAATTTTTGTACCTAAGAAATAACGTTTTAACAATATTATATTGAAAATAGGGATATATATCATTTGGAGAATATAACGAAAATGGAGCTGTTCAGTCTAATTTTTTTTAAATACCTAGACATTAATGAATTGGATATATCTGGATCAGGGAGGAGGGAGCGAATTATCAAAGTCGGAACTTCCTGAGAAAACAGGTTGAATGGTCAGTTACTGGATGTTACGCTCTAAATCATTTAACAAAACATGAATTAACAGCTCATTTTTTAGCGTTAAAAATCGATTTCTGAAGTAGATTATTATTTTGAGTAAAAAAAAGGGCTACACCGTTGAAAAGGGGAATCCGAACCCGAGATTTTTGCCCGAACCCGGCAAAAGTGACAATTGCTGTTCATTGTAAGTAAACGGAAGGCGATTCACGCCTCAAACGATGGGTTTTTATTAGCCCTTTGTTTGATAATAAAACGGGAAGGCACGATGTTGGGTGTGGGAGGCAATTGCGCAAGAGCCAGGACGCTTAAGTGGTGAGGGTTTTTTACTTAAAATTTTACTGTACCAAGTGATAACGTATTAACAATATTATATTGAAAATAGGGATAAGTATACAAAACTAAGATACATCATTGAGGAGTGGTGAGGTGTTGCGAATTGGATTCCCCATTTAGTTCCAAGTCTAATTTTTAAGAAATAATGAAATATACAGGGTGGCCAAAATTTAATGGACCAGGCATTCATTTTATTGCATCTATTTGCGCGATTTGCGGATCAACTTTGTTATTTCAAACGGGAACCCCCATTTTTTATTGCAGATTCGGATTTTGCTCAAGATTTCATGAAAATTTGACCCTTCAACCAATTTTTTTGATTGCGCCTAACCAGTTCAGCAAGCACGCAAAGTTGCGCAACCCCGAATTTGTCAAATAGTTGATGATGGTGATCTGTAAAGAGTGGCATATGTATTTTCATTGTTTTTTAACACTGATTCACGTAATGCTATCCGTTTTTTGATTTGATTTAATTTTTGCGGAAAATTTTTATATTTTTCGTCCGTTTTTTATTCTATGCGCCTGTTTCAGATTGTTACCGGGATTAATTTTCAAGGTATAGTTCAAAAATTTAAAAATAGGAGATTGAAGCCTTTTTCAGTGATCAAGTGAAAAATCATCTTAATCTGAGAGTTGAAAGTAGGAATAAATGATGATTTGTTAAGCAACATAAACAAATTTTGGTCATTATTCAACAAAAATTAAGTCAAATCAAAAAACAGATAGCATCACGGGAATCAGCGTTAAAAAACAATGAAAATTTATATGCCACACTTTACAGATCACCATCATAAACTATTTGACAAATTTGGGGTTGCGCAACTTTGCGTGCTCGCTAAACCGGCAACCCCCAATCAAAAAAATTGGTTGAGGGGTTAAATTTTCATGAAATCTTGAGCAGAATCTGAATCTGCAATAAAAAATTCGGGTTCCCATTTGAAATAAAAAAGTTGATGTGCAAATCGCGCATTTGGGCACGTGCGCAAGAGCGCAAAATTGTGATGTTTGAATTCTTGTTAAAAATTAGTGAAGTTATCATTTGAAAAATTTTTTTAGGCTTGGAAATTACGGAGATAAATGCCTGGTCCAATAAATTTTGGCCACGGCAAAATACTTACCTACAGATTTTTCTTACGAGTTTCGTGAGACCTAGTGCACGAAAAATTCGATAGCTTCGAACTTTTTAATCGAACGACATTTGTCGTAATATACATCAAATCAAGCAGCGTAGCCGCTGTCTGTGCGCATTTTCGTATTTTAGCCACCGGTATGTCATGTCTCAAGATCATAAACATTCTTCAAAGAAGTTGTTCCAGAATTTTAATTAAGGCCTTAAATTTTGAAAAATATGATTTTATCCAAATTCTTCGAAGCTATTTGTTTAATTTAAACTTACTCCAAATAGTAATCTATGCTAATACATCACAGTCGAGATGAATAATTCAACTTTGCCTGGCTTCGCTAATTTATTCTGAATAGATTTTGTTAAACCAAAGACGTATAAATAATGTGAATGTTCATAGTGTTTGCTAGTGGTAGTTCTTGAGTAACATTAAGAAACAAATGAAATATTAATAGGTGAAACAAACCTCAGAAGCGAAGAACGCAATAGCTTTTCAAGGAGAATCCAGAAAGAGTGAGCCTTGGGGAGCAGTTCTGTTGCTCCGACGCAGTATAATCTTTTTAAATCGAAACAATTAGCCCTGATTCTCTTAAACGAAAAGATCGACTTACTGTAATTTAAAGCGTGAGCAGCATTCGGCGTTGGATGATGACTGGCGGTTCCGACCAATCTGACGATGGTCGAGGTCACAACAGCAGGAGAAGCAAAAGGACGAAACCCAGAGAGGGAGAGGCCGAAGGGTGGGACGGATCCCAGAGAAAAATGGGATCTGCTAAACCTGACTTGAGCGAATATCCAAATGCCGGAAGGCCCATCTTGTATTAAAGTGAGCTGATATAGATAGGCAAGTATTTTCGATTCAAGTTTTAGTTAAGTTTATGAATAACGAAAGTCTACAAATCTTCAAGTTGCACGCTTCACGTTCTCTGTCCAATTTTCTCCTATAAATTACCAGATCAGCAGGAATTTTCTCGCAATGCAGTTCTTTTTAGGATTATTATCTGACCAACATATTTCTTGAAAATTCCGTCAAAATATGATGAAACCTTAAGAAATTAAGCTCGTAGAACAACATAATTAACAGATCTCTAATTAGGCCAGTCCACACTAGAACATCGAGATTTCAATATTTATTTCAGTTATCGGAAATTCCTGCTTCCGCTGGTAGCAGTGGCGGGTCCTGCCATGAAACCGCGGGGGTGAACTGAGACCGTACGAGACAACCACGAAGGGAACGTGAGACAAAAATGTGCGTTTCTCAGCCAAATTCAATTTTCAACTACCAATATGCAAAGAAGATCTGTCTTGTCCGCTTTCTCAGCTTCAAATCGTGAAACAAACGACTCACTTTTAAAGAACTTCACTAGTACTTACGTAAATACCTGAAAAATGTTTTTTTTTTTGTTCAATGATCGTCGAACTTCAGAAAACCGTGTTTTGAAACAGTTGAAATGCATATCTGCCCAGCAAGAATCATTGTGGAGGTGAAAGCCCAATTCCATCTTTAACCCAAGCTTCATTCCCATTATTGCAGCAAACAAGACAAAGGAAGCAGAACACGCGTGCAACGATTTCTGCTTGCATTTGAGGTTTGTTGCAGTCCCGTCAATAGTGACATTGTGCCTGCCAGGCATTGCGAATGATCACTCTTTGCTCCACCGACAATTTTGCGAACTCACGTTTCATAGCACTTACTGTATTCATCGCGTATTTACAGCTAATACAGTTCAGTCACATTACGGGTGCACTCAGGAATTTTGCGCGCTTTATTTTGGACACTCATTGGTTCATTCTCTCGAGCCAGATCGAATCAAAAGCGTGAAACCAAGCTCCGCCCATTGGGCGCAAAGTCGAAGCTTTTCTCCCAGATAGTGAACCCCTAACCCCCCACTCACCAAATTCATGACTCCACCATTGTCTCACTCATCCTGAGGCTCTGTTTTGGCGTGAATTTGAAACTCTTCTGCTCTTCAGATAGGACTCATGGGGAAAAGTTAGAAAACAGTATGATAATATTATACTTCTAATATTATTTTTATCAGGTATCTTTTCCATTTTAGCCCAAGGGTGCTGATGCTCCTGTCAGCAGCTGCCCCTGGTAGGTAGTGTTGCTTTCAAGCTTTGCTTGATTTTCACTTACGGGAAATTAAGAAAACTGTTTCTCCCTAATCAGAATTTCTATTTTTTAAATCATTCTGAACAACTTCATTCCATGGCTCTTTATGTTTGAGTGTGTCTAATTGCCCGCAGATGCTTGCAGCAAGCCTTTATTCCTACAGTTTTAATCCGATTTTGTTAAGACATTTTCAGGGAATGTATCAGCATAATTTTCTCAGGTTCTAGTAGTCCGATCTCGCTAAAATTCAGAAGGTGGTCGGAGAAGGCAGGTTTAATAATCCTATATCAATTTTAACTTGATAATATCGGTGCTGTGCCAATTCAGGTTTTCACGTTTTTTTGACAAAATTTTTAGGGGATGTGAGGGTTAGGCCGTAGATGTCTCCTATGAACTGGAATGCTTAAAACAATATTAAATATCCCCAAAAGCCCAATCATGAAATTCGTCAATACTTTCTCAGGCTCCTGTGGTCTCATCTTGCTATAATTTTGATGATAGGTGAGGAAAGCCGATTTAATCATCACATGTTAATTTTAAATCAATTTTATCCGCTAGGGAATTACTGCGACAGACCTGCAATACGTGTCGACCCACCAATTGAAGGCGTTGATATCTGCTGGACCATGTACCTTGGCGTATTCAACCAGTGAACAGTTTTAAGAATGTTCTAATCGTCGTCTTTCAAGTTTGTAAAACATTTAACGATCCTTACAATCTATAGGAGGAAGCTATACGCCACACCCAACTTGGCAGACGTTTTTATATCTGAGTCGGAAATGTGGAGGGTGTCGTCAACATTTGGCAATCACATTCACCAACAAAAACAACTTCTTCCGCCGGAATCTGGGTTTTTGGCCCATAGTCTGTAGTAAAAAACTAACGGGGCAATAAACTGGGGCGTCTGAAAGAATTAACCACGGAGCTTTTTTAAATTATCGTTTAATAGGTACTACTTCAACTACTTCCTCATTAACATCGAACACAAATAAAGACTATAATACTTTGCGTCCTAAATGATCAATTGATTCTTTTTTTTAAACATCACAGACAATAATTGTGCATACGTTGCTCACTTCGTAGAACATTTAAAAACATCAGTGAAATACAAGTCGGATTTGTTACAAGATCAATGCACAATAATGTTCCTCCTCCTCTCAGAGAATTACAGCAATTTCAAATATTTCATCTCGATGAAAATCTCATCAAAAGGTACTTCGACTTTTAAACATTTCTTAAAAAATAATTCTAATTACGTACGCACGCCTTAATGAGTGTGGCATGCACTTGTTCTATACGAATTTATTGGGAACGGACGGGACAATATTGCACGTAAGAGTTACAAAGGATCAAACAGCCGCACAAATTTGGCGATGCGTACCTACGTATACAAAAGGAGTGTGCAGTCACAATTTGAAACATTTACTATTGACGGTATAAGAGATGACAGTTAACAAAGAAAAACTGGTGATTTCCAAAAGTCGTGGATATAACGATGCCAGTTTTTATTTTAAATGAAGTTTCATTGAACTTGATTATAATTAATTAATATAATCAACGGCAGTAAAATTATGATGTTCAAATAAAAAGTAATTAATAAATATCAAAAAGTTTTCAAAGCATGAGTTTTACACGTTTCAAGTTACAACGAATGATGTACACGACACACTAATGAATATAAGAAGAATTCATGTTAGTACTTTTAAGAAGTGAGGAGGTTGAAATCGAAGACTGCATTGGAATTAATACGTACAACGTGAGTAAATATTTTGCAAATGACCAGTCGGAATTATCTGAATGAAAATTTTTACAGTAAACGAAGAAACTCAATAATACAAGGTAACAGTCGCCTAAAATCATTGTAATATAGATTAAACCACTCAAATATATACATATTAAGAGATGGGTTATCTTATAGAGAAGGTTCCTTCACAAAGAGAGTATATGACAATATTGTACTAGACCTGTCGCGAATCGTAGGCAACTTTGGAAGTCGGATCTGTCGGTGATTCACTTTTTCGTAATATTCTGTTAAAAAATTGTAACTTTTTCTATTCAAGCCGTGGAATGCCTAAATTCCACTAGGGGGACACATCTCTGTATTCCAAGCAGAAATCGTGGCAATTGAGGCAGCAGCTGCTGAGAGCCTTGGAAGAAACATAAAAAGGCCCACGTCTGCATCCTCTCAGACAGTCAAGCGTCGGTAAAAGCATTAATGGCACCAACCATCTCATCAAGAGTGGTTTGGAGCTGCATGCAAACCCTCAACAACCTAGCCAAACATAACTCGGGTTCCCTGGAGTGGGTGCCGGGGCATAGAGGAATATCTGGTACCGAGAAGGCTGACGAGCTTGCAAGAAGAGGCTCCCAAACCCTATTTGTAGGCTTTGAGCCGGCAGTCAGTATACCAAAAACCGACTTCAGAAGGATCATCAACCCGTGGGTCCACCAACAAACCACAAGTAGATGGTTCAATATTGAAGGACATGTCCACAGTAAGCTCATGGGGGTGGAACCCAACACCCAAATTACTGAATGGCTACTGGGCTAAAACCGTAGGGAACTAAAAACAATGGTCGGCCTCACAACCGGCTTTGCACCTCTAAGGTTTCACATACACCGCATTGGGGTCACACAAAATTCAACCCTATGCAGCTTATGTGAGGAGACTGACGAAACGGTATCCCACATAATATTTGAGTGCCTACCACTCACCTTTTGCAGATTTGCACTCTTTAGGGAACAAACCCCAATGAGGTCTATTCAAAGCGAATAACTAATCAAGGGCCTCAAACCCCTTACCAAGGGGCTGAATCTCCTTGATTCAAAGCAAAACTCTTAGGAAAGTACAATAACCCAACAGGCTTCAGTGCTGAGTGCCCAAAACCCCAGCCCTGAGAATTTTAGTCCACATCTACATTCAAGCCGTTTTTCGCCATTTTTGGAATAACAGGGTGTTTACTAAACTATTCATATGAAATTGCCTACTTTTTCCAAATAATGTTCCAAAATTCTAATGCACAAAATAATTGTGTAGTTGAGAACTCGATTTTAGTATTCTCTCAGAAGGTTTAAAACGTATTGAAAACAAAAGTGCTGCAATTCGTTATCATGAAAGGTGGACAATTTCATGACTGAATACCTCAATTTTGTAAAATACCTGTCAGTTATTCTGCTCGATAAAGCGGATGATGACCAGATGTTTGCCACAGTTGTGTACTAACTGTTGATTAGCTGACCATCACCGTTTTGGCAAAAACGTCCTGAAACTTGTAATGTGAACCTTTAAGAAAACATTCAAGGATTCAGGGCTTCTCATTCGAGCAAACATACTCAGTTTCTCGTTACTTTTTACTGACTACGCTTTGCGAAAGGTCTGCACAAAGTAATTTGAACTTGTTTGCATAATATTGGATGAATTGGATCAATTTTAAAAACCTGTTACCCTATAAGGCAAGTTGAAAAAGTTACAAACAATTCGTGATACCTATATAGGCAATCAGAGCATAGACGAACTAACATGATTCGTTTTTCAATTTCATAAACATCTATAACATAAATAAAATGGTACATAGTTACGCACATTTTCTTCGACGTTAATACAAAAAGAGGTAAATCGCCGAATCAATAATTAATTATTATCATTATAAGCTTTCATACAAATACTATTTCCTTTAACTTCAGTCATAAATGCAACGGGCAGTTGAGATCTTCCAGACCACTGTTTCTATCACTCGGTCTAGTTGAAGGTAGTGGCTTAAATATAGGTAGACTTACTGTCATCTACTGTTTGTAAAAACTATGTTTTGACACAAATAAAAATATTTACACAACAACGAGGTATGGCCAGAGTATTGATTAAATTTAGTAGGTATACTGGCAAAATAATAAACTACTGCGAATATCTACGAAAGCTCCTAGACGATTCGAGTTTGCACGAATGACGTCGTGGAAATTAACTTACGAGTAACATTTTGGCAAGTTTTCCAAGTCTTTGAGTAATAAAAATAGTCAATTTACGAGCTGTCGTCTCAATTTGTTTTTGATGATCGTATTAAAGAGGTGCGTTGGATGAAACACGAAACTTACGTCCAAACTAGGAAGGTTGGTATTTTGCGACCAGGAAATTTTGTGCAATACTGATAAAACAAAGGAATACCCTGAAAATGGCCACTTAGATATATTGCACTGGATTCTGATAAAGCTCAATTTCCTGAGCAGGTGAGAAAATACCTAGGATTCGGGTATAGGGGAAAAAACCGGATTAACATGAGTTCATCGCTTCCTGACACTACAAACGGAGTAAAATAGACGGTTGTCTATATTCCCACGAAAATAATGAGTACGCAGTGGAATCGATTTCGACGGTTAGGTTATCATCAGTAACAAACATGAACTGAAAGTACATCGCAGATAGCACATCTTATGTAGGCCCAGGTGAAAGGAGATTGAATCCTATTGGTTCAGGGAAGTGAAAGGGACGGGTAGGAACAACCAATCCCAGATAAAGCTTACAAAGTGAAAGGGGCACCAACAGCAAGATTATGCAGAAGGGGAGCTAAACTTATTGCTAAAATGAACCCATTAATGGTGAAATCTTGTAAGGAATAACTTCATTCAAACATTTTCCTGACCTATCACTCTCAACAACTTCGAATTTTTTTTCTAGCACATCCAACACACCTCTCTTTGGGCAAAAGTGAGGAAATTCTACGTATTGCCTGTTTGTCAGATGTAATTTCAGTTCATGTGTGTTACTGATGATGACCTAACCGTCGAAACCGATTCGACTGGGTACTAATTATTTTCGTGGAAATATAGAAAACCTTATTTTACTCCGTTTTTATTGAAATGTGTTTTCACAACTTCGTGACTTAGTCCATTTCCTGACACTCAAGTTTTATGAGCTGTAGAATATCTACGAATACCGACGAGTCACTTTTACATAACTGATTAACGAACCACCCATAGAGAATGAAAATTATCAGCATAACGGTAGGATGGAAGAAACGATAAAGTGCATAGTTAACATCAAACTGCTACAAATATAATATTTTGCCTTCTAAGCATTGATGAAACGGCAGGGGTTCCTAGAATGCCAGGTAGATTAGATTCAAAAGAGCTCACTCAAAAATTTTAATTGGTAAGCCCAGTTAGACGTCGTAAACAAACTAGTGGATTAATCAACCAATACTTTTCTAATTCTATCAGTATCTTCCGATAAGAAATAATGTAATCAATTAGGTTTCAAGTAAGTTAACACATTGAAGGTTAAAATTGGTGTGAGAGAAACGTTCAGATTGGTGCCATCGTAGACCAAGCCAGACGGATTTGATATAAATATTCTAAAGCGGAAATGCATGTGGGTAACTAACTCAAGTATTAACTCAAGTTTAAAAAATAAATGCATCATTAAAATATTACAATACTGTGGGATACCTAAACATAATCGATGTTAGAAATTTGTACCATGAATACGATACTCACTGTGACATATAGAATAACAAAATAAATTGGACGATAGGATTCATTCGAACCCAAGAGTGTCACAGGGTAACTAGTGCGCAGAATATATTTCACAAATCCAAATTAACTATTTGAAGCAATCAAAATGAAGAACTTCAATAACTCATGTTCACAAAGTCACAGCACAAAGACCTATACGAACTGTCGATCACTCGTACTCAATGCTTTTACGCACAATAAACTATTGCGTACAAACTAGTTTTATCTACTAAATATATTCAACGTTCATAATTTTGAATCAATGAACATCCCTGTGAGATAAAATATCTAAAATACAAAGAGAAATTCGTCACTGTTTCTTCGTAAAATACTTGAGGAGTCTACCTATAAAGGTAGCGTTTTCGTTATCTACTTTGTATACCGGCAACGGTATATTTTCTACTCAATAGATACCTAGGTACTTGACACTTGTGTGAGCAATGTTGAAGGGAATTGGCTTCAACAAATGTTTCGCTAGTACTCGATGCACATAACCAAGCATCAACAAATATCGTGCGCCGGGCACCTACATGAACACTCAATAATCTAGCGCATGTCTGAGCACGGGTTTTACAGCATTCAAATAACTTTTGGCACCTACCAGTTAGGTCATATCATTAAAAATATCATCTGACCGACAAAATACACAAATTTATCGATGACATAGCATAAAATTACTATGTAAGCTTAGATTTTATCAAATAATAAATTTTATAAAGCAGTCATGGCTACATTGTATGTTTACTCTTTTCAAATACATTTCTAGTAGGTACTTGGGTACTTTATACAACAGTGATGTAGTATTATTGTTCTACCACTATAATATACGAGTATCTACTTATGAATCACAGATTACATTTCGAACAACTACCTAAGAATTATGAGACTCAATAGGTATAGAAAAAATAGCGGGGGATTTGCATAGTTGTTACGCTGCGGCCAAAAACTTACAAGGAAGTAAATACATGTTGGTTGGAATACAATATCGATTGGACGATAGTAGTTTTCGACGATATCGCTCGTTTCAAGACTCAACCGGAAAATTAGTATCCAGTTCCAGTGAGGAAAATACGGATTATAATTGATTTCTGAGATCATGGATGGTAAGGTTACATGTAGTCGGGTTACGATTTTAACTGCTAGTACTTACGTAGCTCGAGACCAAAGAACATGTAGAATTCATCAATTGCAATTGGTGATGCGAAGTATGTCGAATGAGACGGATGCGGTACTATCACAAAACAATTTCCTACGTAGTTACCTAGAACAATGAAAACAATTTAAGGTGGCCTTTTGAAAACTCAATGATGTACGAATACAAAACAATGTCCTTTTCATTTTTAATTGTTTGGTAGCTTAAGGGTAGTTGGTAATTTTCCGGAACCGATGAAAACCCCTTGAAAAGAAATCAGCTTCATGCCCAATTTTCTTGGCTTCTATTCAAATTATCACCCTATTTTTTGTTCTGCTATTAAGTATATTATTCTGAAGAGATGGAGCAATGGGAATTTTTGCATGATAGCTAGGAAAAGTTGGAGAGATTTTGAAAAAAAAGATTAAGAATATTCAAAAAGCATTAAAACTTACCTGATATAAGAAAAAATACGGAAAATCCATGGCACAGTTTGTGTACTAGGTTTTCACGAGCATTCTACAAAAAAATTGAGGCTATAAGTTGAACAATAACGGAGATAGGGCATTTGTGCTGAAAAACATCGTTTTTCGGGAGACGCCATTTTCTGAATTTATTACTCCCCCCCCTTCATTTGGCATTAGCAAGCAGCCATAGCCACGAAGCAGCCATAGCTCACTTAATCTCTTTCGCATCTATTTTTTTGAATGTCTGTATCTAGATTATACTATCCATGATCTAGAAAGATTAGAAAGAAGAAGGAGAAACTTATCAGTTTTGTTTACTTCTTGATTCTTTGCGAGGACAAGGAAGACGAGGAACCTGCTTATGGTGCGGCCTTGCATGAGCGAACCTTCCAGTTCGAAAATTTTTTTTAAACTCACTTCCTGATGTAATTTTTTCAAAATTCTTTTTCCTCTGGGTGCCCCACATAATGTAGAGTATTAAAAGAAAATTTTTTCGAAAAAATTACCAACTACCCTTAACATAACTCGAACGCATACGTGGAAAAATAATGGTAAAGGGGGGTAAAAGCTAGTTCTTGAACATTGTTACATGAGCCGAATCGCAACATGTTCAAATAGAACAGTTGGTCCTTATTTTTCAAAAATGAGTCTCACCATTTGAAGAACGATTTTGCGAAAGACCATTTCCTGAGCTTGATTCACACTAACGTATTTGAAGCGCCGTGGTAACAATTAAATGAGGTTTAAGAATCCAGAGTCGGCCGCAGTTCCCTCAAAATGAACTGCGGTGTCCATCTCAAATAGATTCCCATCGTCGTTTGTTGAATTCTTATACCAAACTCTGAAAACAAGAAAGGTCTTTAAGTCTGGAGCAAACATTTTCATCACTATATTGTTCGTGTGCAAAAGGGTATTTTTACCGGATGTTTACATTTCAACACTGGAGGAAGCCTGATTAAAATTTTTAGACACTGCATTAGCTTCAGTTTTTACAATTGTTCACTAAGGTATTTGAGGCAGTAATGAAAACGACGATACTGTAAAACGACTCCTTTAAAGGATTACAGATATAGTAAGTTTCTCAAAAGATGAACGAACGAATGGAAGGGTATGAATAAACAGGTAACAAGTTTACCTCCGTTAGTCATCACGTAGTTGATGGAGTAGGTTTGAGAATAATTTCGCATTCCTCTTCGTGGATGATTGTGGTAGCGCTGGCAGCTGAAGGCGAGTGCTCCGCTCGTCTCCGAGATCTGCTCAAGGCCTCCAGCTCATGCTGTTCCCTCGAGCTGACGGTGCTACTGCCCAGATTGACGGGACCCAGCACGGAGAGGAGGGACGGCAGGAAAAAGGTAGCGAACGACCAACTCACCACCATCACAACAACCAGGAACGTACCTGCCCACAACCAAACGATTAAGTTCACTGGCATAATTAACGCATACTTTTATCGCTTGAATAAGTAACAGCGAATCTCATTTGTAGATCTTACCAATCTGGGTGTAAGCTAGGATGTGGGATGGTAACATGAAAGCTCCAGAAACCAATGTTGTCAGCGCCGCCATAGATACAGGCCCAGTCATAATCGATAGCGTATAGAACACAGCACTTTTTCGATCAGAGTTCTCTGGGGCGTATCTGGTAAAGTATAAACTAGAATTTAAAACAAATGGTCAACTTACTTCGATATATTAGAGCATTCTTTAGGTCAGCAGAATTTAATATATATGAAAAGGCCCATTCGCGCTTATAAAGTTCGCTGGGCTGCATGGATAGGAATCTGGTTATTCCCTTCATACGGTCCAACGAAATTGGTAGACCAACTCAACGAACACAAACTATGTCGGAAAAGGTGGACAATTTTTTGATATCAGATCTTATAAAACATACCTACCTGTACATGAAATGGGCTGTCTACCATTCCAAAGCCGCTAGATTCAAAATTGGGAGGCATTTTAAATCGAAACAATTGCTCAAAATCGAACCTATTTCTGGACGGCTGAAAATTGTGTAATAGTTCTCAGCAAGTCCACTTGTTACAAAAACTTCAGTCTGCTGCCCCGAATCCGCTGGAAAAGCACTGGCAGACGTCTTTAAAAAATTTGTACATTTCGGCCAAAAAATAAAACTAATGGCGGGCATGTCAAATTTTGACCATTGAAACTACTCAATATGAGGAGTCAAACTTTGGAATGGCAGACCACCAATTTCGTGTACAGGTAGGTGTGCTTTATGAGATCTGATATTAAAAAATCGTCCGCCTTTTTCAAAATATTTTTGGAACTGGCTCCAGGACTAAGAAGAGCTAGAAAACGTCACAAACAGTAACACGATTCCTACATAAAAATGGATCCCATGGTTACCTCCCTGCTCCTTAAGCACTTTAGCTGCAGGCCACTGTACGATGACTTTGAGATAAATTAGTTTCAAAGCTCACCCAGCTGATAGTCTTGCTCCTCACTAAATTCGATTATGTTGAATCTATTGAAATCAATCAAAACTTTCATTTCCATAAGAAACCTGTTGGTTTTTTGTAAGTTACAATAAGATTTTGGCCTCATCCTAGACGATTTGTTATTCTTCAATCCTATTGCACATCAGTAGTGTAGGTTTTTTGAATTTATGTATCCCTAGATTTGAGGAGAGTTGATTACAAAGATTCATACTAATTTCACAAGAGTTGTGAATGAAGAAATACCATTGTACAAAATTACTTGTAATTGATGGTGTAGTGCATTGAAAAATCCACAGCCAGTCCGATAGCAAGGCAAACAGAAATAGCTTCGAGTATGTTGAGTTTCCATCCCATAAGGACCAGCACAGCGACAGTGGTCAGAATCGTGAACGTGATGGCAATCATCGCTAGGAAACTAAGTGTCACATTCAACGTAGTGAAAGCAACCACCAGAAATGATGCGACCATAGCGATTAATAGAGATGTAATGGTGTCTCTAACGAGAGTCTTCTGTAAATCGTAGAGTCCCAAGTCTGAAATGAACCAGCCATTTCTCATGCCAGCAGGGGCTTTATCGAATTCTTTCCTTGCCCATGTTTCCACCTGTAGCAGATTCGTAAAATGACATCAATGCAGAAATTAGACTTCTTCGTAGTTCTTATGTTTCTTTTATTCACACAAAACTTGTAAAGCCCATTGTGTAACCTAGTGAAATATAAATAATCATACCTCATTGTAGAAATTATCCATCATGCTGTAAGATGTGGTTAGTGTGAGGTTCGCTTCGTACTCAACAACAAAAGCTTTGACTTTAGGCACCTTTGCTTTCGACTTTGCTAGGAATTTCGGCCCTGCAATTGTAGGTACGTATACGTTTTTTGGTGTGTTATAAAGAGAAATTGCAGCTTTGGCAAGGCACAGGGAAAAAACATTTCTTTCGTAAGGGAAGACTGCACTCTCACAACATGGCTCCCTCGTCAGTTGGTCAATAGGATCCATACACTTCTGTTCCATCCAATCAACAAATGGTTGGATGAAACAATTAGCTAAAAGCGGACCTGAAGTCGGTTGGTAGAATGGCTGCATCCTGAAACAATAATTAATAGTAAAAATAAAGGCGTAGCGGACACAAATTATCTTGAGGGCAAGTCCATTTGCAAGAGCATCTACAATCTCATGGAGCCAGAGTGATTATTACATCAATTTCTAGTATTTCCAGTGAGAAAAGTTTATTATTACTTGAGGTTGATGCAGAAAGAGAGAAGCCAAGTCTGGGAATCCTTGGAGGCTAGGTCGAAAGTATTGTCCAGAATTAACTTTCCACGCCTGAACGGATCCATGTGGTCACCATTGTCAATGGGCACTACACCCCAAACAAACCTCAGAGGCATCCTCCTCTGGTTCTCCATCCAAGACTCCATCTTTATTAGAACAGAAAAAAATTACTTTTTGTATTTGCGAGTTTTAGCATGGACATACCTTAGCTTTGACCTAACTGGCAAAAAGTGTTACATTTTTCGGGAATGGTATCGATCACGAAATTTTGCTTAGTCAATGATATGGAACTAAGGATCGGGTAACCTGGTGAAACATTTGCGATACTTTGTTATGAGGAGGTGATTATAAAAGGTAAGAATATACTTCCATTAACATATTCTACAGGGTTGTTTCAAATAATATTGTAATCTCAATAAAACTATAAAATACCTCCCTATCTGGAAACTGATTTTGTAAAAGGCTATCGAAAAAGCAGAACAGGTTTAATCGCATCCTACCACACAAAAAAAATAATAAAAATAAAATAATAATAAACATAAATAAAATTAAACCGAATAAAAAAGCGTTGCTAAAGCATGTTCCATGTTTCTTGAATTTTAGCCTTAGGCTCAAAGCGAAAAGCATCTAGGGTTCCAGGCGGCTTACCCGCTTGCAAGGCCCGAGTTGTTGAATGAATTTTGAGAGAATAATATACATATGATAAAGTAATCAACAAACACTTTCATTTCAGTTGAACCGGATATATGAATAAATGCATCATTAATTTATGGGGCAAACACGATTCTTCAACAGTTACTTACTTTTAGAATGCGTTCGAAATGGAATCTGTCTTTGAAAACCAAGTCGTACTGTTCAAATAGATGAGACGACGCAAAAAGCTGGAGATCTGTTGAGTCCGAAAGACGAAAACGAGGGTAGTAGAATATTACTGGTATTGAGAGCAGCGCCATTGACGTGAAGAGGAGGAGCCACAAATAGCGGAACCTCAAGACGAGAGTGAAAAGCAAGTTACGGATAGTTTGGGTCGTGGAGGCCGCAGCCGACTTGATCGAAGGTGGGATTAATCTGAACGATGGAAGTTTCTCAGATACAACAAGCGATGCGGGAGCCCAAATAACTAATATCAAGAAATTGGCGACAACTGACGTTCCAGCAAACACACTGAAAGAGAAAGAAAAAAGAACGTTTAGCCCGAGGGCATAACTTCGATTGTCAATTATTACTAAATCAAATATGTAAGCACTAACAAATCTCTAAGGTTATGGACGCAATGAGGAAATTGTCAAAGAAGTAGAATTTGACGATATAATTGGTTTTTTAATAAAGAAAATAGCATGCAACACGCACCTGAAACACCTGATGGAAGTGATTTTGCTGATGAATGATGAATAAAATGCGATGCATGTAGTCAGGGATGACGCCATCATGCACAGTATTGAATGTCCTTGCACGCTTTGAACTACTTTCTTTATGTTGGTTTCGTTTTCTCTGGCACAAATCCACAATTTGTGCACGATCATACAACTGTCACCACCAATCCCTAAACATGTAAAAGGCTTTAACAAAAAATGCATTTAATTATTTATAAACTGAGATCATTGATCAATGTTCGTTATCTCAAACAGAAAATTATGATTTGTCCCGAGAAGTAAGGCTTTACCAAACTAAATTCCGAAGAAAAAGTCACAATAATTCATGGTTAAGAATCCACTGTCACTGAATAGAGAGAACAAACAATATTGAGAGAAGAATACCAATTTAAAACGCTGCAAATTCTTTCACTGGGGTTCATTATTCAATTGGCTTGCGTTCATGATTTGAATTTCTACTAAGCTTTGGAGTGTGCGTGTTTCACAGGTGATAGAGCGATTATTGAATTTCAGGAGGCACACAAATAAGATCAACTGATCAATCCAAATAGGTATTTTGGTCTCGAGAACAGATTTACGTGCACTATGCATATCTCGTGAAATTCAATAATCGCTCTATCACCTGTGAAACACGCACACTCCAAAGCTTAGTATAAATTCAAATCATGAACGCAAGCCAATTGAATAATAAACCCCAGTGAAAGAATTTGCAGCGTTTTTTTATTTTTTTTTAATGGTTATCAGAATGCTTCAACCCGTGTATCGGCTACAAAGCCTTTTAGGAGTTCTCTCCAGTATCCACATTACTACATCACTAAGTTACTGATATCAATAACAAAAACAATAATAAACCAAAATAACACGAATGTTGGCACCATAAATCGGGCCATAGATCGAGAATGGTTTGACCTACGGACCTGGGGAAGGGCTCATTCGATTCCTCGTGGAGTGTTCTTCAAAAAGAGTACAAATTGAGGCCGCCCTCACTTTTTTGAGGTTTTTAGGGATTTTACAAAACTTTGACAACCCTTAAAGGGCACTTTAAATTAAGTGAGAGAGCTGGCTCAAGAATTGGGGCGTCGTCGGACCAATATTGATTTTTCCTGAAAATTTCAGCTTTTTTGCTTCAGCCGTTTGGGAGAAATGACGGACGGGCGGAAAATTGTTTATTGCAGATTCGGATTCTACACCCTTTGAAACGTAAACCATGAAATTTTCGGGGGGGGGGGGGGGGGGGGGGGTTAGAATTTTTTCTCCAGGAGCGATTACAATGGTTTATTGAATTGAATCATAGATAAACGATATGAAAACTATTTCAACCCAATACAGAAAGGTCAAATGATCATCTCGAAATGAAAAAAACCATCCAACATATCAAGGTTTTTTAAAACCAACTTTGGACATACTGTCAGATTTCCTAATTAAATTCAATTTATTGAACATGGATAACTAGCAGTTCATTTGAATTAAAATGCTCATCTATTCGCGCTAAACCTTCTCATAAATAGCTCATTCAATTACGCAGTTGGTAAGCCGATAATCAATAAATCTAAGGAGCATGAGATTACCTATTGCAACAACGCTGGCCAACATGTTCATGAAGGGGAAGAACTTGAATCCAAAGACGAGTCTGTAAAGGAAGTAGGAGACGCCCAGAGAGTAGCCAATGGCCAATATAGTCATGAAAGTGATGAAAAATGACCCGGAATACAGCCACATAACCAGAAGCACGCAAATGGCGCCGTAAAACATCAGCTGGGTGTCTTTGATGAGGTATTCATCGAACAGAGTGTATTTGAGACCTGAAAAATGAAGGCAAAACAGTTCAACAAACTATTCTCCGCACTTGATATTATCGTGAGCACTGAAATCAGATTAAGCTAATTTGACGGTTGTGTGGGAAGAGTAAGGTGACTCACCAAAATCAATGGCAGCAACTTTGATTTTACCACGCTCCAGTTCACGTTCACTCATTAGGTAATAATAATCCAGAGAGGAGGAGCCTCTAGCTATTGGTAGGAATACCATAACGTTTTTCAGAGGTAACGATTGATTCTATCAAAAAATAGAAAATCAGAAGATAACAAAATTCCACAAGTGAATGTAGCGGTAATTCAGTAAATGAAAGATTAGAAAGATTATAACACTCACAACATATTCGTAGTCAAGAATATAATGTATCAAATTATGCACAGAATCATGTTTCGTGCATTCAGGAGGCATTTCCTTATTAGTGAAGTCAGGCACATGGTTGAGATCAAGAAAGTAATGTTGGCAAACCTCGAACAACTTTTTAGTTCTAAGGACATCCAACTCCTGGAACATGAAATTTGTAACATTTCGATGGCTTTTAAGGATTCTATTGATCCAAATATTAATGCTGTAATACTCCTCAGGCGATCATCTAAAACTGTTGAGTGCGGTAACGTATTATCAACTAACCAACTGGCACTCATTAGACCGAAGAAATAAAACAATATCAGGAAGGCAAATGGATTCTATGTAAAAAAAGATTTGTTTATCAACGATAACAACACAGCTCCCAGGACCTTCTTAACCAAACATTCTACCTATTTATCAACTCTTAGTTTTTAGGACTGTTTGAAGGGATCTATAACATTGTATTCATTAAACTTTTCTTCCTGTATGAGCAGGGTGGTCAGAAGTCCACATTAAGGCTAAACCACATCACCAGATATTAAAGGGAACGCCCATTTGAAATAACAAAGCTCTTATTCCTCTTTATCTCATTAGTAACTTCGGTCTGTGGATAATACCGAATTTCATTCCAAAGCCTAGACTTCACACATGGATTGAAGCATCCATAGAATCAAGGCCCAAGGAACAGTCGTTCTTGCATAATCTTCGAAAAAATTATAGAAATCTGATAAGTGTCGTGGTAGTGTTACTTGCGTTGCAAGAACTCATTTCTAGATGAGCAGGCTTAGGTAGGTTGAATTTGCCAAGGACGCAGTGTGGGGCTAGATATTTAGATTTTGGAGGCTAACAATATTTTTATCTACGAAAGTGACCACGAGGCCTTGGTTAGATTGCAAGCGAGATGAATATGATAATTTACAAACAATACGTGAAGTGAGTAAGACCGCTAATAAACACATTGTACACGATCTCACTACACCCACTTTTAGTGGACATAATTAATAGAGAGTTCCTAGGAGATCCGCCAACACTGATACAAATCCGTATCGCGATACGAACGCGCGACTGCGCATGCGCCGCCAATACGATCGGTCGTATTGCATTACGACGGTGGTATCTTTACGGAAGTTACGATGCCACCGATGCGATCCGAACGAACGTATCTTTCGTCCTTATTGCAAAGTAACCCGCCATCGGGGTAACCTAGTTGTAAACCGCTTCGCATCAACATTTTCAACATTTCTACCTAAAAATTTGATTTCTGAAATTGCTTAATTGAAATTTCATGCCAAGAGAGAGCAGAATTTTCATTTTGATTCAACATCATTTTATTAGGCACTTTACAGTTTAAGAAAACACTAAGATTTCGATATTTAGTGCCTACGAACTAACAACTTGTTTTGAATGAGCCTATCGCCAACTAACTGTGCGAGTTTTTAAAGAGCCTAACAGCTTCATTTAGGAATTAGCTATTATAAAAACTGTCTAACTGCAACCCCAGAATCCCTGCTGTACATTCCTTTTCTGGAGTATGTACTTCCCAAGTCGCTAAATAAGAAGTTACAAACAAATCAATTTTGATTCCAAGCGTACTTATCTGTCGTAACTTCTGCGGGAATTTGAAGGAGCCTCTGGAGTAAATGTAAATGTTCTCTATTAATTCGGAACGAAAATAGTACATCATCCTCGCTCATGTCATCCAGGGAAAATCTCCCATAGAGCAGGCTTAATCGTCGAGGTGCTTCCCTTACTCTCCCGCTCCAAATACGTTCGAAAAATCAACAGCAACTCCTCAGTTGAAATCAATCCGTTAACATAATATTCAAAAAAGTCTTCCACCCCCTGCATTTTTGGTTTAAAAAAAATACGAAAGAACGAGTGATCTTGTAAAGCATCAAAAAGACTGCTCGTTTTCTTATAGTGACGTGAAAGCAAAACGTACGTGACTCTTGAATACGGATCAGAGATACCACTAGTTCAGCTGAGTTGGTGGTAACGCCACCATTTTTGCTAACCAGAGCTGTGCTCGCCCTAGATACCACCACCGACTCGATACGATACCACGGTGTCCGAATCTCCTCGGAACTCTCTATTGAACGTAAATCAATAGCATGAAATAGGAGGAACATAACGTCACAAGTTATTGTTCATAACCTAATCAACATTAAAGATTACTATTCATAGATTAGGGTATTCAAAATAGCAATAACTGTACAAAACAAGTAGTTAATCTTACGGTGATATTTCGGCAGGATGTTTTATTATTCAGCATCGCAATGTAATTAGGAAGTGACCACTGGCGACAGCACCAGTCCATTGTTATCTGTTCACATATCATGTTGTACCCAAAAATAGATGTGAGAGTGTTTTCCAACTCGCACATGTCTTTAACAGCTTGAAAGCTGAAAAGATCTGACCCATCAGTGGACGAGAAAACCAAACGTGCATAGTCATAACCTGAAAGAAAAAATCATAATAGTTCGATGAGGAAAAATCATGTAACACTTAATGTGTGACGATACGTAATATCTTATGGTCAAGAATTTCTTGAATATAATACAACAATGGTTCGCAGTTACGTAGCGAAATGGAGAATAAGACCTCAAGTGCAATAGCTTTTATAGTTCAGAGTTCATGGTTTCCTTCATACAACACATTCTAAAGTATGTGAAAATATCTTTTGATAAGGCTTATTAGAATTCATCAAAATACCCACTTATCGGTGAAATTCTTAGGAAGCCTTTCTAGTAATGAATGTTCAATTGATTTTATTCCTCTAAAGCGAAATGACTTATCAATTTACAAAAAGAGCCTGCTGCAGGGTCTACACAGGTTTCCGTTTCCACTTTATTGTCCTCATGGTATATCATTTAAAGTGCAAACAATTTGTGTTTTCTATACATGTATAGTGTAGTATATATGTAGCTCTCCCAGTTTTCTATAAGGCGTTAATTGTTGGATGTTCTCTTGTTGAATTTTGGCATTTTCTAAAATCCGTGCTAGCCCCTCGATTCCTTCAAATTTACTTTTTGCTGATGGATATTTGCGAAGTATCTCCTGTTGCCAGCTACTATTATTAATGCCAAATACGAATTGGTCGCTTCGTAGCCGTTCCTGTAGTGCATTTCCGAATTGGCATTTGTGCGCTTGTGCTCTCAACCGAGCCATGAAATCCATCCCTCCGCCCTCATAACTTGAGCGAACCTCAAACGTTCACAGAGAGAAAGGTCTTTCCTCCTGTAATTTTTTTCCAACACCTCTGCGAGTTCATCGTAACCAATATTTTCCAATGCACCGGAGTAAAATTGGTCAACCAACACGCGAAAAGGTTTAGCACTCACTTTTACCAGAAGGTAATCTTTTTTCCCATGATCATTATTAACCTTGCAGGCCCGCAGCGCATAGCTGAATCTGTAGCACCAATATTTCCATTCTTCGTTCTCAGGATTGAAAGCTTCTAGGTACATCGAAATCCTTGAAGTGAATTGTTGGCGTTTCACTACTAGCGTCATCAGAATCATTATACTGCTTAACTTTACTTTTCTTCCTCGTCGCCATTCTGTAGTATCACGTTATATTTTTTAATGTAATAGAACATCAAATCTTAATTCAAGAGTTCCTCGACAACAAAATTCATATTTCATATAAAAAGAAGTCGTTTGTTTATCGCTTCCTGGTTACAAGGTCATATGGTATGTAGTAGCTCATATGGACCATTGTAATTTGATGAGTGATGCTACATATAGGAACACTTCCATCTATTAATTCCCATTTTCCCTCTATAGATAAAGACAGGCGTAAATAACATAACTAGCATACCTCCTGTCAACTAATACCTATACAAAACAAGGTACATAAATAAGGCGTAGAATAAAGCTTACTCAGTTTGGTACAGTAAAATGCATCGTCTGACAGATGCACGTGATCATGATGACCACCCTCTTCAAGTTCTTCTTCTAATGATTTCCAATTAGAGTCTTCGTCATCATCGCCGAAACGCTGACTGTCTTCTACGACCTGTTAACAAGACGAGAGCATGATAAGCGCGTGTGGCTTATGATAGTTCAACACCAAATATTTGTAGTAGTGTTACAGGAAAACATTGTTAACTGTATAATCGTGTTTTTTGATACAATATACAGAGAACATTTTAGTTATTGGAGAATAATACAAATGTTTTAGCTGGAGAAGATGCAACAATATCAAGCAAACAATTGACTAATAGAAAGTTGGAGTGATTTCAAACCCTCCCTGCTGGCTATTTTACTCATATAACGCTTGCTAGACCTATTTGAGACTATGCAATACCAAAGAGGATGATTTCATAAATTAACAGAGACTTACAACAGAAATATTGTTGACCGGATTCTGAGGGACGAGAACATTAGCGTTATTCACGTCTTTGGAACCTCCGTCGGCAATTTCAGTCTTTTTTGAACTTTTATCCTGCGAAAAGAATTAGTTGTATTTCATTTTTATGAAATGTCCAACCTATAAGGGTGGTTTTCGAACAAAGAATAAAAATTACTAAATAGATTGTAAAATAGAAACGAAGTTAATCAGCAATAGGAGTAACAATCTAAATTAGAAAAAGTATAAGAAAATCAATGAACCAAATTATATTGGTAATATATATTCGCTTACCTTTTTATTAACAGGAGGTATAACAGGTTTTGTGGTAAGCGTGCCATATGTTCCAATAGAGTTGATCAAATTTTCGAAGGAGATCAAACGCTGGCCAATTTCGGTCCCTCTAGCTTCAAACCCCTGAAAAGTAGTATACATTACACTTACTTGATTTCCAAAAACCAATACATAACCAAATCAATAGCTATTACTGGGGAATTTCATACCGTATTTTAGAATGCAGAATTCCGAATAACTGGGTAATAAATTTGATCAAAGTTTAGCATTATTCAATATTCTTGAATGAATATTTATTATAGTAGACCAACTAAAATAATGATCTCCCCTACCTTGTCTTACCTACCAGAAAAAAAATTGGCAACTGTGATTGAGGCCATCAGTAGAAACGTTTGTAATCACTGGTGACTTAATAATACAGTGAGGTTTATAAAACCTAGTGAAATGGTATTCCTTCAACAGTGTCACGTCAATGATCCATTTACCCATACTTGAGAAAATGTTCAGGAGCCCAAATTTGAGAATAAGTTCAAAATCTTATAACGCGAAATCACGTTCAATCTCAATAGTATTTTACCTTGAAGATGGAATAAGAGAGTATAATTGAAAAGCCCATGTACAAATAATATCTTCAGGATCTCATAAGAAATAAGTATTATACGAACTAAACATTCGCGACAAGAAGTTGTGGAAACTATTTTCAATTGAAGAAAATGAAAGTCATGCAGGTTGTCTACTTAAAAATGGTGTTACACGGTCGGGATCATTTCAAAAATCTTTAGAAACAAAGAACAACTGTGCATACATTAAGACATTTATAGCCACTGCAAAGGCTCTGCTCACACAGCCACTTCGTTTGTACTTGATTGGTCGAACCCCAACCCTTTACTTTCTCGACCATTAATTATTTAACCCCTTTCTTGAATAAGTTTGGTATTTGTCTAGGAGAGCCTATCCTTGCAGGACTGCGCTTATCTCCTGCCTGCTTTTTTGAAATGGGTTTCCACAACTTCATCGCGAGTGATTTAGTTCGTGGAGGGCGAGAGGAATAGTATGGCTCACCATTCAGAACATTGTTCAGAAATTTACTTCCGAGGTACTAGATTTCCAAGATGAGGAGACTGGAACCAAACTTCATAACAAAATTCAAATGTCAAGATACATAGCCAGGGTACAAGTGCCTGATGATAGAGTCTTTACCCCTGGGCAGTATGTACTGCCTGCATACCAGTAGCCTGGGGCTCCCTCCAACCTGGGTGCCAGTTTTGACATGGGAGATCACAATGTTGCAGGACTCTCCACTCTCTCCAGGTCCGACTGGGTGACAGCCCCGAAGAAAGGGAATTTGTACCTGCCCCTAACCACCCTACCTTCGGTTGAGTGAGGACATTCCTCCTCAAGTACAGTCTAAAAGTTATGTGAACGGCAAGGGGGGTTTAAGCCATATTACTTGCTTATATTTAATGCAGTCTCATCCAGAAGAAGGCAGCCTTGTAGGTGCTTATTCTAGTGAGTTGGTACGTGAAGTGATACAACACTGTGTGTTAAGGTGACTTACCAGCTGTGGATCTCTGAAGTTAGGCAGTTTCGTGACTGAAAGTGGGACAATGACGCAAGTGGCTGAGAATACCGTCACGGCAATCAAAACAGCGAATGGGTGGTAGGCCAGAACTTGGGCTAACCTGAATGAAAAAGAAGCACGGTGGTGTCATAGAAGATAACATCTACGTAGAAACAATGTTCCAATCGTGAAAAACAACCAACATTTCCTAATAAAGCACAAACTGGTGATCAAAAGTAAAAAAATAAGCGGTGATAACACTTCAAGTACCTAGTACTGCACATTACTATGTACTAGTAAATGGAGTTATTGGCAAACTCAAAAAAGTTTCAGTAGTAAATTGTGGTAATACGAGAGAGTTTTCATCAATTTTAGCATTTTACTAGCAAATGTTGATCTATTTTGAAATTTAAGCGATTTGTGGACACTGGTGTCGTTAACTATTAAATTATGGCAAACAACTTTGTCTGAATAATTCAGAGATGCATTAAGAGTATTTAGGAAATATCGTTGAAATTTTTTCTCAGCCAATTTTTGTGCAGTTTTTATAGATTCTTTGTTCATTCCACAGGGACATGTACACGTTTCATTTAAATCAAGGATTCATTTCTGAATGCTACACGCCGGATATCAATGAAGATATCTTAGGAAAATTTAATTTTTGACATTTTTTGAGGCATTGCAATAACATTGTGTTTCTTAAAAAAAAAGTCCATGATTAAAATGTAATAAAAGATGATATTGATCGATAAATAAATGTCATCAACAAGGCTAATCTTTCAAGAATGTCATTTTACAATGCATTAATGTTTCATTATAAAAGTGAAGTAAAAGTAAAAGTTCTCGTTTAATATCCACTTACATACCGGTGATCTTATTTCAAATGTGATTCATACGTACCAACCCATTTCAACCGAGATATAATCATCCAGCAGTAGAAACCTCAACAACTGTAACAGTTATGCAATCAAAATTTAGTAGATACATACAACGAAAGTACCAGGTAAATGACAGATTTTGTTACCTTGAAAATGAATGAATATTATGTTTATTTCATGAAAAATATTGCATACTTCTAGCTGATTTAAATTTGTTTGAAACCCATAATGCCATAATGCAAAAAAAAAAAGCAGAGTGGAGGGATCACCCCTCCTTAAACCCATAAAGTTACACTTCAACATTGAGCCTCTGGATCAGATTGAAAAATAGAGTTGTGTCGAACACATCTTTTTGCAAGAAATTGGTAATTTGACATAAAGATTACATGAATGAACAGATTTTCACTAGGAAAAGTATCTAGCGAGTAAAATTATCGCAATACGAGTTTATAGCACAAATTATCCGGATTCAAAAAGCATTGAACAACTCCTCTATCACGTACAATTTTGACGTGATCTTATCGGAAAATTTGGGTCACGCCTACTTTCTTTCAAAACATTTAGTCGATATATAGGTAATTCAGAAAGCAATGGAATTCATAACTGGAATGCATTTTGTTTATCAGTGAGATGGACAAGTCAAGGAAATTTAACTTATTTCCACACAATTCAAGGGTGGGGATTTCCACATTGTTGGTTTTTTTCCTGAAAAGGATTTAGTTGTCTTAACAGACAGACAACTAGAACGTATGTCTGAAGAAAGATACAATACGTTCATCATTGGAAGGACCATATTTTGTTGAATTGTTCTGAAGGTACAACTAGGACCTGTTACACTCAAATCAGGATCTTATTAGATAAGCTTACCTACGAGTAAATCTATTGTCCGTCGGTCAGGAGTTCGATATCACGTACGGACCCTCCTTAGTAGGTTCGTCAGCACTGTAGGAGCCTGTAGTTGAGGAGCAAGCAATAAAACCTGTTGCGTACAACTGGTTTACAACGGAATTTCATCAGGCAGCCTAAACCAAGAGACATCTCCAAGAAGTAGGGAAACCTGAAAAACCACCAAATTTACAGGTAGGATAAGGTTATTGTCAGAATTATTCAAATAAGAAACCACATTGAATCGGTCAAGGGGAGGAGGAAACTCAAATAATACAATTGGTTATTTTAAAACATGTTGATCCATCAGGTACTGACCCATTCGAGTCGTGTGGGTGAATTGATTTGACGAATTGAGGGTTCGCACCAGAGTCAACGATGAGGATGAGACAAACGTGAACAATTTTGGAAATGTGCGTAGATCTAGAATAATATTGAAGAGATGAATGAACGCGAGGTTACACCTCCTGACCTGACTCAGCACCGCCTACCGCCGACTGAAGGGAAAAGTCGATACAGCCGCCCAGGGAGCTTCCGTAGGGTCACTTTGCGCTCGGGACAACAAACCCTGTCCTTATCATTACTGATAACTTGGAATACGACACTTCAGCGGTTGACAATTACCCGTAAGTAACGGATGAACGACTTACCTCACGAAGGACGAAAAGTTTGGTTGGGAGAACGTTCATCGACGGATTGACGAAGTTTATACTTTTTTACTACGACTACTTGTAGATTCAACAAGACTACCCACGCACTGTATTGACTTCTACAGGTGGCTACGAACCTGCGACGCGAGTGGTTTGTTGTGGTGATAACGATAACAGTATGGATACTGGCAACAATAGTGGTGGTGGTTGTATTTGTTGTCCCAATTGTTGATCAAAATGCATTTCATGAGTTGAACTATGTTCACAAACATAATAAGATGTGTTCCAAATATGCCTAACAGGAAATGGGGAAGAAATAAATTGCTTTATAACTAGTATGACTATATTTGTGGTTTTTCTAAACATATACACGTGTACTATCCAAATTTTCATAAATTTGAGCACAGTGAAAACAAAATAGAACAGTACCTATTCGTTTTGTACATAATATTCTGATCTTAAAATCACCATTCAGGATGTTTCACAGCTTTTAAAAAAAGTTGATAAGTAGGTAGATTCTTTTGGCTTATTTTGATGGATTTTGAGCTCAATTTCGTCACACAATTCTTATTGTTTTCGTTGGACTCCGATAAGTTGTAAGTACACGCTATACACTGATCACCTCTTGAATTTCAGAACGTTTGTTGATTTTGAAAGTGTCTCAAAAAATGGTATGTTTTCAAACTCTCCTAAAACTGCTTCTTTATACTTGCAATTTATTCATACATTAATGGATAAATTATATTTGTCTTGATACTATAGTGAATTAGGTATGTTTAAGAGGGCTACGGGGATTTGGTATCTGACATAAATGAGAATAAGTACTTGTCCGACTAGAATAAGTAGGAAAATATGTTGTCCAATCTTCACTTCTAAGTCCGCTGGAAGTATGGATGGAACCAGTAAGTATTTCTCCTTGCGGAAATTGGTTTTCTCGGCAAAATCAAAATTTCCACTCGCATTCTGCTTTTAGGAAATTCTGAACAACTTCCATTTTGATCAGTCTACGTACGTGATGTGTCTTGTTTTCTCCCATTTCGATGAAACGTTTAGGGGTTGAGCAATTTCTTTCACTAGGAATCTCCCAAGAGAGAAAATCTGAAAAGGGGGCTTTGCCGTACATAAAAATTCATGAAAATTCAAATTTTTGTTATAGCACGCAGTCCATTTTTTAAAAGCGCGAAGTTGCCATGTCACCGAAACATGAATGTAAGCGAATCTTAAGAGTGACACATGCATTTTCATTGTTTTTTTGAACGCTGAGTCACGTAATACTATATGCCTTTCGTTTTTCAACGTAAAAAATCGGGACCAACGTCATTCTTCATAATTTGTTACTAAGATTTCACGGAAAATACTATCAGGTGCCACTTGAAGGTTGCCAAATGATACAAACTTTGGTTTATAAGATATAAAGTTGTTTATTTCAAAGTTCCATGAAAAATCCGTGCCTGACATGATTTTTTCCACTTTTCCTGGCTGTTATTTTCTGCAAATTTGATTCTAATCGAATAAAGGATAGGATCACGAGTTAAAAACAATGATTCATATGTCAAACTTGACGTTGGCGGATCCGTGTTCAATTTGGGCTATCAAAGTTAACTCACCCAAAGCTTTCGCACATACGCAGGCATAACAAATACCTATCAATAATTATTACGTCTGTTATAGAGATTTTGATATTTGACGCTCCTCATTAATCAACTGTTTCTCCCAACCATATGCACTCACTAAGAAATCTTAATGATTGTATAAAACATTTAAGTTTTGAATGTTTTACACATTCATCTAGTAGACCATTTAATCCACACCCAAATGGTAGTTTTTTCGTCACTAACGATGCAATGAATGTTACTCAACAAAACACTGAAATAAAGTTCGCTGGACAAGAGATGAATCATATTGAGATAGTAGATTTTGATCGCACAACAATGGTTCCCTGACTAGTCATCTTACGATCATGAAGCGGTTAGGATTCCTCCTAGTGGGAGTACTAATGCTTCAGATCGTCGGCAGTTACACCATAAATCGGAATATTCTACCGAATTGCTGTGAAAGCAAACAATCTTCCGGTTCAGGGCACTCCTCTGACTTCACAGATTGCGTCTTAAAGTTCAACACCTCATCGTTCAACTATTCATTCAAATGTAACCCAATTTCGTAAGTAATGATCTAGACGATTGGTTTTAGATGAATATTCAGAAGATAATATGTTAATAAAAAATAGGGTCACAATCCTTAAAAAATACGTCAACATCTGTCTAAAGCATAGCATAGGAACAAGGAATTCGTATACACGGACAGGTCCGGAATAAAAATTTCCAATAAGTTCTGAAATAATTCGAATTGCCTATTTAGGAAACAATTTATATCAACACAAGGATTCCCTATGCGTGGAAGTAAAATAAATAATTGAAATAACTGCAAGTAGTTATCCCAAGCATCCATGTTCAGGCAAATTTATCATGCGTCTAAAATATTTGAATCACAAAGGGATGTCTTTTGAAATTCTACACACTACTTAGTCTCCTGAGTTACATATGTGTAGTAATCTAGCTGTAATATGAAGGATCTTAAAAAATAAAGCATTACTGTTTATTTGAATTAGTAATAACTCTGGCGGCCTCTAATAGTTTGTTTTCCCCATTACTTGTATCTTTTCTTCCATAACATATGTGTAACAGGTGATGAACGGGCAGTTGGGAAGGTGAGGTGTTGGATATTTACCTACCTACTTTTATATTACGTCATCATTCAAATGTGTTCTAATTAAACAAAATTGTTTTAATTTCACGGAGTACCTACCGTGATCGCCTTATAAATCAATAATTAGGCATTTAACAAATTGACTTTTTGGCATATTATCAAATTGAAAATGTTGGCAAATTAATTTGAACCTTTGGCACAAATCAATTTTAATATTTTCGGCATCTCAATGTAAACTTTCGGCGACTCAATTTCAACTTTTTTCATACCACTTCGAGCTTTTGGCATATCAATTTATACTTTTCACAAACCCAACTAATCCAACATTCCACCCCATATAATGATCAATAAATGTTTTTTCTCTCTTGAAAAATAAAAAGGCATTTAACAGACACATATTGCAACACTTTCGCGGAGCGAAATGTTAACTTGTTTATTAAAAGCTGGACGATACCATTGACCTGGTTGTCGAGTGTGGTTACGGGTCTTGATGGTTTAGTTCACTTCGACAAGATTTTTCAGTGTTTCGGTCATCCCTAAAAACACTATTATTTTCCGTAATCAACGAAGCTTATGCAATTTTACAGAGCCAGTAGTGCACCGTAGGTCCTACCCAAATTTACCGTCAGTTAGGGGCACTATCATTGATAGTTTCTAAGACATACCTAATAGGATTCTCCCGGGTCAGCTTAAGTTCTGCGTTCTCCTGCATTTGAATGTAAAATATTCATACAGCGCAATTCACATTTATATAGAGCATAATATTAGGGATAGCTGAATAGTAGTTTTCACTTTCGGGAAATGAACAAAAATTTGTTGTTTTCCCAAAATCCAAATATCCACATCATTTTAAATTTTAGCCCAATTATAGTTTGCTAGACCGTATGTTTGTCTGTGGATTTCCTAACCGTCCGATCTCGCCCCAAAGAATTATCTAATGAAACATTCACTGGTTAGGCTGCCACGATTCTCAAATATTCGATTCAGATTCTTGGTTTAGAATAAAGGATTCCATCCAGGATTATACTTTTTTACGCAACCGTAGGTTTCTACTACTATTCCTACATTCCTTCGTAATTCCCAATAAATGCACCCAATTTTTAGTAGCAATATAGGTACCCCATATTTATTCCAAGTTTTATCCACATTAAAAATATAATTTCTGGGTGTAACCCTCAATATCTTCTGTATATCTTCATTAGTTGTGTTTATTAAGTTTCTTTTATGCCTGTTTTATTTATAGCCGTTACTTTCTATTCCGTTCCTGTTTACATCATTGTTTGTCATTTTCTTCGTTATCTTTTTTTTGTTTAATCTCTTCTTTCACCTTAATAAAAATGATAAATGAATAGCACAACCAAGCTAAATTTTTAATAAGAGTCTGTTAAGAACAGGAGGAACATATCGTTTTACCGAAACCATTTTAATCAGTTTTAATTCGATAAGCTGAAAGTCAAATGTCCTCGGATTAGATTATCTAGTTAGGCTTGCAAAGTTTAAAACGGCAATGCGCCGAGCTAGTAGCTAGTGAAAAAATGAAACTATTTCCGAAAAATTCGAATATTATTCAGTCTCTATAGTTTCTATCTAGCTTCTTCTACCTTCTAGTATCTATCGGCTTTAGTTCGGCTTCTGATTAAATGTTCTTGCAGGCGAACTTTATTTAAATTTAGTACACAAAGTAAAATTACCTTGTCCAATCATGCATAGCTGACGCAAGAATATATTTTGTTTTAGATGTCGCCAATATTCTTCGATTCGAGAAGTGGATTTCAAAATAGACGACGTTTCTTTAATTGTTCTAAATACCAACAAGAAATACGAAGTTGAGGATTACTGCTTGAACTGCGTAGGAGGAAATGTTTTCGCCCGAATTTGCGATCCTGGGGAAATCGCACAAAACATACCGCTCACATGGCCGCAAAAGTACTGTTCGGCAGTGTCAGCTGCCATATTGATAGTAACATACGCAGCTTATTTGTCAAGTACGTCAGTTCAAAAAGACAATCAAAACGAGCCATATCTGATATGTCATTCGCTATCTTTAGCCACTGCCTTACTATGCCTAGCAAGAATGAAAATCTTCAACGTATTCTCTCATGGCTTGGAATGCATGGTTACAGGTGAGGACTATTTATAAGAATACAAAAACTTTATTTCATCAGAGAATGGAAAATATCCCAATAAGTCAATTTATCCAGACTTAGGCGTTTTTACTAACCACTGTATTTTGTAATATTTTTGAAAGTCTAATCTCATTGTCCAAGATATTTTATATTTTCCTATTTGCAGGTTACCTTTTGCAATACTTTTCTCTGGTGGCTTTCGTGTGGATGAACGCTATTTACATCAGTATATACATGACAATAAGGTACAACTCCGCACAATGTATTTTTCATATTCAAGTACTTATGAGTACAAGATCAGTTAGTTTTTGTTAAAGACCTTAAAACTAGATTTAACGGCAGTTAACATAACATAAATTATGTTAATAGACATTTATGGTGCCTAATGAAAAAAAACTTATGGACCTTTTAACTCGTAGACGATACGTTTTGGCCGTTATGCCAACGCATCTTTCAACGTTGCTTAGTTAAAGAAATTCACATCATGGGTATAATGCCGATTTTTCTCATTAAAAATATAAATATAATAGGAAGCGAATAATAATGAATATAAATAATCATGAACTTGGACAGTATTTCAACAAGAGAATAGTAGGCAATGCTGAGACTGCGGGAACTTGGATTAGCTTAATTTCATCCGAAAACAAGCAAATTTCCTGTTCAGTCAATGTTGGTTATGCACTCATTAAGGGAACCAGTGGGAGAGCAAGTTCAGTCCAATAAATTATAAAAACAAAGTTATGATTAGTGTAAAGTTTGAAGGTTATTTTCATATCAAAACAGAGAGGAGTAGATATAATTTTTTTAGAATCAAAGTTTGAGACATGAGAAAGGGCATTCGATAGAATACTATATCTAATTTGGGAAACCATGCGTTTTTTTCAATCGAAAATTGAACTATGACTACCAATATTTTTTCAAGATCGGTAAAAGCTGTGATAAAATTTCATGTTGCCAACGGTGAAGTTGATTTTAATGGTATCCTCAAATCTGCATTTCCACGGCAAATTAAATAAATAATCAATTTACTGACGTAAGGTCCAAATCACAAAAAATACTGAGATTAAAAAAAAAGGAAAGGGAAGGTTTTTTAAAAATGTTGACAAAATTGTTAAGGCCCAAAGTCGTTAAAATCGGTAGTGGAATTGACTGCAGTTTTGAGGACACCCTATATACCAAGTCTTAAGAGTTTCTTCATAAATGATTAATGAATGTGTGTGCAGGTATGGTTAATTTTACTGTTGCATTGTAAAAACTCTTTAGAGATACTTCTCATATATATTTAAAAAATATATATATTTAAATATATATTTAAAATCTGACAGAAGCGTTTACTTTTCAGGAAGGGGCGACCGCTAAGCTGTGGAAAACACCAGGAAATGTTGAGATGGAGAGAGTTCAAGATGTTTTCTATTTATGCATGGGGTGTGCCGCTTCTCATCTCCCTAATCACGTTGTCCTTGCAGCTTTCTGACGTTGTCACCGACCCACGATTGAAACCTGACATTGGAATGAGATCATGTTTCTTTGACAGTAAGCACATCATTAAAATATATAACGAACAAGCTGGTTTACCCAGGTTAGGGCAGCAAAGTTAGTGAGGGGTTCACACTCATCATTATCATGCAAAAGTTCAGCAGAAACCACCTATTTTCAATATTAAACCTTAGTGATCGACCAAGAAAACAATAAATTTTAATCCCCTCTCAATATGTGTTAGTTAACGTTTCAAAATGAATAGAATCCAAAAAATCAAATGAAAAAACCTGTACTTCCGCTGCTTAGAGCTTTTCTCCGAAACAATTGGGCCAATCTTGATAAAATGTTTTATCAAAACCCATATGGCCCATCGATGTTTCCTCTCGTCGGCATCACTCTTGACCAACCATAAGGGATAATATTTAAGGGTTGAAATATTGTAAAATCTTAATCTCTAAACTTTCGATAAAAGAGGGTAGTTTTCAGACCATCTTCGCTGATGGCTGCTCTACCACCATCGATCACCACTTGAAAAATCAGGAGAGTAATTTAAACTGGAATTTACACGTACATAATAAACTCGAATTATCAAACAATTAAATTGGATAAAAATTAATATCGTAATTAACATCACGACTATCCATTCCCATTTAACTTGATACTGAAACAAAAACTAGTTATTCATAAGAGTACCTAGCGGACTTTTTTGTGAGTTATCTGAGTAACTACCATTATTCTGCAGGATACTGTTCAATAGATCGTCAATAGTTTTTGAGTTGCATTCAAAATAATGACATTTAGGTACCTACGATTACATTGTTCCATTTTATGTAGGGATTTCAGTTAAAAAAAAAAAAGATAGCCGTGTTACTGTATGTTACTCTGCAAAGGTGTTGTTTTCTAATGATGAAAGAATTTTCACAATTGATCGGGTAGTTATTGAGTTAAATCGTAACAAACAAACAAAAAACATCCACTTGATAATTTATTTTGTCTAAATTTTCATTATTAGAAATATTTGTGTATTTTTAAAGTTAAAATCTTTCTTTTTAATATTATAATTTAGAGATGCATTAAAAAAGCTCGTACTTTGTCTTTAGGTTCATCCACATAAGGACAAGTGGAAATACAGGAAAGTTTTGCCCCAATTCCTAGGGTTCATTTTTTACGGTTATATTGTACTTATCTACAACAGAGAAAATTGACAAAATTGACGGTATGAATGAGTCATCATAATAATTCATCTCTTTACAGGTTTTACTGCAAGTTGGATTTACTTCTACGGACCAGTTGGGGTAGTTATATTCGTGAACAGCGTACTATTCATTCTGACAGCTACTATCATTTTCAAAAAATACAAAGCGAATAAATTATTGTGGCGGAATCGCAACTCAAGCAGGAATCGTTGGTAAGTAATATAAACACCTATTCATCTATAAATATCTAAATTGAAAAAATGAAATGAATAAATAACATCTGCCGAATTGAGTAGGCACAGTAGCTTCCAAAGTACGAGTGAAATCTGAGGGAGTATCAATTAGAAGTTAACCTGCACAATCTTTGAAATCGGACTGAAACTTCGCGTAGTTTAAGGCGTGTCGAGAATTTCCCATAGGCTCACGTACTAACGGACAAACACCGTACAAAAACTGATCATCAAACTCTTAAGACAAAGACGAGCGGAAATTGGAGGGGGGGGGGGCAAACATTCCATCAACTCAATCTTCGACATGAGGGGCAAATATGAATCAAGGACCGAAAACAAACATCCAAACTATTCGGGGAATTCGTGATGGTTGTGGATGACATGAATCGTAATCTCGGTCAAGATGGGTAGCTTGGTCAAACAAGACTAAGTACATATTGGAGATGTCGCTGGTATTGCAAGTGAAGCGTTCAGAAGGGTCACGGTTGAGCATATCATGAGGGAAGGCAGTTGAAGAATCTGGAATGGTCGCTGATCTCAGAATTCATTGAGTTTGGAATATCTTACTCTGGTATACGCGATGGAGAAGCAAACGCCACCATGAGAGATTCCACCCGAGACTGGACATCAGTAGTAGAAGAAGCTGCACAGTGGTCCAGGATCCCTGAAAAGTCTATGAAAATCCCCAACGACTCAAATGTTTGAGTAAGCAGTGGATGTCATGTCTGGAAACCTAACGTGAGGAGGAGGCCTAGAGGAATGGGCACCGTGCCCCCTCCAAACTGCTTCCAGAAAAGGTGGAGCCTGAACACCTGAAACCGGCTGTATTATATTTTATATATATAAAAAGTAAAGTAAAGTGGTTCTCAAGCTAATAAGGAACACTTCAGTATCCAAAACTTGGAATACAATTTTCATGTTTTTGCTTACAGGTATGTCAAACCGGTGCTTTTGAAGCTCTTCATATACACAGGCTGTCTTACCTGGGGATCGGAAGTGGTGAACTTTGTGGTCCTCAAAAACCTATCCTCACCTGAGAGCCAGCGAAAATCGTCGGGATGTTAGATGTTTTCTTCCACTTCTTGCACGCTTTCTCTATATTTTATTTCCTCGTGTATCAAAAAGGTTTACATAGGAATTTAGTTTGTATTCCGAACCGGTATAAAGGCGGACCAGAGTCCACTGATACAGTTCTAACTGAACTCCAGACTCAGCCGTAAAACTAATAACATTTACAAGGTTCAGCGATTATTCAAATTATACTATTCTCTAAATATCTGGAAAAGTATTGGCTCTTGTCTTACCTGAATTCCTCTCCCTCCATAAAATGGACCTTAGTTAGAATTTATGCTCATCATCTTCGTCCTTTTAGAAGGTCATGTACCCATGTAGTCACAAGTGAGCACTGAAAATGAAGCACCGTGAGCAGAATGGTATATCAACTCATTTCCATGACTGAGAAAAAAGCCTTATTATGTAAAACGAGCCACGCAGGTCGGTAATGTTAGAAAGGCAACTTCAAAGACCTCTAATTCTACAATGAGACTTGTAAAACGTGTGCCGTTCAGGGAAGACTCGCGTGATGAGCGATGCCAAGTTTTAAATGAGTGTATGTAATTAGGGATACCTATAATTCAATCCACGTATAATTCATTCTTCACACTGACTTCATTAATCATAGGTTTGTCCATTGTCAAAAACGAATTACTAGATATCTATCGGTATCGTAGCTTTTTGCGGACGGTCGCAAGTTTTCCTGCCATTTGAGGTTTTTACGTACTCATAGCAGGACTTTCGATCCTACAAATCGAAAGCTGAGAGCATTTCAAGTTCCTGAAAAAAATGTCTATTTTTTCCAAAGTTATTAAATTTTCATTTCAAGTTCCTGAAAAAAAAAAATGTCTATTTTTTCCAAAGTTATTAAATTAATTTTTTTTTTTATTTTCGCTCGTTTTTCCATCGTTTTGACTCAAAAAAACCAATTTTTTTTTTCGAGCGAGGGGATCCCGGTAACCGTGTTTGTGTGAGGGCAATCTATTTTGGTTCCTCTTTCGGAAAATTATTTTATTATTATCTAGTTCATACCTACTTTTGTAGTGGAAGAAAATTATACTTTTCTAGTCTTTTTCAAATGTATCAACATTTTAATTTTTTTTTTAAATTTATTAACTGTAAGAATATCTACTTTGCTATAATTGAAATGGGAAAAAAATCGTTTTACAATTTTGGCAGTTCAAAAAAGTTTCGCTTGAATACATAGTACTTAAGTCCTCGTGGAAGGACCTTCCGGCAGGACTTACCCCTGTATACTCTATCATCAAAGGCAGATCTGCGATTTGTGAGCCAACGGATGATCATACAGCAACCGTAGTAGTCTCATGCGATTCACGGAACTAATTTTAAACTGAATCAAACCAAACATCTGAAGTTTCTACGATCCCTATTTAAAAAAAAAATAGATTAACCCTTAAATATAATCCATTAAGGTTGATGTTTCAAGGTGCCGTGATTACCGGAACTTTCTTGATCCATGTTGGATTTATGATTCGAATTTCGTAAAAGTTAGATTGTCCAGTAGTTCTAGAGAAAAACTTTGGATGGACAGACTCCGCATCTTAAAAGGTAATCTTGCAGCTTTTGAGGGGGTTGAACTTTTTTCCTGGTCGATTACAAAGGTTTATTATTGAAAATAGTAAGCCATAAGTATAGGGAGCGGACCCAATCATGATCGAGACCACATCGCGACTTCCCTCCTGAAAATCAAACACGGTATGGTGCGATGATGGCATCTCTATCCCACAACATTTCACGCACCTATTTGTTTTACATCACTATAACTATGAATATCCTAAAGTACATATGAATTGGAGTAAAGGTGGGTCTACAAGCTCAAGCCATTTGCGCAAACCGACTTCCTAAAGCCAGTTTGTGCAAATTGAACTGAGCGATTCGGTGTCGTACACTCGTTCAGTTGTGCTTCAGGAAAAACGTAGGGCTCATTTGAAAACGTAAGTACCTAGTCGAGAGTAGGTATTATATTGCTGTTTTCTCGTTTTTTTCGCTCATGAGTGCTTAAAAAATAATTGTTATCATAGGTGAAGAGGAACTCTTATTATGTGCAACAGCAGTTTGTTTAGTGAAAAAATTGACTTCATAAAAGAAAGGCCGGGAATAGAGCAAACATTGGTTACTCAAGAGGGACAGCCTCTCTGATACAAATTTAATGTTGGAATTGAGAAGGGAACTGAACGATTTCCGGAATGATTTAAGAATGGACGAGCCAAAATAAAAGGAGCTGCTCAGCATTATCTCTCCAATGATTGTGAAAAGTGACTCAGTAATGGGACGAGCAATAACCCCCCATGACAGGCTGCTGTCAGCCAAACTGAGATTCTCGTCAACTGGAAGAAGTTTTGAAGACCTGAAATTTTCCACATCTATCTCCAAGCAAAATGTATCCCTCAGTAAAATAATTCCTGAAACATGTGACGCGATTTACACATGTTTGGCTTAAATCGCTTCCACACGCTCAAAATTCACTCATGCCAAGCTCCAACCTCAAGCCTATTTTCTGTCGGAGATAGACTTGGCTCAAGCCAAATGGCATGCACAAACTGCGTCCACAAGTACCGATATAACTGTACAAACTGGCGGTGCAAGCCGGTTTGCGCAAATGGCTTGAGCGTGTGAACCCACCTTGACAGGGAGCTGATCTACGTAGCACAATATTTGGAGTTGGAATGACTTTTTTCTGTGGTGAATTTCATGGTTCGTCTTCTCTAGTGCGTACTGTTGTCCACCAGCCTCCCTGGGTAGACTCAGAAACGCAAATTAAAAGTTGAGAAATTCACGTGATACTTTTTATCATTGTTATTATTTAATATTAATGTTATTACTGTGAAAGTTTGCCTCCGTGAAGGTGCATTTCTTGTATGCGGACAGGTGAACGTAACATCGAGCCGCGGCGGGGGCCCTGACCTTGCGTTGAATCGGCGGGAACATCGCTAGCTCTCTCCTTCTCCCAGCGTTTCGGTTACGTCAGTCGAACTCCTGCCGTCCCATCAAGTTGTTATCACTTGAGCTCACAAACCGAAACTCGTGGGTTCTTGTCCATCTCAGTGTTCATTATCACCAATGAAAAAGCTCCTCGCCGCCCCTCGTGATGTTGATGGTCGCGAGATCTCGTCGATAAAGGCGACGTGATCGAACGCGTTACGGATACCGAACGTCCCGTAAATCAACGACCTCAGCACTTCGTTTCCAACCACCAGGAGGTCGTCACCTCCACGTTTTGATCATCAAATTTTCAGTAATAATCATTTTATAAAATGTGGAATAACGTTTCAAATTCGCTTCTCCTCCAACAGTGTCGTCAACGACGATATACCTTCATCACGGTCGTCAGTTTAGCCACAATACTCATTGCCTTCTTCATCACTTACGCGAGTTTTTCAGGATCAAAACCTTTAGCAACACTCAGACAAATCAACGTTGTAAGTACCTTATAATATAATATATCATATTATGATATACATTCTCTAAAGAGGGTATACAATTTTAATATTTATTATTACCCTACACTAAATTCTCAAATAATATATACGTTCAATTTGGAATTACCTTCCTTATATGAAAATGTGGAAGTAACTCGCATAATAGGGCGAATAATATAGGTAAAAACCGTTCAACTTGATTTAACTATACATTTATTTGGAGAGGCATTTAGTACAATAGCCATCAGGTAGTTCTGAGAGCTATAAATACAACGTGGAGGACTAATACAGGTCTCTCTAGTGTGTAAATTTGTTACCGACTGTTCTTTTCGCATTTCTTCGTAGATACAAGGTACTTTAGTCGTAATTAATCCGTTGGAGATCAAAATGGTATTATACGTTCCTTCAATGTAATCCTTTTTTTCTATAGAAATTTTTTGGTTTTCTAAAGCAGAATGTAGAGCATGGGAAGCACCTCTGAACTTTAGACCACGATATCTTAAATGTTGGTTTCAATGTCCCAAGTTCAACTATATCCATATACGGCACAATTTGCCTTGGGTTTTGAATTGTTACCACGTGCAAGACAGATAACAAAGAGGACAATTATGAGGTTCGTAAACAAGAAATAATTGTCTGGCATTAAGTGAGGAAAACGTTTCTCTGACTCAATTACTCCGTGACAACTTATTATGCCACATCCCCTCGTGGGTATCACCTTAACTGATATCTAAAACAGTTCAACAAATTATTAAATGGTTAAAAAATGCAAATTATTCACTTTACAATCGACATACACTAAAGCAGGCACTTGAACATCCGAAGTTAGTATTGGTCGCTTTGAACCTCATCCTTTGTATTGGACTTAATTATAAAAAAAAAGAAGCGTGCATCTACAGTACAATTACTAGGTGCATGGATGCCACATGTATGTGAAATTAGTTTCTAACCTACTTCACGCTTATCATAATTTTCCTAAAGTATTTTCCTACAACCGTAGGTGTTCTCACACGACTCACACTCCTTGCAGGCGTAGTATTTGCTGATGATGATTATGAAATAGTATAATTAGATTGGTGCGTCATATGGGAAGGCAAGGTGTTTACGGAGATTCGTTCTTAAAACGATGTTTGCATTTGTAGACTCATGAATCTCGATATAACCTAGATACAGCTGTACTGTTGTTATCTAGCCTATTTGCATTATTCTGATTATTTCCAGAGATGGCATCTAGGCATCTACTATTCACGCGTATCTTGTCTATTGGTAGAAATGTATACGTCAAGATCATCAAATCCACGTATTCTTAAATTTTGGTACTATTGGTATTTGGTACTGTTGTTATTTTAAGGGGGCGTCATATTTGAAAATGAAAATTTGGTGTTGAGTTGCGAAAGTTTGAACATGTGATTTTTGAACGGGTGAGCTAATTAGGAAGGGTTAAATTTGGATAAAAATAGGTGTTTGAACATGATGTTGTTCTAAGTTTTTCCCACACTACATTGTAAATGTGAGGGAGCAAATATAACAGCTACGACCTCAAGAGGTCGGTGGAACAAGCAGATCGGCTAAGACACCTGTGAATTTAGGGCTACATTTTAAAAGAGTAAAGCTTGACGGAATCAAGAGAGCGGATCTGAATGAATTCCCTTGGGCTGGTCCGGACTTATTTGTACGGGTGTTCTGACCCCCTTGTTAGATTTTCCAGCTCCTCCCATAATCCACGACAACATCGTCAACTCATCGTCATTGTCAACCTCATGTTATAATATTGTTGAGGCTTCTCCTAACAGATACTATTCTTCAATACTACAGCTTTGTTTTTTGTATGGTGGTGGGAGGGGTAATCAGCAAATCAGTACATAACGATTTATTATTTCAATATCAGTGCCATCATTCCGCTAAATATGAAATGAATGACGACAATAAGATGAGAGAAAATGAAATGTCTACATGGTAACTACGAGTTATGTACGTAAATCTATTTTTGAAGATCAAAACGCAATTTCTGTTCACGTAATAACACGCCCTAAAAATTTTATTAAAGCATTTCGTTCCCGCGAATTGTTGCAACAACCTTATACTCAACATGTTTTAAGATTAAGAATCCTGAAGATTTCTGATTTATTTTGAACAATCAAACAACTATGTACCATACCAAACATGGCAAACTTTTTCTTAGTAGTTGCTACATTTTTTCGGTAGTTGTCTGTCGAATGTTAGTCGGATTTGGATACTGTGTGGTTGGATGTGTGTGGCGTACACACTTAATCGATAATTGGTCTGATAGAACCTAAGGGCATCTAATACAAATCATCCTACTCTGTACTGTTATTATTACCTTAGTAATAGAATTTATAGCGCATTTGTGATTGTTTTAGGTATTTCGACACGGTGATAGGACGCCGACTTACAGTTACCCGAATGACCCCAATGGAGGATATGTCTGGGAAGACGGAAAGGGTGCTCTCACCAAAGTAGGTTAAATTCAAGTTTGCAGTACTTTATTTTTTCAAGTTATCATATCTGATATTCAAAGAGATCGAGTTTATTTCAACTTTTGGTATGTAATGACAGACTGTTGAAATCCAGTTAGTAATATTGAAATAAGTAACTATTTGAATGTAGTCATGTTATTCTGAACTCTCTACTTGAAATCTCACTATTCAACTTTTTGTCATAGACTGCTTCTATTTAAACACTTATTCAAATCACAGGTTCTGTTTGTCCAACTAATCTACACGGTATTCGGTATAAGAACAACGAAACTTCAAGGATCAATTCAGCAACTAATTCGCAACAATTTTTGCCCCTTACAAATTTTTTGTTAATCCGTTCCTTTTCTGCCTATTCAACATCAAATTTTTTTAATTTGAAGACTGAATTTTCTAGTTTTGTGAATGTTTGTGATTTAGAAAGATACTATAAAAATGTTTTATATACATATTCAAATTTTTCTGTCCACTATTATTCAAAAAACCTTTCCCGTTGGCATGGGAGTGACTAAAATTTCAAAATCAAAGTCGGAATTTTTATTTTTTCCTAAAGAAATTGTGGTGTTTAGCACCCCACTATGCATGAATGCGATGAAAAAACTGCTGTGCTAATCTAGGGTTAGAAACATGTAGGATCTCCTGTGCTTCGTAGCTACCGAAGTGATTGCTCACTGGATTTCCTAATTTCTTCACAGCAAGGCAAATTCATGTTGTTCTCGCTGGGAGAGATCATGAGGACTAAATACGGACATTTCCTTGGAACTATTTACCGACCAGAGGAGGTCGAGATGAGAAGTAGCTACGCCCCGCGGACTCAGATGAGCGCGATGACGTTCCTCGCTGGCCTCTTCCCTCCCTCCGGTTTCCAAGTCTGGAACGATGAACTCAGGTGGCAGCCGATACCCGTGAACCCGATACCGAGACAGCTTGACAACGTAAGTTTTCATTTTACTGGTTCAAAGTTTCCACATACATTACACTTTTAAATTGAATAGTACACAATTTCGGTTGACGGCATGAGCGGCCCCGTGGGCAAGTTGGGGTACATGAGCAGTGTGGGAGCACTTGTACCAGCGGCCCCGGTCGGTCTAGGCGTATATGTACGAGCGGCCCCACGGAAATAGGGGCCCCACGGAAGCTTTTTTCATGCGTATAATTTATTGCTCTAAAATGAACACTGTCAAAACATGCAAATAGACAATCACAGTCACATGATTCCTGACCCAAGTAGATACTTCTCAGTTATTCGATCTGGGCAGGTACTTATAAGAAACGATTTGGACATACTTGGCTGGGGTAACCGTTTACCAACATCATATCTCGATTTCCACGCGAACTTTTCGTTAACAAGGCTACTTCGGGTTCCATCTTCGCTCGGATTTCTTCCAGTCACTGGGTTCAACTGGCCTCCGGGCCATCGCTCGAGCGGACCCGCTCGTACCATTTCTAATCTGTGCCCTTAGACCAGGCGGGGCCGCTCGTACATGCCTATGACTCCAAAACATCGCCTTCCCTCCCTACGGGGCCGCTCGTACAAGTACCCACAATTTCATATACAAACAGTTGTGTGTGTCGTACTCATACTTCCCTTAGTAGATGATTGTGAAGTAATTAAGATTCATTCAATCTAAACTTGATAAAATGGATATCATCATTTCAATAATTTGTCAAACATAAAGGAACATCTTTTTTCAGTTACTGGCTGGCAAAGCACATTGCACGAAATTCAATAGAGAAAAGAGCAAATCGGACGCTGAAATAGCAAGAAATCTCAAGAAAGAACAGAAAGAGCTCCTCAACTTTTTGACTGAAAAGACGGGTGATAATATCAGCAACATATCAAAAGCCGAATCGTTGTTCTACACCCTTCAAATTCAGGTAAAGGATGAATTCCACTATTTATTATTAATTGAGAAAATTATATCAGAATTGCTTACTCCTTGAGTTGAAGAAACACTTTTACGGTTATGAATTGAGTGTCAATACATTATGGTGGGCAAGTAGAAATACTAGGTGTCTCAATTTTATCATGAACATGTAATGTAATAAATATTTCAGAAAATGGTTGAGAACCAAAGTTGCGTAATAACATTGTGAGGGTGATGGAATGGTACAGTTGCCCCTTCTATTGAGCTGGATGCATTATTATGCATGACATTCAGACGCTTGCAGGCGTCCGGTTCTTCTCCCAAGGCGACAGATTCTAAAATCGGGAAGGGGCCAACTAACCATATCCTTCACAACATTCATTGTTTCAGTGATTTGAAGGATGATGAAACCTATCGCGATCAACATAACTCAATGTCTAATGTTTGTGTTCCTTCCTTATCCATTCTCATAATTCGGTTTTTACCTAAATTTTGCTATACCCAATACTGGTTCCGGCCCAATGAAGAACGGGTGCTACCAGGTCTGCTCGTTTATTGCGTATCTCTCCAGTATGCGCGCGTAAACATTCCATGATCTTGCTCTTCTACCCCAGGTTATTCTATTGAAAGTTACACGTAGGCACAGTACATAGGACTATTTTCAATTATGGTCCAGAACTTTTACTATTGGTAGTTGGGGAGAGAGTACTCGTTTAAGGATAGGATGATGAGGAAAAAGGGTTACAATCCCTTCATAAAATCAAGACTAAGATCTCCCTTCTCAGAGGTCACTGTATTTTAGAATACTACTTTCTCAGAAAAACTCTTCGAAAAAATTCAAATTGGCTAAGACGGCTTAGTAAGACCACGAATAAAATTTGTCAATGTGGAAGACTCCAAAAGAGTGCTCCAATGTGAAAAAATAAGATTCAGGAAAATTAAGGATAATTTGCTCTTTTGTGGCATTTAGGCGAATGTTTGACAGAGTGGCACAGTTGATCAGACAACGTAATAACTACGGTTAGGATACTAAATGCCAACACACTGATTTACAGCTAAATACGATTTTGTTACAGAGAGATAATAAACTGGAACTTCCCTCATGGACGAAAGACATCTTCCCAGCACGATTGTCTATTCTCGCTGGAATGAACTTGGCGAGTTACACTCAAAATGACATTCTGAAAAAACTCCAAGCCGGTAATGTATTAAACAAATCTGAACAATTTCGTAGGCACATTAACTCCTCTAATAGTGTAGGTAGTTCATGATATACTCAATGATGTGATAATAGTAAAAAAATTACGGTTTAGGATTCAGAAATCATTGTCCAGTATGTGATGGATATGGTTAGTTTGCCCTTCCCAATTTTAGAATCCGACGCCTTGGGGGATGAATCAGACGTATTCAATTGTCTCCATATAAAATTGGTGCTCTTAATTGTGTCTGCAGCTCTTAAATGAGTCAAATTTGACAAATTCTTATGGAACATGGCAATCTCATATAATAAAACGTTTCCTAAACTTTGCAACTTTGCAAATGAGTAGGGAACGATTGAGTTCGTTGGTAGTTACCAACAGCTGGTTCACCCTGCGTTGACCGGGACAGTACAATAAAATAGGTTGGTGTTAACATTCCAGCTAAATTTATTAATTTTCTCTTCTTTTACTCTTATAATTCCATAGTTGGACCTACAGGGGCCGAATCAAATGTCAGTATTTTTAGTGAACCGGTAAAAAAATTCACAATCGTACTTTGAAATCTAACTATCCGATCCGAATAATTTAGCGTGGCTTTGAACATTATGAAATCACCAATGGAATAATACGAATCACCATATTCCACATCGAATATCACTTTTATTCGATTGAATCCGTATTTATTAATAATTTAAACGAAATCCGTTATTGTGACTTAACTAAATATAACAGTTGGGCCTTGGCTATTGCAGGATTTTCGGAGATCAATCATGAGTCCTAATAATATATAGGATTCTATTTTGTACAACATCTATAGATGTATAAATACTTTTCGCTGCTCACAGAAAATAATGGCTTTGATAGACAAAATTTTGATACCTCGGGTTACAATGTTCCATTTTCGGACGAGATTTATCTACTTATTTATTGAAAATATAAAATACCCTGTATGCCTATGTAACATAGAAAGCTGTAGGATATAGGTTTTTAAATTTTTTTTACCTCTTTAAAATATTGGTTGAGGTAAAGGAACTTGTTGTCACCGTGCTTATAAGCAGCAACGGATAGACAACGTTAGTGTTGGTATTGTTGTGTAAGTAATTCGTCTTCGTAATAAAACCCGTTCCTCGTTTGCATTGAAGTTACTGGTTTAATTTTGGTTTTATAGGTAGTTTGATCGAATTGTGTTTCTGACACTTGCCAGGTCCGTTGTTGAAAGAAATTATCGACAACATGGAAAACCGCCAAGGGATGAAGAAAGCCAATTTCTATTCCGGTCACGATTTGACGATCGTGTCTTTGATGAGAACTCTTGGATTTGAAGAATTGGACATGCCTGAATACGGTGCTGCTCTAGTGATCGAATACCACGAAGCTGACGATGTGGATAGTGGCTTCATCAAGGTATGACTAAATTCACTAACAGTAATTTAGAAATTACACAAGGTTCCAAACTCGGTGTATACAAAAGGTGAAACTAGAGTGAAAATGGATTGAAACACCCTCAATCACACTTTTCTACCTCAATCCCCAATTTTTTGAAGCATTCCTCAAGACTAAGTTTTGCCATAAAAATTCCAATTTCTCCACAACTTATTTCAACTTTTGACAACATTTCCGGAGTCAGCGTTTAATTTGCTATCCACCAAGTGCTTTTTTATAGTACAAATGTAACTTCTAAGGACCCTAGTGGTTCAAACATTCAACGTTCAAGAAAAGAGAGTCTTTGCAAATACTTCACCTTTTTAACGCATTTAAACAAAACTGCAAAACTGCTGAAAGGTGTCAAACCTCTGGAAAACTTTCAAATTCAATTGATTTCGTATTGGTATGGTCTACTTTACGAATCCATTTCAATTTCAAGGAGAAATTTCGATTTGTTGGCAAACTTTACCATCTAAAATTGCAACCGAGATTTCCCGAGGATAAAAGGAGCTAAGTTCCGCAGTATGAAATGATTTATAAACATTACAACATATCAAATTTGCGATTCCTTATCGATTTTATGAAGAAATTCCAGTTTGAAACGTTAGGCAAGTTATGTGCTCGTAGTTAAGGCAAACGCAAATCTTCGCACCATAAATCGGGCCATACATTGGGAATGGTTTGACCTACGGACGCGGGGAAGGGCTCATTCGATTCCTCATGGTATGTTCTTCAAATACGTAAATATTTAGGCCGATTCGACTAGTTTTGAGGTTTTCAGGGATTTTACAAAACTTTTACAGCCCTTAAAGGGCACTTTAAATTGAGTGAGGGAGCTGGCTCAAGAATTGGGGCGTCGTCGGACCAAGATGGATTTTTCCTGAAAATTTCAGATTTTTTGCTCCAGCCGTTTCGGAGATATCGTGCGTACGGCGGACGGACGGAAATTTTTTTATTGCAGATTCGGATTCTACACCCTTTGAAACGTAAACCATGAAATTTTCAGGGGGGTTAGAATTTTTTTTTCCAGAGCGATTACAATGGTTTATTATTGAATAATAAACCAAAAAAGAAGATTAATACAAACCGTCAATTCCCCGTAAATGGTCCAAACCTGTTCTTCGAAATTCAGGGACTAAAATTTACGATTTTGAGTTACAAAACCGTCTATTTAACGAGGATATGCCTTCACTGATATCAAGATACGCATTTCAATGTAATCATCAAAAGTCCTCTGATCTGCTAGGCAGACCGATACAGAATCAAGATAGAGATAGATCGATACAGTTTATTGGTATAAGTCAATGACCGATATAATTCAGCAGTTTGAAAATTGGAAAAAGTTGAAGAGATGCAAATAGTTGAATTTATACATTATGAGCGGATAAAATTAAAAAAAAAAAAAACAAATAAGTACATTTTCTTGACATTGATTAAAATAATTTTCTTTTATTCGTTTGACGAAAAAGCTCGTAACATAAGCGATCTACTGATGTAGTTGTGCACTGCCAGCATCTTCGTTGCGTCCTCCTGGAAGTCCATCATCATGCAGAACAAAGAATTTAGGTCGTCCCTACTCAAGGATTTCAAGGGCGCATCTACTTTTATGTGGGGGGCAAGATGGTAACTTCGGTAGGCCTGGTAAAGTGGACAAATGAACATGAAGTGCACCATGTGCTCCATGACCTGGTGATTGCAGTGTACGCACAGCTCATAACATCTTATAGTGTACACACTTTTTGTGTGGTATATCCTTGTACTTTTACTCGAGGACAATCTGATTTGGGCCAGCAAACTCTAGACATTAATGTTTTTGTGTCTACCGAGATACAGTTGTCTTCCCGAGTATTCAACCACTCGTCTGTAAAACTTACTGTAGGAAGAGTTGTACGTCCGTTGAATGTCCATGCTCCAACAGTTACAGAATACGCAGAATTAAAGAATACACGATACATAATTAATGAACCTTTTATTTGCAGCGTGTTAAAACTAGTAGAATTACGACGAATCGTATGTTAACCAGCTTTAAAATACCTTATTATTCCCTCAGGTGTTCTACCATAGAAATGGAAAAGATCAAAAGCCGAACGAATATCAGCTTCCATACTGCGAAACTAATTGCCTTTTGTCGGAGTTCACCAAAGCCCTCGACAAATACGTCCCGAAGTACTGGGCCAGGGATTGTGAAAATTAATGAGACAAGTCGATACAACTGAAATCCGGATGTTCGCAAGAAATAATCCTTCATAGTTTTTAATAAGTCTAATATAACTTAAGGCTGTTATGATGGTATAGGTATATATATTTTTTAAACATTCTATAATAAAAAGATTTTATAATGGTGGCGAGATTAACCATAATTATTTTGATATTGTTTACGGTTCAAATTATTAGATACTGTTTTTATTCTAAACAGATGCGTTGAGTTTTTAATATTTTAAATCCATTGACTGGTTATAGTTAAGGAAAATCACGCTAAATTTATTATTTTATATGATGACTGATTTGATTTACTGAGATTCGTGTTGGTGATGGAAATAATTAAGGATGGCACATAGCCACATTGTCACAGTTAACCAATTGTGTAATATGTCAGAATAATGGCAAAAGATTTAGTCATTATTTATTTGACTCATTGATTATTGTACCTGCTTAGTACATAATTAATAGTGAATCGTGCGCATTAACATGTAATGGAGCCAAAGACGTAACTTATTCATTCAGAGATTTATAAGACCTGTTATTCAAAGTGCCAAATTTACCAAACAGTCGTTCGAAGCCATGGCGAAAGAATGCTTTTCCTAATTAAGATTACATGTATCTGCACGGTAGTACAAATTTCTTCCTATAAACTTCGTCGATACAATATTGAGACGCAAATGTGTTATTATAAATCTAACTGCCTGATATAATTCACTGAATGAAGTTTGTTGATAAACACTCACGTTTTAGTGTATTTAAAGTATTAATTGAATAAATAGGAATAAAGGTACTTAAATAAGGAGTTATCGTTTATTAATTGCATTTCCCTTTAAAATATAAAGTATATAGGTTCTACCTAACTGCGAATGTATTCATAATGGTCCGTTTGTCAGCACTGTAGAATTCGTTATAGTCCCAGTAAAAATAACAATCTTGGATGTTTTTCTTGAAGGTGCATAAATGAGGAGATTGTTTCCAAAAGGTACTAAAGACCATTTTTTTCAAAATCGAGTTATTACCTTCCCGGGGGTTCGGGACCGAGTTCTTCATACACATGCAATCAGGTTGGGGCTAAAAGAACTATGTCTCCTTGAAAAACTAGGTTGAAAATTCTGTTTTATTTCAAAAGGTACTACATCCATCATAAAAGAGCACTCCATTTGCTTGGGTTAAAGAAGTACTATATCCACTATCTTAAGGATTTCTCAATTTTCAAGCCATTATTGAAGTTTTTCAATGATTTAAACCATATTTTTTAGTTTGTTCATATCAGTTTTAATAGAAAGAATGTTGACAACCATGGTGAAACCTCCGAGGTGGCTTCCATAACGTTGTCATCATCAAAAACTGCCACTCACTGCTTCGATAAAGCTTGATACTTGGTGGCTTGTTTTTCGCTCATTTGATTTTTTCTTGAATTTGTTTAAATTGAACTGTTTTCCTGTGGAAAAAGTGGGGGATGGAGGAGGAAGAGGGCGCCAGCTGCCTACATCTACAACTGCAACAGCTTGGGAATCTCGTTGCAATAGCTTTGGGAAGATCAATGAAGTCCTTGACAGGAGGAAAAGATTTGATTTCAAAACGTACTATATGGTCTCGAAAAGTACTAAACGCCAGGTTTTACTCCAAAAAGTACTAAATCCAAAATCTTGAAATTTCAAAGCTCCACCTAAATTAATTGACTTCTCGAAATAACTTGCTTCTTTTCTCTCTTATCACCAAAACGGTTATGGTACCTCTTGGAAACGAGCTCCTCAAATGTAATCGTGAAATTTATGTTATCGATGGATCAGCATGATAAACGCCATGCTATGGTAAACTTATCAAATTAGAAGTATTAAAAACACAGACCAAGTGAAAAAGTTGAATTCAAATGGAATGGAAAATACATTAGGGTGTTCTATAATCGTAAGTCCTAAGTGTAGTAGTGGTAGGAAATTCATGTTTCCGCACCGGAACACCCTACTAACAATCCAGCGGCGTTCAATATCTAAGCTATAAAAGATGGAGACTAAAAAATGATCGACACTATCCTTAGTCATTTAATCAAAGTAGGCCTATTAAGCGGTGAACACTGAAGAAACGGGTTTCATGAAGCTGGTTTCAGGTAGTCGGTTTCTTGAAATAGTTTTGTTTGTTACATGCACAATCTGTCAAGTTGGTTATGGTGCATTGCCAGCGGGGAGCGTGAACGTGTAGATCTTCTGAAATGTTTTAGATAATCCCAAAAGAAGTACTTATCAGTTTGTTACAACGTTTGACGGGACAAAAATGCCGTGGGGTATATTCCGGATGTATCAACTCATGTTACAAACACTCACGCTTATAGACAGACAGGCAAAACGGAATCGAAAAAAAATTGTTCAGTATGATTGGAAATTTTGATTTTGGGGGAAAAAATATATCTCTAAGTGCAAAAATGCTTCCGCTACCCAGTCGAGGGCACAAACTAAAATGCTGGGATCATCCCCGATGATCAGATATCGAGAGCACACTTCCCTCATGCTCAACTACCCTGTCAGTGTAGTCAGTGATCCTGTCAAATTTAAGGAATTGCTAAGCATGACGGATCCGCTTTTCGAATGTTTGATGGTATTCGCTGGTCGACAAATAACGAACAAGGAGACCCTCATTTCTAGGAATGAATGTTTGCCATTGCCTGAATACATCGAATGAGGAAAATCGAAACAAACTTTATCTACGCGAAGCGGTAGGCAAGGAAGCTTTTTTTAGTTTCTCAAACCCCGGTTTTGTGCAGGTGACAAATGCGGTGTGTACAGCCCTGGGTCTATATCTACCTGTCTATCTGATATCTGTCAGTTGCTCGCAACTTTCGTTTCGCTTTCCTTAAAACTAGTTTTTCTCGTGTGTTGCCGCCTTAGTCTCGGGGTTTGAACACAATTGGACCGTCAAATCATGAGAAATTCATTCATTCAGCACACGTTACTATAGATCTTGTTACTACGATCGATGATTGATTGTTACGCCATGAAATTTATAGGAGATCACTTGGATCCTGGCAAGGAAAAACCTTGAAAATTTCATCAAAATCGAACAAACTTTCAACAAACGCTTTGAGCTTGGCAATGGGTTACACACTGACTAATACACTGGCAAGTTACCAAACTTTATCAGCAAGCTCTGCAAAGCAGAAAGCAAGTGGACGTCTTATTTTGGAGGACACATTTTTTTCGAGTTGCTACTTCACCAAGCTTCCTTTCTTTGGTAGTGCGGGGGAAAAAAAATAAAAGAGAAAAAAAGTCCAGCTATCAATTTTTGTCGGAAATGATTAGTTAGTTTTAATAATACACTCATTGTTGTTATTAACGAGGCACACCCCTGGTTCTATTAATCTCGGCGTCTCATTATCCAATAAGCATCATACAAAACCTCTAAATTGACCACAGAGCGTGAAGGTGTTTTCAACATTACTGTCCAATACGTATTTCTGTTTGTTTTTATCAGTACTTTAGTTTTTTAAACTAATTGGTGTAATTAGTGAGAGTAGGTAAATTTTCCAATAAATGAATTATTTAGGTGTCTACAGAAAATCATTAGGAGTTGGGTCAAATGCTATCTGTAGACTGGAGTACGCCTATCTGACCGGAAGCAGCTTTCTCACTCGGTGAAAGCGGTGTTTTCGTGTTTTATCTTATCCGCGATTTGCTTGAGTAAATTGTAAAGTTCGTGGGATGGAAGTCCCTCGCATTTTCACGTAAAATACCGACAGAGGTTCACCAACCCTCTACCTTACGTTCGGGACTTCTTCAGTCGTTCGTCTCTTTGGTCGTTTATAAAATACGATGCGATGGTGTTTGTGGGCCGGTGTTCTGACGACGATCGTCGTTGTCGGATCGACGGACGATTTCAATGATGCGGAATTGGAAAAGGTGGCTCAGGATTTCATGGACCTACCGGAAAAAGACGCCGCGGTCGCTGTAAGGCGATTCAACGGCAATGAGGCCAGACCCAGCCTCTCCACTTTGAGATACGTTCTTGTTGTATGTGAAGATATTTTGTATCTACCTACATCTACCCGAGATAGCTATCATACTGATTATATACTTTGTTGAAAATTTAGTCTGGTTTAGGATTTCCTTATCTTCAACTTTAAATGAGTAGTTTCGAAGATTTACCTTCTTCAGTTCAAACCTCCTAAATGAAGGTGAAGGAATCAGCACGTCGGTTAACCAGCAATCTTTGGGTTAAGATATTGTTGTTCATTTTCCTCCTTTTGATCCGCCACTGAACTTGACAGAATTAATTTGATCTTCTAAAAGATCTTTTATTTTATTAGTTCCATTTCCAAACGTTGAATGAGCATAAACTTCCAATAGATACTCACATTCTACTTATAAGTAGTTTGGAACAGTTGTTCATAAAATATCATTCATGTCCTGTTATTTTGTTGATAATACGTTAGAAAACTATGATTTTGTTAGAAATATAATTCTTGTTCTCTCATATAAAAAGGTTACACGTCACGGAAGCAGATCACCTACAGCCACGTATCCCAAGGACCCTTATCCATTCACCAATCTCGAGTACTGGCCGAATGGCCCAGGTCAGCTTACTCGGGCAAGTAGATTTCAAAAGCTCTTATTTTTATAAACAGCATTACATTTGAACTTTTTTTCGCTGATTGCAGGACTTACCAAAAGTAGTAAGGCCTATTCTATAATATTTCTTGCTAAATGTTCTAGGAAGGTAAACATTTTAAATAAGTTTCGGTGAACATCTTTTACGGACTGCTGAAATGATTGATGGGTCAGTTTCAATCCTTTAGTAGGGTTGAAGGAAGATGCCCAAGTCTTGTTTATTAAAAGTTGTTTTTCTGTCTTTTAAGAGCTCAAAATTGTTTCTTCAAGAATTCTTTTACACCTTAGGGGCACAGAAAAATAATTGTTGATTTGATTTGGATCAACTTCTGCACTTTGGCATATGTTGGCAAATAAGCCAATTATTGCAGTTTTAGGAAAGACAAAATTCAACATATCTTCAAGTTTGCGTTAGAGTTTTTAAAGCAAAGCTATTTTTGCGACTAATTGAGCTGGTACAAGTGAAGTCCCAGGAATGTACTTCTGTTACTTCTGGTTGAAATTCCTTTGCATGTGCTTTCGGGTCAAACAAGGAGATCAAAGTACAAGATTCATTCAAAACTCTCTTATAAGTGGTACTGACTTTTCCTTTTAAAAAAAATAGCTTGGAAAGCAGCAGCTTTTCCGGACGGGGCGCATCCTTCGTCACCGCTACAACGGCTTCCTCAACCTCAACTATTTTCCCAACGACACCCAAGTCAGGTCAAACCCCTACGACAGAGATTTCATGAGCGCCGCCTGCCTTCTTGCTGGGCTTTATCCTCCCGTCGGCTACCAAATTTGGAACAAGAGGATCGCTTGGCAGCCCATCCCCATCTGGGAGGACAGATACGACGTTGCTGAGGTAACTGTGAGATATGGATAGTTTCCCCTACCTGTTTCTTGAAACTGCTGCCGGAAGAGTATTGCGCCTTTAGGGCATCTCCTGGGTATGCCCTTGGTGATCATCGTTCCCTTGGAAAGCCAATTCCAGTCTTCAATGAAATATACTTACATGTGTCAAGTTCTGATACCGAGTCTGTCTTAAGATAAGCCTGTTTTCGCTCATGGGAGATGAACAATTTTAGTTCAATAAAACCACAATTTCCCCCGGCATTTTACGTTTTACACCTTCTTAACAACTTTTATCTCGAGCCTGTCTGAGGGTGTGTGAAACATCCCTGTGTTTTCAAATCATTGTAACAAGGACGGTTTTTACAGTTTCCATCCGATTTTGATGATTCTAGGGAATGTATATTTCACAAATCAAAACCAACTTGTCCATACGGAAACCTAAAATCCAGCGAACACCATTTCTCCTGTTTTAGTCATTCGATGTTGCTCATATTTAGAGGGGAAACGGGGAAAAAGGTTCAGTGTACTTATATAAATGTTGACTTTGTAGTATCATTAATAGATTCTGCGCTAGCACAAATGTGAAATTATTTTTAGCAAGCATTACTTCTGTAGTTTTAGTACAATTTTTTGGAAATGTGCTGGTTAATCTGTAGACGGTCTCCTACAAATTCAGCAGCTAAGAGTTGTTGGTTGCGCGGTCCATAGTTTCCACTGGGTATGAAGAAATAATAAATCTATCAAGCGAATTTTCCCGTTGTCTAACTCAATGAAACTGGGACGGTTAGGACATGATTTGATTACCTCGTGTGAATTTCATTAAGTTACCTTTAGTAGTTGCTGAGCATGCGTGAACCTCAGGTCTTTTTTACAGACATTATTAAATTCACTACTCTTGATGGAATTTCAATATTTCATAACTGGTTTCAATTAATTTTTTAGGGATTGTACAATTAGATAGTCCCAAATGAACTCCGTCGCTTCCAAATCATTGAAAGCCTTTGAGTGAAATTTCTCATTTTCAGTTTATTATTCTTAATAACGAACCTTTGTAAAAAAATAAATAAATAGATAAAATTGCTGGTTTACATTCCAAGAAGGAGATTTTAAAAATTGACGCAGACGTCGTCCGAAGCTATTCTCCAAAACTCTCACACGAAATGTTACGAAATTTGGGTCAAAAATCCATCATGATTCATAATGTGTCGAAAATCTTGGCATCTTGATCAATCAACCATAAGGAATTTTAAGGATTAAACTATCAAAAAATCGAAATCTCAAAAACATCCAATGTAAGAGGGTGTTTTTTTGTTGTTGGATTATGATAGAAATTTGTTCCGTGGATCGAATGAAACCACTTGGGTAGCTGTACGATCATGCGTTCGCTTTTTGAAAATCGTAATTTTCAGGTAATGAAAATCGATCAGGAGACGGTCATGTAACAGACCCGGCTCTACAGCCCGTTCAACTGACGGCTTGAACTAGACCGCGTGGCTGGCGGCCGCTCAAGTATAAATAATCTTGAATGCAAATACAAGATATGGAGGTGCGAGGTGTCGAGTTTAGATAATGCACAACAGACTATATCTAATACACATACATAACTGATTTACGTGGAAGGGCTACCTAATACAGAATTAATAAACCTTGTGTAATCATTTGCAGCGTTTTAAACGTGTTTCGTTATTTTTCTTAGTTGTTATATTTCTCTTATAATTCAATCGTAATTTTTCACACCCTAATTGTTTCACTCCCCATATTTTGTTCGAAACTTGAGCCTAGATCGTCCCCTATAAAAGAGCGATGAGATTTTTGACACTTCAATGGTCAATGAATGATGAATGCGGCCTAAGACAAACCCCCTCACGAAATCATCCACTTGAGTCTAACGATCTATACACATTATATTGTATAACTAGTTGCTTGACCCATTCATCTAGTACGCCGTTAGTCTTCGAAAAAGTATCGGCAAACGTTTGGTGAATGGCATTCTCGTCCCACGATACGCATCTACTGAGGTCCCACTATAAAAATCCGTGCCTTATGGATCAATCCTTACATGTATAAACTTTTGTAACGCTCAAGTGAATGGATTATCAAGTCAGAAACAAATAGGGCCCATGCGTGATCTTAAGGCCAACGTATAGGCATCATCACTCATTTTCATCGTCATGTATTCATTAATTCATTTCTTCTCTTTCATTCTTCTTATCTCCCAAACTAAACTAAAATAAAGAAGAAACGTGGGCTAAAATCACAAAGCAGGTATGAACATGAGTTACTGAATCATCCATATCAAATTCGAAAAACCCACGAATCAATCAATTCGGCAGGAGGACTATCAGGAACTAGTGGCGCTTGAGATTTACTTTATGTCAGATAAGAACTGCAAACATGTTCAGCACACGCGAATATATTATCGAGTAACGCTCTTCCGTTTAGAAAGGAGAAAGTGAGCTAGTTGACACGCAATGGAACTTTTCAAATAACTGATATATCGCAATATTAATTTTCTACTGCATCTATCCTACTGTAGAACCACAAGCATATATAAAAATTAATACACGTATTTATGACGGTAAAATGGTTTCATCTGGTTTCTTGTTTGTCATTTCAACAAGAAGATATTCCATATGTTGAGCTATCTCCGAATCTCATCAGTGCACAAAGGTGAATAAGATATGAGAAATGTTTTATTACAGTTTTGACCCCTTAAATTGTATCTTGTGCTGTTAAAATTTAAAATCAGTGAAATTTAAGGGTTAAATTGTAAAAAAAAAAACAGATAACAAGATCATGATTTAAAATTTAGTATTTTGGGTAATTTCAATAGGTACTCTATTTATATAATGTGCCATACATTTCGTTTAATAAGTACGTTTGAATACTCAAATACTGAAGCGAATGAAATGAGTATCAACTTTCAGCGTATATTTTATTATCAACATGTTCAAGTTTTTTGATGGTCGAACAAATATTAAAAAATCACGAAATATTCTCATTCCAGGTCACATCCAAACCGAATATATGTCCCAAATTTGCAGAACTACAAGCAAAGACTCTTGAGAGAATTAACGAAAATAATTCTAAATATGCGGAACTATTTAGATATATATCTGAAAACACCGGAGAGAAAATCAACTCGATTTCCCGGATACCACTAATATGGGATACACTTCAGATTCAGGTAAGCAATGACTAATTCCCACTTGCAGTTGCCTTTATTATTATTAATACTATTATTAATAAAGTTTTCTTTATTATTATTATTATTATTTAAAACATTTGTGAACGACCAAAGAAAGAACTAAATCCGAGGTGCGCAATACATAAATATTACAGTAAACGATCATATGATCCAACAACCGTAGTTTCGACTGAACTGTTTTTCTATTGAATCGTTTTGAAATTTAAGTAGGTGCTGTGTGACCAGCAATTTAGAAGTATTGAATTATGGAAAAAATCTGTCTAATTAACATAAACAATTATTGTGTGCAAGAACAGGTATTAGGATTTGAACAAATTCTGTAATTCTGTACACTTTTACCTCATTTTAATGAACTCTAGATTGTTTTTATAGTTGAAATTCATGGAAAAATGTTTCAACATTCTAGTTCATACCAGGTCCGCTTGATTGTTTTGAGCGAAATAACGGATTATATTATGTATCTGTATCTATAAAAATTTGTTACAATACAGAAATGTAGTAAATTTTTTATTTTCGAAATTTTGGGAGACTTTTTTCATTTAAAATAAAATAAAAAAAAATCTAGAAAATGAAAATTAGTGTATTGTAGAGTTGGACGTTTCACGATAGATACCTTTTTACTGTTTATTCATCGTATATCGTTTTGCAAATTCGCTGTTTGAATGAGTTAAGCGTGTCTAACTGATTGTACATATTTTTTCAAGGTGGAAAATGGGTATAAATTACCTTCCTGGGCGAAAAAGGTATTTCCCGATAAACTCAAAGATCTAGAGGGGGTGGCATTTCAAGGATACGTTTACGGAACTGAGGGACAAATCAATCTCATCGTAGGTCAGTATTGCTGTCAGTAATAATTAATATGATTCGTGTGATACTCTACGATTTATAATAACTACGGAATCATTGTACTGTGGATTATTAATTTTTCTAGAGGTGGAACTAAAAACTACAAACCAATTCAAGTGTTTACATCAACACCTACCTACGTATTTATTTTTTATGTTGATATTAGTCCTGTCGCAAGCTCGAATTTTCGGGTGCTAATCATTCCATTTCTTATTTTGTGGCTTCGATATGGATAGGTTAGAACGGCTACGTGATGGAATGAATTAGGTGCTCCTTCCAAGGGCTGAGGCAATTTTCCGCCAACATCCTAGGGATAATCAAAATCTAAGGGAAGGCGAATTACCTTTATCCGTCACAAGGAACTTTACAGAACAATAACTAATATTTTGAACCTATTTTATATTCTAATGGAAGTAAATTACGTAAAGGTTGTGTGGTTTTGATATTCAAATACACATAGTTGATTAGAACGCCTATTTCGTACCTGATATTGGGATGTCAATGTTTGTCAATCCATACTTTACAATTCAAATATCGTTTTCTTATAGTAAAAAGGTAGACTCCAGACTTCTTGCAATATTTAAGAACGTTCATGAAAGTTGATAACGGCACTAGCGTCCCTAGTACGAATGAAACGCTCCACCCGTTTAAAGGCTGCGATTAAAGCTCCCAGTCGCCCAGCTTTTGCTAGATTGTTGGAAAGTTATGCTCCAACGTATTCTTCGAATGTATTAACTATCTCACAACAATCAAGCCGCCCTGTGGCAGAAGTAATGTAACCAAGTCGAGTTCATAGTGCGCCTGAGTATGGAATAAGCGATGACGGCTGCAGAAACTTGACATGTTGCCTTCGCTCCTTTCCTTAGGAAAAGGAAAAGTATCTTAATCCTTCTGAAACAGGCTAATTTGGAATAACTCTTCCAACTCAGCAAGAATCAGCAAACCAACTATCTTACACTCAACAATAACGTAAAACCTATCTATATCTACTCACCGATAATCCCGTCCTCATGTCTATCTTGCTCAACCTCCAAGAACTATGTTCCAAAGAATCAGAGTTGCTCTGAACTCTGCTTAATTGCACACTTACCTACTTCAGATGAGCGTAGAAAACAGAAACAATGGTGTTTCAATGTTTGGCAAGCTGTGCTGGAATGATTTTTTTGTAATCTCCGGATATTACATTTCGATCCCCGAGATCCAGAAACGACGACCTATCACCAATAAAGAGTTCAGTAGAAATTATCATCCCAGCTTTTCAAGCTAATGAACTTGTAATTTCTGTTCCTCTGGTGAGTAAAACTTAGTTCATACCTCTCAGATTTCAGTAACCACTGAACAAACTGTTACTACGAACACATTGTTAGAACCTGTTAGGTAGCAAACATGTAGTTGGATATGATGAAGATATGTATTTACTTCTAAGGTGAGAGCCGGCGTACTTATTGTCAGATGACTTGGTAGAGTATATGAAACCAATATGTCACCAAGATTTCCGAGCGTTCAGAAAACTTGGGACTACCAGTAATTCCGTAGTAATTTTCAGGGGGTATCCCCCCCCCCAACTCCGACCCCGCCAGTAAAGGGGAGAGGGCCCCAGCGGGGCGGAGCGTCTCCCAGGGCAACCGACATGCTCCTCTCCTCGGGGACTTGGAATATACGATTTTTTGACTTTGCGTATTGTTTATATACTCCCTCATTGTGTTATTCTCTTATTTCTTTTTAACCTGCGTAGCGTGAGCCTTTAAGTAGGTGCCTACATCGATCAAAATACCTACTATTCACGTTTCATGAAATCTAATGCGAATTGGCCTGTCATTTCAATTTATCTCTATTTCATTTATCTATGTCGCTTGTCTGTAAAATGATCTGCAATGCAGCGAGGGGTTCTCGTGAACTCATGGATCATTAGATAATAATAGAAGTTACTTAGAATCAATTGGGATTAAACCACCTAGAATGTAAGTTGATTTTTAAAGGTTAGCATGTTTTGAAGAAAGGGTTCTGGTACATCGCAGTTTTTGGATGAAGAATTTATTTGAAATTAATTAAACAATTGGTTAAGATCACTCTGGAAACACGGTTACAATAGGCCTATTTTCTCTTGTTCTCAATAGATTAGTTTGAATTTGATCACATTTCAAAATGTTCATAGATCTAAAGATTGGTTGTAGGCTCAACTACTATCACTATAGCCAACTTTGAGAGCATGTTCGTTAATATTTTACAAACAGTTTCCCACTCGAATTTCAATTCCTAGGCCCGCTGTTAGAGATGATTTTGGATCAGCTGAACACGAAAGCAAGAGGTCAAATGCACCCTAATCGCAAACTCTACATAAACGCCGCTCACGACATCACGCTACGGGCTCTGATGGACGGGTTGGGCGTCCACGACACATTTCCTATCGATACGAGCGCCTTCATGGTCTTCGAACTGCACGAGTTCTCAGCTGGTCACAACGTCAGGGTAAGTAAATAATTATTAATGTTATTACAAATATTTAGTTAACGATATTTCCGAATTTGGCACAAATTCTCTCTAAAAGAATCAAATTATTTTTTCTTTTCCCATTAAATGCAAACTTAATTGTTTTACATAACACTACAATTTAGATCAATAAACATATTATACAGTAGGGGAAAATGTCTAATTACCATGAAACATGATTGCAGGTAACAATCCATCGATTTTCCTACATTTCGACAGTATAAATATAAATATAAAACACGAGAAATAGTTTATAACAGTTTAATCCTCGGATTAATGTGAGAATTAGTAGCGTAAAACCACATACCGCATGAATACATCCAAATGGGGAGTATTAACCATAATTATACGAGGTGTTTCGTTGATAGGCTCAGAAAGAAGTTCGTTTGTAGGAGACTTTTAAGTTGGGGAGCTCTATTCCTTAACTTACCGACCAGCGTGTTAATGTGTTCTTTCAAAAGAAGCTTTTTGTCTGGGTAAGTCCCAGATAACGTACCGAATTTCTGTTGGTATTGGTCGACCGCTCAGAAGTTCAGTAGGACTGATTTATTGGGATTCATAACCCTCCATTTGCGACTCCAATCTTCTACTTGTTCTATGAATCTTTGGGTGTATTGTTCGGTTTGTACGGAGTCATTGGCCTCACATAATGCAGCTAAACCATCAGCCAGGTCAAATGCTCAGAAGTTGGGAAGTCACTAGAGAACAGTACGTACAGCGAAGGACCCCAGATGCTTTATAGAAGAACGGATGACCCTATGCTCGCAGAGTTCGAAACAGTAACGTCCTGAAAGTTAGTCCTGATAAATATGTCTAAAGCAATCGGAAATAAGTGTCGGGAAGATCGGGTTTTACTTTTGCCAGTAATCCAAAAAATAAAGATGCCAGTAAAAACACCCCAAGGCATACCTTACGTTCATCGTGAGCTTCCAAGTTTTGGATTTTGGGTTGCTGATTGGTTACCTTTCAAAGCTCATTCCTGACACTCAATTTGGATTTCGTGAAGGACAATCCTGTCCCCAGCAACTCCTTAGAATATTGAATCCAATAATGAGAATATGATTGAGGGGTCTAAGAAGTTCCGTTTGTATTATGTACATAATATCTTGATATTATTATGTGAATAATATCTCAATCCTGTTTATATACGTATTGTGCTGGCCTATCTAATGTTCGAAATGTCATCGTGTTCAAGGTACTCTACTACAACAACAGCATGACCCGCCGTCCGCGCGAACTGAAATTGCCTGCTTGCCGGACCCCTTGCTCATTGTCGCGCTTCACTACCGTTGCTCAGAAAATTATTCCAAAGAACTGGAAAGAAGAATGCCGTAACACCACCGAGGACAATTCCATATGAACGTTGGCGGATAACCTCAAATTATTACTATTATTATAATTACCAAAGAAATTTAAGGATTCAATCAACAAATCAGTAACACCTATAAGTGCCCAATCACGAGGGAAGGTCGACAGACAATGTTACAAACTGTGTTGTTGAACAGAGTTGAGAAATTCTCAATGTTTTTTTTTTGGGATGAGGACCCAATTTTTTGTATGTGTGTATACTAATATATTAGGTACATTCACGTTCAAACATAGGTAGTTAGTTACACACATAAATTATTTATAAACAGGTAGCAATACCCATATACCTTTTCATAAATAATCTACAATTGTAACAGGTTGTATTGTAATACGTTTCATTTGTGTAACTCGCAAGTCATTTAAAAGACAGGACTGAATGACGTAGTTCTTATTCATAGACCTTTCATGTAGGTACGTGCATTACTACAAGCGGTACTATCATGAAATTTTACTGGTTATCAACAGTATCACTATAAGGAAGGGATGGATGACATACTTACTGTATATACAGATGATCACGATCTATGATCATAAGGAATGTGACTAAAACAATTTATATATTTGGATTTCTCTACTTCCCAATAGTGGTCTGATTTACCTGAATTGCAATCCGTGAGTTGTACATACTACGTTTTATGTGTATCAATCTTTTAATTCTGTAGATTTTTGTAAAATGAGATTTTTCTATGTTTTTATAAAATAAACTATAATTAGTACGCGCAGTTATCATTATTTTGAACCTCATATTTAATTTTTCTCCATGAAATTAGTTTGTGTTGAGGAGGTGATGATGCAAAGGCTACTCCTTGCAAGGGGAGGGGCGATTATCCTGCAACACACAGAGGATACCCTGGAGGCTAAAAGAATTTAGGTATAGTTTCGTATCAAGAAACGGGAAGTATTACCTCTCCTTGTCTATTCAAAATTTAACTTGCTCTTCAAATTTCTAAACTTTCATTTTTATTGAAACCAAACTTTCGAGCGTCTAATGATAACAGGAAGAAAGGAGTGAAAAGAATAATGAACTATTTTAGTAATATCAGTAATTCGTTTAATGGTACAATCTCATAGTCAAATTATAAAGATCTAGGTCGTCATACGAAATTACATGCCAGAAATAACAAGTTGCACTACGAATTAGGTTAAGAAATTACATAAATGATTCTTGTTTAGAACGAGTAAATAGTCATTTTTAACAATTAATAGTTGAATATTTCAAGTACCTATTCAACATCAATTACATCGTTATGTTCTTTCAAAATCAATTCAACCCAACAAAAAATGAGGACACCAACACCGGAAAAACAATGTTTCTTGTCAAAATAGAAAAAATGAAAAGTCTATTCAATTAACATCTATTTCAAGAGAAAGTCGATCAGAATTCTGGGTAACATTGGATGACCAACGGATCACTCAATCTTTGAATAATATAACTATTAAAAATAATTATTACATAAATCAATTGTTTGTGCGGCAACTCCCAAGTTGCTTGAGGAACTTACGCCGATTTTCCAGTTCCACTCGATTCAAAAGTTTGTATCAAAATCGGACGAACGAGTAGAAAATAATGAAAAACCGGCTGCTCAGATTTTTTCGAATAGAAAAAAAAGTGTAAAAAAATCGAGGGCGAAATTTTCTTCATTTTTATTTTTTGAAAAAACAAGGAAGGACAAGGTATCACAGTTTGAGTTTCTCTATAATAAAATACATAAATCCTAGGTTTAGAAGTGGGCGGAGTGTAGCGTGAAAAGTGAATCATGGAGACATCTCCCATGGAAATTGTGCGAAAACACGATATCAAGTTTATCGTAATAATAAAATATGGCAAGATATTTTGGAGCTTAAATATTAAAGCGTGGAAAGGTTCATTATTCAATCTTTGAGCATTTCTAAAAGCCAAACCGAAAAAAAAGCTTTGAAAGGAGAAGGAGTAGGTTTTTTTTTTAAATAGAAAATTCCTATAATGACTTGATTCATTTTGATCAGTTCAAGAACTCATCATTGAAGAAGTTTTCAAAATAGTAAAACTAGTATTGGATTTAAACAAATTGAAAGCGTGCTGGAGAAATCTTATCATTTACTTGAACAAATTTATAGCTGCGTGATGTGTGTAAGGGTAATGATGGAAAGAAGCTGTAGACGAAAGTAGCAATAATATTTTAAAGTAGTTTTGTAGTGCAAAATCAGTTATTGCATCGAGTGCCAAAATTAAAAATAATGATCGTAGGTAACGCAATGGCTCGGGAAGTCCTTTATGAAAAGTCTAGTAGGAGTACGACAAAGGGCAGTATTCGTCTCTTCAGTTGGTCCACGTTTATTAAATTAAAGTAGATTCATTAGTTTAAAATCCTATCAACCACTGTAAATGAGTGGAAAAACACTTACATTACTAGTTCAAGTAATTACGTACATTTGTGTACACTTACAAGTTTTTATGATGAACCACTACAACGCATGTTTTACGCGTTGTTACAGTACAAATATACTTAAGAATCCATAAGTTTTACTTACGGATTTTTTTAATGATTGGCAGTACTGATTAATTTTTTAACTATCGAAAAAAAAAAACATCTTATCGCCGAAAAAATAGTCCTAATAATAATGCTTAAATTACTAGTTCAGTTAATAACCTAGATTATTACGAAAAGTAAGCACTTTGTGTCTTAGTTTGGCACATCTTTCTATTAATTGCAAGGTTAGTATTTGATACTTTTTAATTTACTTCAACGGAAAAAACGGAACGTTCAAGATTTCGAGGTGAAAACAGACTTGAAATTCCTTCATCATTATTTTTGCAGCACCCATTATATAGATGTACCCGAAAATATTATGATGGGAGGAATGATTACGTAAACTATACTGATGGCAATGATCGTATGGTATACTTCACTCCGGTTATTATGGGCTTGAAGAACATGAAAAAGTGGTGCAAAGAAGAAGTTATCCGAGTCAAATGTTCTTCAATGAAAAAATAGGAACGAGGCAGTATGAATGTTAATTTCGAAATGATTTGGGACGGCTGACAGATTACAATGTGGGACACATAAAAGAAACAATAATTCCTATATAAAATTTCATGAAAACAAACACCTTCCGGCTTCACTTTCATTTTCCTCTGGGGCACACATCGTCTAATTGAGGAAATAATTGTAACATCTAACTTGATGATTTTGTTGTGCCCGTTAGAACAACCAGAATGTGCATAGTTGATCGTTTTCAGTACATTAATATGTACTTGCTTGATTTGGTAATTAGTATCTCATTTCAAAGAAAAAAGGAAAGGTAAGGGAGAGATTTTAGTTTTCATGTCTTCTAGTTCTGTCTCCTGAATCATGAGATACCATTTGTTCGATCAAACTTGAATACTTTCGTACCGTGGTATTCGAAATACCGCTGATGAATATTTTTAACCGTGACAGGTTGGAGGAAAGTTGTGAAGTGGGGTGGATTTCACGGTTCGTTTTCCAAGGGTGCACATGGATGGGAGGTTTATTTTTAAACGTTCCGTTTTATCGCACGTTGTTAACAATAAAATCGATGACATCGTCAAGGAAGACAAGGGATTGAGAAGGGGGGAGGGGGTTCAGCCGTTTTACTTATAGCTCGCTTCTGACTCGCCATCCCCGAACCAGTTGGAGCTTTGCTCGTAGCGGCTCTGACGGACCTGGAACCTCCGCGACCTCGACGAGCGGGGAGACGTCTCCGGACTCTCCCAATGGCGGGATCGGACGGCCCAGTGTTCGGTAAACTCGGATCCGGACCGGGCGAGCGAGGGTTGCGAGATGGAGCGGACGAGTGACCTCTCGTCATCCTCAGGCGCTCTCGCCGCATACTCGTCATCGTAGTATCTACAACACACGAAGTAAATATAAATACAAGCTATCATATACCAGGGCGGAAAGGAGGAGAAAGCAGCTCTCACTTGCTCTTTGACTGCTCAGAGTCAGACGGTTCAGAACCTATGGGGCTCTCGATCAAGGAGAGAGTATCGGAAGAAGATCCTGTGGTGGAGTCACCAGTCTGGTACAAGATGGGGAGTGGCTTCCGAACCTACAGTTTAAGAAACAAGGAAGTGATCCGCAAAGTTTCGGTGCGGGGAAAAACCTGACTTCACCTAAGATCCATTATAAATCGATAATAAAATCCACATAGTACATCCTGAACCCAATGGTGAAAAAGAAAACATTGCGAACAGGCCAGAACGGAAAGACGAGCAGCAGCGGAGAACAGGTACCTTGTGGGTTACTCCTCACTCCCTGTTCATTGCTGCATAGTCGGAAGGACCGCCACTTCATTTCCAAGGGTTGGGCAGCTACACTAAAAATATTATAAATCAATAGCAATTACATATCTTTCTAAACCCCACTACCTACTGAGAATGCCACTTGACACGGTCAGTGTACGGGAGTAAGTTAACTCTTAATTTCTTAGGAACTTCTGTTTTGATCTTTTACTGGTCTGTACGAAAACCAGTTGATAACACAATATCCAAGGAAATTTTGTATTGTAAATCTATATTTCTTATACGTTGTTGTTCATATACCTAGATCAAATTTTAGGATAAGGAAATCTAAAGCTAGTTGATTGATTTTGGTTGAACCTGGTTTCTTAAGATTATCAAGTACTACATTTTAAATTGCCGAATTCAATGATATTGCTAACTACTCGTATTATTAATAACAGTTGTTAATTCATTTCGACAAGGCTAAGTCAGTGGAATCATCGAAGCGACTTGTATGAGTTTCTGCCATATCTTCCAAGTTAGGTCCTATTGTTGACAAAATTTTATATTACGTACCTGTTAACTGGTTGATAGTATGACGACATGTCAGATAGAGCGTCTGACATTTGTGCCCTCATGTCGATGGTCATTTCTGACATGGATCGAACGTCCATCTCAGATCGCATGCTTGACCTTCTGGACCTGGCTGTGTGATCCACGCCTGGAGGACCTGGAAAAATTAATTCAAAGTTGAATTTAACCCACAATACAATTTATTAGGTACTCAAGATCAATTTTCCACTATCTCGCAACTTTTTTGACTTGGTTCCAGTAATAATTTTATTGGAGATTCAACTCATGAAATTCTTTGTTTGATGGGTAGCATTGTAAGAAAGAATTGATAGCCAATCTTCAGGATTAGGTATTTCCTTCCATTTCTTCGGGTCGTGCCCTACGATAAAACGAGTACTAGATAAATTCAGTTTTGTTTCACGGCTAAAACGAGATTTGGTAATGCGTTCTAGATGTTACTTTATAACCTACCGAGTTTTCGTTTTATCCTGTACTTGGTTGATGTTCGACATTTTGAAATTCCCCCATTTAAAATAGTAGTTAGGTATTTGACCGAATCAAGACCTAGTAATTATGAACAACCAAAACAGCTAAGTACCATAGGATTATAGTGCATTTCTATGATACTTGGACATAAGGATTGGACTGCCATTGTTGTAGAAATAGAAACATATTGACAACGTTTCACGAAAAACCAATCTTCAGGGATAAGTAAAATAGACTTAGAAAAGAATTGTGAAACACTACTATTGTTTTAACTTAGATTGTAACTCTGTATATGAAGAATGTGCAACGATCTGCCGTTCAATTATCAGGAACATCAAACATAATATTGCTTCTCTTTTGCGAAGTTCATTCAATTCTTCTGAGATGATGGGCACGGCAAGGATGGAACCAGGTACCTCTTAATGAAGGAACTAAGTCAGTCCATTCAAGAACCGAAAAAGAAGAGGAAAATAAATGTCCAGCAGTCACAAATACACTGATAGGTGATTTGCAGTTGGTTTTAGTACCTACAGAATGGAAACTGGTATCAGAACACTTCTGATATGTGCCTACTCTCAAGGATATTCATACAATACATTTCTTAGGGCCCTGAAAAAGACAATAAATACATGGCGAAAGAGGTAGACTCGCTTGTTTGGGCCCATTCCCGATAAGTGAACGATAGATTGTTACCTAGTAGAAAAACAACCTAGCTACTTAGTAGAAGATTGTTAGGTACTTAATTAAAAAACAAGTGGAAAATTCTGTGAAAAGCATTAAAAATTGGGGCCGTAGGCCTTGCAATTAAGCCAGGAGATTCTTTAACGAATTTAAATACAAAACCTTCTACTTAGTTCAATAAAACTTCACAGGGGGACAATATTGTTAATTACCTCGTCCACCGTCCGTGGTCAGCGTTCTAACGGACGAGCCTCCATCAGAATCGTATTCGTACAAGGTTGGAAGTGAACTGCGCCGGCTTCTGGTGTCCCATTCTGCCTTCCGCCTGTATTTGCTCCCACCGCTGCCGCGCTGCTGCTGATCGTACTGCCGCTTTGGTGGAGCCAGCACTCGGATGATGACATCCCATTTCTCTGGCTCGAATACTTTACCGAACCTGCGGCAGAAATGCAATAATTGAATGACCGATATTGAATTAGCATTCTTGAAAGAAATAGTCAAAGAGGGGTATTTTCGTTGAACCATAAAGTGATTAAATTTATTATAGCAAGTTAAAAAATGTTTATTTTTCGAAGGATGAGCTGATCATTATGGAAATTGTGGATCAGCATCAACTGAGAGGATGAAATACCAAGACCTACGTCGGTTCCTTTGGACTGCGTGCGACCTCAGGTAAATTGGATAGTGCTGATGGATTCAGCATGTGGATGTGAAGTACAACATACGATGTTTGATAATTGTATGGAATTGAGATGATTAAATAGTTTGAATAAACAACCATGCTTCAAATAACTGTCCAATAGAAATCTTGAACTTGAATTTTTTTAAATAACTCTTCAATTTATTTCTGTAGAGAATGAGTTATTCTAAGTGGGTACAGTTGAATTCAATGACAATGGTATATCTATTAAAATTTTCTGATGTTCTTGAATTATTTGATTTTTTAAAATGTTTCATTTAGTGAACAGAAGAAAATTCAGGATATCACTAAGCAGTTCGAGCTACGGTAAGAGACTGAAGGCCTCGGGGCACGCAGGATGCCTATAAAACTTCTTGTTGTCGAGTCAGCAGCGTGATATAATACAGCAGAGTCAACAGAAGTACTTTAGATAATGTTCATGGACAGCAGAAATTCGCTACAATACAGAAATAGGAAGATAAATGGAGGCGCAGGTATTTAAGTCATTGACAAACCAGATGAAAATAACTTGCAGCGTTAACGGTATCACATTACAGCTAGTGAGCAAATGGAATAGCTCATACCTGTCGTCTTTCTTCAATTTTTCGTAGTCTTCTCTAACGATGGCTTCAGTGAGCTCTTGTCTCAAAGTGGACTCCTTAGTGATGATCTCCCTCCATTTCTGTCTGTCTTCAAGGGTGAGGACGGATGCTAAACTTTCCACGTCGGATCGGTCGTCTCCCGACTCGTACGGGGGCTCCAACACACGGAGCATGACTTCCCAGTTCTGCTTGGGCCGGGCTTCCACGGGCGTTTGTATCGTGGATTTGTAGATGTTCTCAATTTCCACTTCCGTCTTTTCTGATATGTTTTGTCTTTGCACTCTAAAAAAAAAGGAAAAGTGTGAATACAATTAAAAATGAGACGTGTACAAGCAGAAAACAACTATTCCTATGGACGTAATCGCTTGGTTATACCTTAGGGTGATACGACCTGGATCCCTGAATGAATTTCAGTTAGAACTGATAATTTACGCAATTTAGAAAATCAATTTCTTTCAACAGATTGCTGTAACACAGAAACTTTAGCAGTACCACACGAAGGTGTTGGAATGGAATAGTTACCCATTCTAAGGGGCAAAGCGATTAGTCCTCACACCCAGGGGATACTCTGAAAGCTAAAACGCTCCTAATATAATCAAGTTGGGCAGCATTTTCATGAAACTGGGAAAAGGAACGATTAATATCAATCACACTAGTAATTCACGACTGTTTTTCTTTCGTAAGCTTGTTTGTATAATCTGCTGTAGTAGGGAGGTATTTATAGAAAAGTTCTTTGAAAGATATCTCTCTTGATGACGAATCTGACATACTCGGTAAGAGCGAAAATTCGTTATAGAGATTTAGTTTTGATTTCCTTCTCACCAAGACGGATGAGGTTCAAAAAAAAGAAGGGTGTTCCGAGTTTGTAACAAACCAAGAGCCAGAATGATGTCGGGAACGTCTGGACAAATGATTGTGAGGCCTCTTCTTATATAGAGGTGTCCTCTCTTCCATGCCCAGGAGATCTTGCGTTTTCCCGGGTTAATTAGTCTAATGGATGCTTCCCTGGCTTTTGGTTAAATTTTTGTAGCCAAATACTGAGTTATTTCACAAATGAAGAAGTGATGATGGATTCTTCGCAACGTCTATTACCTATACCTATAATTGAATCATCAAGACTTAGACTTTGTTTGAGTGAAAGTAGAAGTGAACCATGGGAAAAAGCCATTTCTTTATCAATTTATTATATTCATACCTGTAAGTAGGATGCACAGGGTAGGTGGAGACGGAAGAAGTTTCGGAGTAACTGTCCCAGTCGGTCGTGGAGTCGTCTCGCGCCACTCCATCAGGGTCTGGGTAGTTTCTGATGGTCACGTCCCATTTCGGCGGAGGCACTGGCTTCCTGAACTCCGTGATTTGACGTCGGTGTCTCTCGACGTCTTCGACCGTCTTTTTCTCTGTGATAGTTCGAAGGAAAACGTCATCGACGACATGGGTCTTGAGTTCTGGCCTCCTTGAGACGACGACTGGTGGCTCAATCATTTCGGAGACTGTCATGATGCGGTCCTGAGTATTGATTTCTTTAAAAAAATAAAATGAGCAAATAAGTAATTATATAGACGATAGTAATAATAGTTTGTATAGAATAATTAATGGCAAATGAATAACACAAACTAACAACCTCTGAATCAACACTAAGAAATACATTCAATTACGGAATAAATTCAAATTGAAATAACATGCTGCAGAAAACAAGTGCCGTGGCACTGACTATTAGAGCTAACACATTTTCAGGCAGTTCGGTAACCCAGGAAGAAATAAATCCCGTTACATTTAGAATTCACTGTGTGGAATACCGGTCGTGTTGAATCAGATTCCAGGATGTCTGTAAGAGCAATGCATGACACTTCAAACTAAATAAATGAGCAGGCCGAAAATTATAATATCTTATTTATAAGTCAATCTGACTATTTTGTCAATGTGTGCTATTTTTAACACAAATTTTGTGCAGATTTTCTCTGCAATTCTTCGGCAGACATGTACTATAGTTCTGTTTCGTTGGTGTTCTTCGGTGGGTTGGACGCTTCATTTACCACATTTCACAGACTAGCTAATGATTTTTACCCATAGAAAAACTTATTCTGTCTTAAAATAGGTAGGCAAGTATGGGAAAAATTCATCAAGAACTTAAGTTCCTATACTAATAAAGAGTTTTTTTTTATCATCATCTGACAGGAGCATTAGGAATATATATTTTTACAACATACAGGATACTAACTACGCATCTCTAGCTCTTAGGACATAATCATGCATCTGTTTATACACACCTGATACATAAGTTGGAGGTACAACCGGAGGAGGAGGCGACATTTTGGCAGGTCTCTCGATCATTTCAGTCATAGACCTGGACTGCATAGCTTCCATGGAAGGCCTTCTGTAGTCTACCACGTCTTCTCGAGTGTATCTTTCTTCAGTCTTCGCGACCTAGACAGACAACCGGAAAAACATATTGTAACCGTTCTACATGTAACAACACGGTGCGGCGTACCTAACTTTTAAGGTTTTGTCACATTTCCAAAATAAGTGAAAATACACTGTATTCATTATAATGAATAATTATGGGAGTGAAACTGAATGAGAATTCCAATGAAATTCATTGAGTGGCAAACCCCACCAGCCTTTACAGGTTTTGTAAAGATGTCATGCGAATTGGAGGAATACCAACCGACCTATTTTTTGCTACTTAGCCACCAGACCAGCTGGATTAAACTATATTTAATTATTTAATTTGTAAGTGAACTAAACTCGTTAGCTCTGATTAATGAAGACAATACCATTAACTGAGAATGCTAAGATAATTATTACAAACTGCCACTACCTATTTCGTAACAGATATATACTAATGAATTTTTACACTGCCATCACTTTTATTTGGGATTCAACAGCTCTTGCACAATTTTATGGTCACAGTTTAGACTGAACTCCATGAAATACAATAGGAAAGTTTCCAAAAGTTTTGTTCATGCAACGGTAGAAATGGGTGCGTTTTATTAGTTTTATAAGGTTGTTATGGTGTTTGAACTGAAGAAAATGAGATGATCGATTTACATTTGTGCCTGATCCTGTTGTGGCATTTTTTGAACTAAACTTGAACTGTATAGGCTCCTGGAACTTCTTTTGACAGTTATGTTCGTATGCAGTTATTCATCCCAACGGTTTTCAGTTGACGACCACAATCATCGCCCATACCTGTTTGCTCTCTGGAGGGTGTTTTCTGACTATCGTGGAGTAGACTGGAGGCGGCGTGGGAAGCTTGGCAGGGCTCGGGGGTTGGTGGATTTCCGGGACGTACGTGAAGGTGGTTTTGACGGGCCGGGCCTCTTCTAGGATGGCCGTGAGGTTCCTTTCGCTCATCTTCATGCTCATCTCGGATTCGGAGGGCGGCGGAGTTGGCGACGGCGGAGGCGGAGCGGCTTTCTTAACTCTCACCTAAAAGTAAAAACAAAAATCTACTTTTAATTTTTCAGTTCAACAGTTAATAACAACTGCCGCAGGTTTATCCGAAAGGTGGGTGGAGTTATGGGTAGAAATGTGGCCTCCAAATACGCCAGTGAAATGAAGTGACGTTCAACACTCGATCTAGATTGAATTCAATACTTCAAACTGTAAATCATTACCGCTACAAGAAAGTAATGGTTTATTTGTGCTCGTGTAACCAACGAAGAAATTTAGGTTGTGAACGCATGAGGAATCCTCTCATGGACACCCTGTCTCAAGATACATTGCCCCAAAGTTAAGAGTGATGAAGCGGAGGCGCAAAAATTCCAATTCACCATCTCAGCCGCTTTCGCCGATCTGAGCAATTACAGTTTAACCGAAGCCAGCAATCCAAATTGCAGAATTAAAATATTTTTGAAGTGACTTGCTGATCACTGATCAGCACAACATTGATAAGAACGTCAGTGAATGTTCCATGTTAAAAATTCCTGCGCATTGAGTCACGTACATAAAAATTATACGTTGATGTATAAAGTAGATAGGAAATATATATATATTTTTAAATACCTGAACATCAAACTTGGGTTCTGGCAGAGGTCGTTTCGGTAGATAGTGACGTGTTTCGGTTTCAGTCATTTGGCCAATCTCTTCGGTGTAGATGCTATCGTGGACGTAGGCTCTATTCTCGAATGATCCTCCTGGCAAAACATGTGGATGAACATGAAAATATTGTACATCATCTGTTGGAAATTCTGATTCTTTGTGAGAAGAACAGAATGGCCATTGAAAATTAAGAAGTCTAGGTGCTGTTGGATGTATACCTGAGCTAAGTGACCTTCGGGTGTCTATATCTTCGGCTTCCGAGCTTGGAGACTCTGATGGGTAGTCAGAAGGAATGGTGTCGCTGATGAGAGCAGCTTCAGAACCTGATAAAACCAAATTCATCAAATACAGCAGTGGTGCACTTGGACAAAGGTGATCCTTCAACGGAATATAACTTCATTCTCTTGTAAGCAAATTGTTAATGTTTTTCTTTCTATTTATTAAAAACGAAATTGGCAATTTTCAAAAAATCAAATAGAACTACCGAGAAAAGTAATGTACGTCGAAAACGGTCAGTCCCGGTTCGTTTCAAGTACCTAATGTGAAAGCATCTCTTACGAACTAGACTGTACGTACCTTTTTCGATATTAGACACCGCAGTTGAGAGAGATTGAACGTTTTCACAGAACGGATACAATTATGGGCGAATGAAAGCTGTGCAGAATGCGCTGTGCTTCACGATTTTTGCATTATTTATTAGTAAACTGTACAATGATGATAACCAATCTGGTAATGGCAGTATTATTGAATTGAATTATGTTCTTTTGGTGCCGTGCTATTACCCGTTTTTCGTTTATTGTCGATTTGTTTTAATTTAATGCCACAGAATAACCAGCCTAAAACATGGAGAGTTGATGCATTTGTAAGTAAATTAAAACCGTAAAATCTAGTATTGAATGAATTAATAAAAAAAATTACACAATTTTCGATAGTCGAAACTTTAGGGATTTTAGACCTGGATTAGGGAAGTTACTTAAAAATGGGTGCACTTTGTACTTTTTCTTGCAATTATCTATGTACTAAACGCGCTCATACATATGCAGGGTAGATGGTGCATGCAGTTGAATGATCAATAACAAAGAATTATTACCTTCATGAAGTTGCTTTTTGATTTAATTTTAATTAAATAGCAGTTTGTTAGTCCAGAGTCCATTAATTACGATTAAAATGTAAGTTATCTTACTTCATTTGAATGGTTTTTTTAATCTCCTTAATTCAAAGCGAGATTTAGGGAACATTTGACCTGGTTCGTCCAGCTTTTGAAATGTTTTTTGCCTTTTTCTACTAATCTGTTATAGGTATTTGTTTCCTAGTTAAAACACGTAATTTAATTTGCTTGGTTGCCCCGGACTATAAAAAGTGAAATAATAAAAGTATGTACACAAACTAAGTTTATTGCGTTCAACCAATAAAACGATGATTGAGGCTTTCAGAGATTATTACTGTCTACCAACGATCAACTGACTACGTATTGATACCACAATATTGTTTTTCAGTAATGAGTTTTGGAATTAGTTGTTCGTAAACTCCAAACACGCGAGTTAATATTTCAAGTACTTTTAGTGTAAAAAAATTTGTCGACAAAACATTTTCATTTCAATTAATAAACTGCTGGAATTCGTGAAATGAAGTGAAAAGGCCGAATCTATCCAAAAATTGGTCGTTTTCAGAATAGAAACAAAGTAGTTTTGAAGTAACAATTTGATGATTCGAACAGAAAGAAATATCCGCATTCGAGGGGGACCGAATTCCATTTGTTTGGTATGTCAAATGTATGTATTTGAATGATAGAATAGTCGTTGGTAATCCAGTCAAATTCTTGATCAAATCAATCTAGGATGATTGAAGGAAAAACAAGTTGTAGTGGTTTCACGTTTCATAAAGCAAACAGATAGAAGTGAGGTGAGTGGTTCTTGTTACACTGAAAGCGGTAGAAGTTGTAGCAAGATGGTTAAAGTAATGTAGGTAGTGAGACGGTGAGCACATGAAAACGTTTAGGTTTCGTCATATTCATGGACAATGAAATCAATGAGGGTTTTATACAGTAATGTGGAATGAATACATACAATGACATGATTGAACGTTAACATAGAATGAAAATTAACCGGTGCAGGCTGATGGAAAGAAGAACTTCAAATTTAAATGACATCAATCAAGTCTTTACTACTTGTAATTCAATTGAAGTGGAAACAATGTGGATATATTTTATGTTTAATTCCCTTTATTTGGAAATAAGTCGTTACTGAAAATAGAGGTAACGACTCCAGGTTTATTTTGCATTAATTATAAATCGACTGCCACTAGGACTCGAGGTATTCATCCCTATGTGTTGAAGAATCTAGTCGAGGATCAATGAAAAACACATTGAGATGGGGCTCCTCAAAATGAAACGCGTTGAGGTGTAACTCTGATTAATTTAATGGAGAGAAATCAACAATTTGATATTTTTCACTAGTCGCCGTTTGCTCATTTCAATCATTTTGCGCAAATAATATAATTGATAGATTGATATTTCATACCTATCCAATCATCCAGACATGAATAATTCCAAAAGCTGTTTAGCAATTAAAACATCAAAGGTTTGTATTCTATATCACTCATCCATCTTACGAAAGCGGAAAAATTGTATATCTAATCTGAAATTTTTGAAAATTGAAACTCATCGATTGAACCTTCCATTAGAAAAAGGCCATTTCGTTTGGTCTTTGGCCTTTTCTTGGAAACTCTGGTCCATTCCAATTTTTTTTCAAGTTCCTACACACCCATGACAACAGCAGACATTTTGAAATAACGGATTAAGTTTTTCGTAATTTGGTTATTTAACAAAAACTTCAACATAACGAACCAATCTTGTGTTTATGAGTGAATTGATGTTAGAGAATACCTACGGGTACATACGAGGTTTCATTACGTTGAGAAAAGTGGTGGTTAGCGCGGAATTAAAATTGTAATGCTTTTATGATTGGATATTGACGAAATGAGCATTTTATATGCATCTTATGGTTTCTGGGTTCCGTTCAAACATGGTTCTGGCGGAAGCTTTAATCGAAGCACTTAAATTGCTGAATAGGGGTCTCTGCAGGAGACACACACGCCAGTGTGCATTTGATTGGCTCTTTCTGGAAACCGGTAATTTTTTGAAAGGTATTATTTACAATCTGCTGCACCCGGTCGTAAATGATTTTTATAATTAACTAGATCGAATTAATTTCTTTATGAGCTCCACAAATTGTAAAAATTCTAGTTGGAGTTTGTACCGCTTGTCAATTATTTACAACGATAACATATCGAGTTATGAGACTGGATATTGGGGGATCAACTTGTAGTTGCGAACGTTCGAGGATCTACAAAACTAAGATAACCGAATGGCAGGTAGCATTCATTGGAATGAGCGAGCGAAACAAGCGGACATGCTAGTGATATTCCAGTTCCAAAACTCAAGCCACTCAATTTCAATCAGCCTGCTAAGTATGAGATATATTAGAATGAAAGAAGAGGGAGAAAAGCGATACATACTTATATTGATTTCTGACGAACCTGTCGTACTCCCGGCCGTTTGAGCATGGGCCCTTGGGATCTTAAGAACATCAAACATTGATATGTTACCAAGGCTCGAGCCGGAGAGCTTGGTGATTTCTGAACCCGTACCCGTGGAGAATGGGTGTCTGCGGACGACTTGAACCTTCTTCCTGCGAAGAGCGTAGTAGGAGCAGCCGAGTCCAAGGAGGACGAGCGAGAGGAAGAGGATGCCGCAGATGATGAGGAGAATTTGGAACCCCTTCAGGGGCGGCGCCAACGGCAGTGCAGGCGGTTCATCCAGTCTTCTGCTCAACAGGGCATCACAAATGTTACATAGTATCAGCACATAATTATAACGTTTCACTGAATTTAGTTAGATGCGGATTCTGATTAAGTTATTTTGTGTTATTCCTAGTTTGTAGTGTTCTCTGTTTTTTAAAGCTCCTTTACTTTAATCGGGATTTGTTAAATTCATTAACCCCAACCCAAACCATAGCTCTCTCAATCCAGTGAAATATTTTGTACTACTTAGCTGGTGGGTAAAAGGAGCGGACTTCAGTTTGACGCATAGGCAAAGAGACAAAATAAATCGTGATAACCCAATTTTTCGGTCCACGAGATGGTTCCATGTCAAATATCAAACTTGCCTTTTTTTGTGTATTTCGATTTATTATGTTCTTTGGAAGAATTTTTACCATAATATTTACAGATTACGGTGCGTTTAGAATTTCATGGTCCAGTATTAAAAATTTCTTCCGTTCAGCTAGATACTTAATAATCAACGCTACGGACAGTCTTTTCAGGCTCTACACTCCACTTAAGACGTTTAAAAGTACCTTATCAGGTGAGGGAGCGGTATCAAACCACCTCTCTCTTGGCTCATCAAGAATAAAGATAAGATTTGATTATGGTGTAATGTGGTATTTTTGGCAACTGTAATAGCTATTTCCTAGAAGGTTCTATGGTTTATCACCTAATAATTACTATGGTTTGATTTTGTTATTCGTCGAAGCATTGTCTTTGTCATTTGGTGTTGCATGTCTTAGAAGTAGGTCTACTGGTTTACTACAGACATGCATAGTATTTAAACTGTTTGGTATGCAGATGTGTGATCTTGTGTAACTCCCGATAAAGCCAGCCATATATCAAACCTCATTGTTAATATACAATTAAGCTTGAAATTGATTGGTCAAAATTTTGCATACGACAAAAATTTGTATTCGTTCATAATGCAATGGCTTACATAGGTCCGACTATTCCAGCCGGTGGTGGTGCGATCGGAGGAGGGTAGCGACAAACTATGGTGATAACTTCATCACCGTCGATTTCTAGGAACGGGTGAAATCTGACGATGATGTTGTTGGTGAAGACTCGCAGGGGATCCTGTAAATTAATGCACAGGATGCATTAAAAATCACATTGCAAAACGGCGTTCTTCTAATGATGATTCCTGATTTATTTTAGAATATGACAAACTCACTGAAATGTTAGAGTAGTCTATAGGTTAACTATGGCATTCTCTTCAGACTGATGAACATTGTAAATCAGAGTACAATCTTTATTAAACTCCGTATAACGTTTAAAGTCAGATACCCTGATTGTGGCAACCGTGCGAAATTGTTGCAAAACTGATCTTTTGCACCACATTCAGTTTAAGTGATCACGGTAGCTGACTGAATGAAAACATATGTTACGTTTTAGGATATTAATACATTAAATATGGCATTTCAAAGTGACAACGCTCAGCAAATTAGCAAGAAATTATTCTGTTTTATTTATACTACTCCAAATATTGCATTTGTGAACTTTTAATAATAAATGCGTATGCATCTGAACAATTATTTCCTGGCTCTAAATATTAATATAACAAAGAACATTCGAATATTCCAGGTGGTTCACAAACCTGACGAGTTCCGCATCCTTTGAGCGGTAATTCTATCTTAGCGGAAAAGTTCCCCGTGCCCGTCACCTGGCAGGCGGACGCTCTGTCGAAGTCAGCGTAAGCAATGCCGTAGAAGGGCTCGTCGAATTGAAGTTCTACCTGAAACACAAAAACGTGAACTCATTCAACATTGTTGTAAAACGGAACTTCACGGAATTATATTCTATCAAAGCAGTTTCCTTCGATCTTCAGAAACAAGGTTGTAGTTGAAGCTGAGAATCTGATGCAATGCAAGAAACAATTAAAACGGTGTAGGCGTTTTGATGGTATTGGGGTTCTTAAGAAAGGGCAAAGGCTCCAGTCGGATAATACAAATTTCAGATATCACAAATACAGTGATGGAGTTGGTCAAATGCTGATATGGAACAAACCATTCTTCCAGCGACCACGAATGGAATTATGAGAAATCTAAGAAAGTTTCATGTTATTAAGAGATTGGACGGGTAAGTGTATTTTTTAGTGATACAGTTGGTATATTTTTAGTGGATAGTTGGTAATTTTTCCGGACTGATGAAATCCCCTTAAAAGTAGTCAGTTTCATGCCCAATTTTCTCAGCTTCTATAGAATAGATTCAACTTATCACGCCATTTTTTCTTTTGTTCTGTTATGAATATTATTCTGAAGGGATGGGCCATGTGAATTTCCACATAATGGCTAGGAAAAATTGCAGGGAATTTGAAAAAAAAATAAAAAAATTCAAGTTCAGGCTTCGAGTGTTCAAAACGCATTAACTTATCTAATGTAAGAAAAAAAAAAAACGTCTGCCAAGTGGGTGTGGCACATAGCTTCCTCGTATCCATGACATGACTGTATAGGTCATTGAAAATTATTATTGACTAAAGAACTACGTTCAATTAGGCGAAGTAAATATTGAATTAGGGTAAATTTATTGTTATGCAGGAGCATAACTTGAGAAAATAAAGGTAGGCATGTTCAACTATTGAACAAACTATAAAAATTGAAATTGACGCTGAATGGATAGATGACCGAAGTGACAAATAATTATTATGACATTTCTAAAAATAACATATAGGCATTGTTCAATGACGGATCAAATAATGTTGGGTTGACTGCAGCGTCGTTGCCCCAACTGCCGTCATCCCTCCGCACAGTGGCTGTATAATGTCCAGAAACTTTATTACTCACGAGGACCATCTTTACATCAGTCTGAACAATCCCTGAAAATTTCATCGAAATTGGTCAAGAACTCCCGGAGTTATGTGCGTAACAAGGATTTCGTATGCGCATGCGCAGAGACTACTATTGATCCGGGGGTCATGAAACTTATAGGGGACCATCTGCACATCAAACCGAACAATCCCTGAAAATTTCATCGAAATTGGTCAACAACTCCCGGAGTTATGCGCGTAACAAGGATTTCACGTTTGCGCATGCGCAGAGGCTACTATTGATCTGGGGGTCATGAAACCTATAGGGGACCATCTACACCCCAACCCGCACAATCCCTGAAAATTTCATCAAAATCGGACTATAACTTCGTGTAGTTTTGCCCGTAACAAGGATTTGCTGACAGACAGACAGACACACAGACAGACACGGAACCAAAATTGTTCAGAAAGGTCTAAAACGCAAAACGCGAGTGGAATTTTTGATTTTGGAGTTAAAAAAATTTTCACATTCCGAAAGTGAAAACAATGCTTCCGCTACCTTGGTAGACTTGGAAGCAAATTGCTTCAAGCAATACGCAAAATCCATGGCAAAGTTTGTGTATTCCGTTTTTACTAAGTGGTACAATAAGGGAGATAGCCCAGCATTTGTGCTGAAAAACATAGTTTTTCAGGAGATACCATTTTCTGAAGTTATTACTGTTCTCTCCTGGTCCCGCAGGCTTCAACTCACTTCATCTCTTTCACATCTATTTTTTTAAATATCTGTATTTAAATTAAAAAGATTAGACAAGAAGAAGAATACGAGGAAAACTCATCAGCATTGTTTACTTTCTGATTCTTTGCGAGGTAATTTTTTCGTTCGACATGCGTTGTTTTTTTGCAAGATTCTTTAGTGTTTGAAATAAGGAAATCAAAGCGAATTTTCAAAAAAAGGAAAACTACTCTCGCGTCAAAGAGATCCCGTGATGCAACACCTGATGTGGAACCACCAAATATTGCCAGCTCTCTAACAATTGTCAAAAGGCCTTAAAACGTCTAATGAACCCCTCCCCAGGTCCGTAGGTCAAAATCCGCTAATGGTACAAGAAACTTTTGAATTCGCTAATGGTAACAAGAAGTACTTTTGGGTCTTCTAGGCTCAGTAACCAAGCCTGCACTTGTGGACCTGTTCGAACATTTTTTTACTAACTTCCCGTTGATATTTTTTCAAAATTCTTTTCTCTTTGAGTTCCCAATTTAATTTAGAATATTAAAATATTTTTTTCTTGAAAAAATTACGAACTACCCTTTGTTCTCAAACTCACTTTCAATTCGAAAACGACACAATACTTAATGGAGTGTCAAGCGAAAAATAGTGTTATTCTTCTAGTGGGTATTGAGTCCCATTCCAGTCTGGAGCACTCCTACAAAGAGAACCTGAAGATTTCAACTGACTCGCTCCTCTCCCAATAATGTAACTCAATCAAAACATTGAAACAAATTTTTGAGTAACGCTAAATTGTTTTGAAACTAAATGAAAATACATAAGCGTGCACTCATGCATGGCGTATACCACAACAAGCAAAACTGCATAAGTAATGAGCTTTTGAGCAATGCGTCTTGAATCACTTGTACAAAGAGACAAGCAGGTGTAGAAGAAAACATTTGGTCAGACTGGCACCTCTCGGGACTAACTTGAAGAACGCCTTTTTTTGTGAAAGCGAAATTCATACCCTTCCTAACTGACAGTTTCAAAGAACAGTCGCAGGTAATAAAAGTGCCTTGTTTATTCTTTCAGCTATAAATTGTTCGTTCCCCAAATTATCTCTTTTGTATGTTTTATGGTTTTACGTTCAACTCGCCTTCGTCTGAGACCTTTTTATTTTCTCGTTTTCGTGGTCGGAGAAGAGCCATTTTCGATGAGTCCATTAAACTCGGATACCTCTCAGCTCTTCCAGTGCCTCAAAAACACCTACCTCAAAAATTAAGTCTATAGGTAGTGGAAGGATGTGATAATTTATCACAAGGTCTATCTAGAACTGAACATAGGCTCGCATTATTGTTTCAAATTAACAGAGTGAAAATTAACGATGCAAACTGTTTAACTAACTACAGTTAATGAACGACTTTGTATCCTTCTATAGTTTTTTTTTTTGAAACTTTAAAGGACAAACATAAATCAAGTTCAAGTAATGCGGTTTATTACACTAACTTTCACAATTCTATGATTGCTCTTCAGACTTCCGTAGTAACCATTAAGTTACTGAATTAATCCGTAATTCGTGCACCATTGGATCATTAAGCAAGTACGTATGTCGCTGATGAAATACTCTCAACTTTTACCGAGCATGATACGAAATTATCGAAATTTCCAAAAAGACGGTGGTAGCTCAAGTCATCACCATGGGTTTGCTGACCAATAAGATAAGATGATTGATGTCTATAAAGGAAGATCTGCCGGGTATTGATTTTGACAATTTTTCCTTAATGAAAGTGGAGTGAGGTGCTGGGTTAGTAGCAGTTTCGAATAGTTACTGAAATCTTCGAAATCCATTCAAGTACATCTTTACGCAGATTTACAAAGAATAGCAAATACGGTCTACATACTATGAGATGTTATGAAATTTGGTATCCCACAGTCCCAAATTATTTTCTCTCATTCTGGTTTTGCCTTTTCTCAATCGAATCCTGGAAAGAAGTTGTACAGGAGGTTGAAAACTTGCATAATCACCGGAATAAAAATCTATTCCGCCGGTAAGTCTGCCTTTTTGTCCGTCTGTCTGTGTCTTTACCCAAATGTACTCGAAGTACCATTTGGTGTGATTTTTGTGGATTGTAGGGATTTGGCCCCAAGATAGTTTTCTGTAGGTTCTATTACGTACGGAAATTTAAAAGCACAGCCGTAAATTTTGCTGATATACCTCTCTCATGATGAAATCACCAGAATACGTTCAAAATTGAAGCAATTTCCTATGAATTCCAATGGAGTTTAGTTAACTATCGCTATTGAGTATGAGCAAGAGTAAATTTCAAAGATGACAGTGGTCAAAACTATTCAGTCATTTGATGAAATTTTCAGGGACTATTTGGGATAACTCAAATGAGCTTTTCAACACGATTCTTCGCTGTAGGATTTTCACCGTGAAATGTGTCCATGCATAAAAATACGTTATTTGTTAAATTTTTTCTTACCTGATACTCTATGTTAACATTCAAATAAATTATGAAGCTAATTTTTCCAAATGCGTTATATGATAATTTTAACAAATAATTTTTCTCAAAAAGCCTGATTTTCGACATGTACCACTTCCACTTGGTCTGTTCTGTCATGAGTAAAGGTCTACACGCAATTTTAACGTGTAAAATACTGTATAATTCATGTTATTTTGTAATGTTCTGGTTATTATTCTTCGCTTACTCCAAAAAATACTCTTACCATACTAATAAATGATTCCCAAAACTTTTATTTTATTCTCATTCAAACTGCAAATATTTGGAATGCCGAACCAGCGAACCCAAAAATGTTCACCATTTTGGTTCAGTAGGAAGCTACAGAAATCCGACAAATATTTGACTAAAGAATCCAATTTAGCTGACAATGAAGTGATGATCGAGACTCATAAAGAATGATCATAGGTATTCGAATGAATTAGTTCATTTTTTGAGGTGCTTTTGGGGTGTTTTAGTAAAGATATTCTTGTGGATTTCGTAAAACTCTTCACTTTTGTAACGTTCCAACAAATAATCGTTTTTATCTTGGGATTGGTTGGCAAATCCGTGTCGCTGAGCGTCCGTGCTGCTTCTTCGTAATTTCTTCACCCAACGGTCCGGCTCTCCGATCTCACCCCGGCATCTGACCTTATCTAGTTTACTCCAAGAGGTCTCTATTCACCGGTTCTTCCCGGAGCCGAACACAATAAACACCCAGTCGAAAAGAAGAGGATCGAAACCAGTCGAGATCACCCGCAAAAGCTTTATGTAATGACGACAGACTCGGCGAGCCGAGACGGAGTAAATGGCATCCTTTTCAATGGGTTTACGGGGAACTAAGCATAGGGTAACCCTAGAGGAACCTTCCAACAGAATCCTCTCCTTCGGCGGCATCTAAATGACCTGGAACCATTTGGCCAGACCGCCGTTCTAACTGCCCAACAGGGCGAGCGGATTGCGAAGCCAAGAAGCAAAATGTTTTGCTCGGGGGCATCGATGGTATTCGAAAGATCTTAACCTTCCCGAGCCTTTTCCCACGCCCATGGAGGCCTTTCTTTTCCCCTGAATAAATGGGATATATTCGTTATCAAAGTGTTTGATCTGTAATCAACATTCACAGTGATCAAGATAAGCAGTTTGTAAAGATACTTGTTGACTATCTACATCTAGATAAAGTGACACCGTTTACTTTAGATGACGCCTATTTAACGACTGCAGATTTTAAGAGATTATTTTCAAGAATACAATATATGTATATTTTATATAGGTAGATTATCGTTGTATGGACTGAACCTAAACCTAAACCTATTAAAGGTTTATTTCCGTGTTAAAGTACCTATTTCAATACGATTTATCATAAAGATGGAGAGTGTGATATCATCTAGTGGTATCAAGTAGAATAAGAATGTTTATGCAGATTATTGTCGAGGAGCTTCAACGAAGTTCTTAGTATTTGAAGACCTTCCTTGGAAATAAAGCCTTATCGCCTTGTAAAAAAAGTAAAATACATAAGAAAACAACGGAAATGAGATTCCATTAGGCTTTCATAATTTGAGTGATATCCTTGCTTTCCTCTACCATACCTTCAATTTCCTCTTCGGCACTCTATGGGGCTTGGCACAAGGGATTATAAACCTATCTCATAACGTTATGTTATAATTGGTAATGATTGCAATTTAATATTTCACATGTCTATCTCTGTTCTAATTCTTCTGAATTGATTTTGTTCAGTTTGGAATCACAAGAACACTTCACAAACTGTTATTGAAATTTGGTGACCTTCTACCCAAAGTTTCCATCTACAGGAAAAGGAAATGAAAGGATGCCAGGTAAATATTGAATTACCTCCTTTTTGGCCGCAGAAACCATACATTTGTAGTAGATGCTACTAGATGCAATTGAGAAAAATTGCATCCGAAGATTAAAAAACTGTATTAGATCTTGGTTTAGTTTGATCAAAATGATGTTGAAATTATACATGATCTGGTCAATTCTACTACTGCAGACAAGCACACTCAATCTAAAGAATAGGTTAATGGGAATTTCCAATGAGAGTGAAGGCTCTAAGATGAAGAAGAATATCATTGCAACTTTTTGGCTGAAAAAACATCGAGATAACAGCAGGAGAGTGTTGCTGAACTTGCCGTCGCTATAAATGCTGCCCGAGTTGTGGATGCAGTAGTAGCAGGTACTAGCTCCTGGCCTTACCATCGTCCATACACGCCTTACGAGCCAAAGTCTTTAGAAGTCCCAAGTCTAAATTTTCGATAGAGTCTGTTGGCGAAATTCAACTTTGTGTTCTGGTTTGGCTTAATGAAAGAGAGAGAAGTGAGATGAATGTCGAAAAGTCCACATTATAGTTCAAATTCGGTTTTTGTACGATACATACACTTGATTTGAATACTCGGTGGTTAGAGAAAAAAGGGAGATTAAATACTGAAGATGGAACGTTACGTGAAGAAACGAAGAACAATTGTTCATGACTGTCTAAGGTAAGGGATGAATCGCAGATGTTATGCCTTCATCACTGAGCAACATGCTCCAATCCCAATCAACACTTACTTGCATGTAGCCGGATGCGCAGTTAAGCTTAGCCTTAGTCCTATTGAGGAAGATGACCGGGGAGATGTCGTCGAGCTTGGTGACTTTGCCGTCGAGGATCGTTGAGTCGGGAAGACCCTCATTGGGATATTCGATGCTGTTACCGCGGGTAGCGTAGTTGCTCTGCCCCCCCACCAGAGCCGCCGAGAGCACTAGGATCGCCACACTCCATCCCAGCGTCCCCGTCATCTAAAAAAAAAAAAAAAAAAATACAATGTAAGCTCGCTTGATGATCGTTGTTTATCATTGAATGCTGACGGAAAAGATTTCTGAAATCTTTCGTATATTTATATTGTAGCTTTGAATAAATTTGTTGGCACCTTATTTTCCTGTAAACTACTGACATTCTCATAAATGGATCCTTTTACCGTTGAGTTTTTTTCAAATATTTTGTATTTTTATGAAAAATCACGAAATTAAAATAATGCACTCGCAGCTTCGTCATGTATAAGATATGATAATAGTATTACAATAACCCACTACAAACAAAAAATCGAAATATCTTATTCTATTCTCGTTTCGTCCAGTTAGTTCCGTGCTGAGAGGGTCACTTACTTTTAGAAGTTAGTAAAGTGATACAGACAAAATAAAACAGTACCTGTTAAATGATGGATGTGTTTCAATACTATTTCTAACCTCTATGTTACCGCTTCTGAAATACTTTTATGTTGAATCAAGATATATCTGTATTAGCGTATAGAATATTATTTCTATCTTGTATCACGCGAATATCTTAACATGTTCATTTATGTAGGTACCTATTATGCATCATGATTTGTTGGTTGAACACGGTTATGTTGGCAGTATGTTTATCTGCACCTATCAGCGAGTAGCCTAGCGCTCTACCCCCATTCTGTCTCCAGCGCTCGTACACCTATAAACCTCTCTCTCTTACAAAGTGCCTTGTGCTTGTTATACCAATTTCATATCTGAAATTATTACAGTGATCTTAACACATCATCCCGTCTCGTGTTATTCTATCTAATCAACCCGTTCTACTGAATCAGGTGAGTGTATCTGTGTAATATATATATTTGATTATTATATTTGCAATGAGGTAGTAACTTTGATGATCAAAGCCAACTTAGACTCAAACAACTAGCGTCTTTTGAATCAATGAGCCGACACGAATTCGTGGACTAGCCCGGTGCTCTCACAATTAATTAACAAAGTTAAACAATTGTTCAACCCGGGGAAAAAGCCCCATTTCCGAATTATACAGTCACAAGGACTTCCTGTCGGGGCTTGGCTATTCTTTTCACCTCGCTTTCCGCCATGTTAGCGTCCCCTTGGTTAGGCGTTGTAACTTTCACCATCATGGCTGCCGCTTCGCCTGGGTCAACGACTCGTTCCCTCCGCCTCGTACTACGAAATTAATTTTCCCCTATTATGGTCAATAGGAGTCGATCCAAATCAACGTAGATCGCCGTCTTTTTAGTTTCTTGTCCATTTTTGGGATGTTCGCTTCCGAAATTCTTTGTTTCTGAACCTCCTAGTGTCTTATTCGCGGACTGAACTGAACCATCTTGAACCGAAGGGGGGCCCCACTTCGGTCAAGATCCGCAACAGCTCGAACCTGAATCCAAAAAGCTTTTCTGTCTTCACGCCATCTGTCGATGGAAGTATATGAAATCCGAGCCCGACGGATTCATATGCGAACGTGGTATGCGATGGTTAATAGTTCCCCAGCCCGAGTGGAGTAAAGATCGGTCTTGGTGTGCACACAAAAATTAAACCATTTGTGAATCTGAATCCACCTGAATCAATGGTTCCGACCTCAGACCGATGTGCACGCAGGTCTCTCTACTCTGCGACAAATAGGGTACCCGGTATCTGAGCTCCGATAACACGGTCCCGGATCCAAAAAGCCAGAACCAAAGTGGCCATACCACACCAGGGGTCTTGATTTGGGCTTACCCCTAGAAGGTAAAGTCGCACAGCCTGCTTGAACCGATCTCATCAAAAATGGGATTCAGCTTTTGAAACGCGTGTCCGACGCAGATTAGCGGACAGGTTGCTGTTTCTGCCATATAAGACACTAGGGAAAAGAATAGCCATAGCCGCCTCATTACAGGGATTGAATCAAAAAGTCACCGAATCATCGGGACCGGGTGCTAATGAGTCCACTACAACTTTGTTAATGGAATGGATCGGAAATAGTGTGCTATACATGCTATCGGCCAGGATATTTGCATTCACAACTCGGTTTGGTTGTATGTGGCGTCTGGCGTCTCCTCTAGAGGTTGTCCGAGAATTTATATCTCGAAAACAAGAATCGATATTTCAGACTCTGGCTTTGGTTGAGTGATGTAGAGGTTCTAGGACCTGTACATTGCAGCCCTCAAGCCTGATAAGAGTTCTGTAAATATCAATTGAATAATAAATCAGAATGGAGAACATGTTTATTGCTCTCGTGCATTTAACGTATACAGTAAATTTTTTTTTTAATTCAAAGAACATACGTTCACTGTTTTATGAATATTAATTCTCATTCGAGAGCAATAACATTCAAATGAATCAAGAACAGGCACTGATAGGTTTTGAATCTGTACATGAATCTGAGCGAAGTAACACTGAATCGAATCGTAAAAATTACAGTCGAATTATGATACCATGCTGTTATCATACTCTGAATCAATTCGACTGTACCTCTGGAGACGCACTCACTCTTAGCACACCGTGGACTGTACTATAATTCCTCTGTCCGGGTGAAGTTGAACGAAAAACAATTGTCGGTCTGCTGAATCTGTGCACAAAATGGACCTTAAATCGATATTTTTCTCTCTCCTGAAAAGGAAAAAGAAAAATTTAGGTAACCGCTTATGTATCAGTTGTTTGTTGGCATATACCAGATATCGATTACCACCTCAAGAACGATTAAATATACGTCACTTGTATTATGCTACCTATGTATCTATGTTAGTACTATTTAGCCAAGAATGCTGTCCCAAATTAAATCATGCTCCAGCTGGCCAGCGACCCTGTAAAGGGGAAGAGATGAGGACTCCTGCATTGGCATTCTCACAACTTTACCTTATGTATCACTTTTTGTCCTAGTTTACTGGTACCAGTACTCTGAATCGAATAAAAAAAAAAGGAACCATGGTCATATTCTTGAATCTTACTGAATCATTCTGAATCTTTAAATAAAAATCTACCTCTTTCTCTGCCTCAGACAAAAGTAGTATAGTTGTGAATTAATGGCTTAGCATATATTAAATGCATGTAATAGTCTAACAGTAGCATAACGTAACGAAGGTCCGTTACAAAAATAATTAACGAGAACCATTTCTTGTGAGAATTGATACTGCTGAAATTTCAGGAGCTACAATGTCTCAGCATCCTAAGAACGTCCTCATCGACGACGACGAAATCTCCTTGGAAGGCGACCTGGCACGAGAGATGTTTCAGGACTCTCTGCCTGGAAGCTGCCAAAACGTCGGAGGAAATCTTCAATCGATACATGGAAGGCATGAAGCAGCATATGGAGAAGACATTGTCAGAGATGAGTACCAAATTATCCTCTCTTAATGATAAATTTAACAATTTGTCAAGACGTGTTACACCCAATGTCACAGACCCTTTTGCTCCTTCTATTAATATTGCTGCCTCAACCGAATCAACCTCCCATGTATCCCAAGTTTTTCCAGTTTATGGCTCAACTGACACTGACCCTGAAAAACTTGTAAAGACTCTAGAATGGCCCATAATTTGTGATCTTTGTGCAAGCGTCCCTCCGTACTAGAATCCGGACATGAACTCAGGGACAAAAATTATTGGGTCCGAAAGCTTGACTTGGTTTGCTTCCGTCCTCTAGAGAGAAAGTTGGAATCAGAGGACCAATTTAAGCATTGGAAGCGGAGTATAATTGGCCAAGTTGACAGCCATGAGTGTATATTTACATTGGACCCTCATGAACCCTCTCCACCAGGTATCCTTGACTATGAAATCAAAGTGGTGAAACGCAAGGTTCGACATTTCCTACTTGATTCGATGTCCACCTACTTCCAGGACCTGGTTCAAGACACCCCAGATCCGAAGCTTATTATTGAAAAGCTTCAGCGTGTCTGCGACCCCTCCTCGACCTTCCAGCTTCAGCGACTGGTCAATGATTTTAACTCAATTCATTTCGATTCTAAAGCCGAGAAGGCCATTGAATTCTTAGGTCGATTTGACGAGTTACAAAAGAAACTCACCAGCATCAACCCTAATATGCTGACCCCTGATTATGTGAAAATCACATTCGAAACAGCCATCTGTGACACAACGACGTATCACAAGGCTGAGCTTCACGGGTTCAAATTTACCCTGAGCGAGCTGCGTGATATGTTGCTTGAGGAACAGCTCAGGCAAGATCAGGAAGGGGGCATGTCTCTCAGCATGTTCAGAAGCAGGGTTGCCTCGTCACGAGGTCGAGGAAGAGGGTTTTCAGGGAGGAGAGGCCAAATTCCTGGGAAAAGTGCTTCCCCATTTAAGAGATCAGCTGAGTCTCTTAAACCATATAGCCATGGAGCTGCTGAACCCTCCAAACCTTCTTTTCGTGGAGTAGCTGAGTCCTCCAAACCTCTGAATAAAAAAAAAAAACTATACTGTGCCTATTGCAAATTCAGAGGTCACGAAATAGAAGACTGCCTCAATTTTGTAACTGAAGCATCTGGCAAAAGGAAGGCTTGTAGATACAGGATGTACGGAACATCTGACCGCGTCGAGAGAGATCCTGAGCAATTTAAAGCGTCTGTCAAATCCCACAATTTTTAAATGTGCTAATAATAATAATAATTCTGATTTATCTGTACATTCCAGTGGAGAATTGAATTTTATAAATAATGGTCATCCTTCGACGCTGAAAGATGTTTTGTACTCTCCTGAATTAGCTTCTAACCTGTTCTCTGTTCGTAAAATGACCCAAGCTGGAGTAAATGTTCTATTTTCAAAAGATAAAGTGGAATTCATTCAAAATTCCACAGGGAAAGTAATCAAGACAGGGAGATTTGAGAATCAGCTCTGGTGGATAGATTTAGATCTTACTCCCACAGAATCATATGATAGTTCCAAAAGATTAAAATCAGACTCATCTTTTACGTCTTTCTTGCCTCAGACGATTAATCAACTACATATGCCTGTTCAAGTCCCACAGGGTGATCTGGTGGGAGGGAGCTCCTGTCTTCCCGATGGATCTGAATCGAAAGTAGAACCCCTCAGTTTGGGAGGGAGGATTAAAGAGAATAGTCAGGATGATTCTAATAACCATGAGGGTTCTGCATCCTATTCACCCTCGAAAATGGACATCGAAATTTCAAAGTTCGATAATAAGAATCTAGAATCATCCCGGCATGGAATACAAACTTCGGGTTTCTTATGGCACATTAGACTGAATCATGCATCTAAACAGTATCTTCTAGCAGCAAAGAGATTTCTGACCGAATTAAAATATGCATCATTCGGGGACGACATCTCAAGCTGTGAAGACTGTCACCTTGCCAACACAATTAGGAAATCGCATACCCAAGTTAGACATAGGGCTGATAAACCATTCTCTGTCCTCTATTCTGATCTAATGGGTCCTATCAGCCCCACTAACTTCAGAACCGGGGATGCCTACATTGTAATTTTTGTGTGTGATTTCTCTAGATATACTTTTGCATTTAAAATGAAAAATAAGAAAGAAGTTCATCTGGCTCTTAAAAGTTGTCTTAGAAAAATAGAATCAATCACACATGAAACCAAGAATGTTTTCAAACTCAGATCTGATCGTGGGCTAGAATTCCAAACCTCTGAAATGAAGGATTTACTGAATCTAAATGGGATTACATGGGACCCATCCCAACCTTATGTGCCTCAACAAAATGGTTGTGCTGAACGGATGAACCAGGAACTCAAACACAGAATCAGAGTTAATCTTGTCTCAGCTAAAATGCCTAACTCGTTCTGGGGACATGCCTTGAATTATGTCACCTGGGTTTATAACCGAATGCCTCATTCAGCCAACAATTTTGTCAGCCCCTTTGAATTGATCAGAAGACGGTCTCCGAGTATGAAACATCTGAAACGTTTTGGATGTCTTACTAGATATGAACGACAACACTGATAATGAATCCAGTGGTGTTGTAGCTCTTAATCTGGATCAGGATTACCACGAGCCTCAATCCTATCAAGAAGCTATGAACTCCCCTCTGAGTGAATTTTGGGAGGGAGCTATACGTGATGAATATGAATCACTGGAGGAAATGAGCACCTGGGACCTTATAGAAAAGTCTCGAATTCCTCCAGGTAACAAGATTATAAAATCAAGGTGGGTTCATAAACGGAAACGTCAGACTGATGGCTCCTTTGGCTACAAAAGCCGCCTAGTTATCAAAGGATTTGCTGACACAAATGAATACCTGATCTCTGAAATATTTGCTCCAGTTGCACGCCTTGGTGATGTTCGGCTATTTCTGTCTCTAGCTAACAAACTTGATTTGCACCTTTATCAACTGGATGTAACTACTGCATTTTTGCATGGCAATCTTGAAAAACCTGTTTACATGAGTATACCTGAGGGTTTAGTAGAATTGTATGACTACCCTACAGACTTGAAAAATACACATGTATGTAAACTAAAACGATCCTTGTACGGCTTAAAAGTCTCGCCGAATTTATGGTACAAGAAATTTAGTGAAGTCCTGAAAAATTTACATTTTCAGGAATATCCTTTTCAGACTTGCATGTTTAAACTAAAGGACTCCTCTAATTTTGTGATGTTGATCATTTACGTGGATGATTGTCTCCTGGCGTCTGATGACGATAATTTGGCATTAGAAATTATCCAAAACCTTCAAGAAGAAATTAAAATAAAAAATATGGGAACCCCAAAAAGATTTCCAGGTTTTGAAATTGTTCGCGATAAGTCTCGAAAATTAATGTTCCTTCATAAAAAAAAAACTGCTATAGAATTTCTGATTGAAAAGTTTCTAACCCCAGATGCCAAAATTAGTTCAACTCCAATGTCAACAAATACATGCTCCTTGTCATATCAATTAAACAATGAATCAGAAATGAATGTATCCCCCAATGTTCCATACAGGGAACTGATTGGCTCCCTTTTGTATATTCAAAATGCCACACGCCCTGATATATCTTTTGCTGTAAATTTCATGAGTAGAAAGCAAATTGGTTTTACTCAATTTGATTGGGAATGTGTTCTCAGAATTCTAAGATATCTCAAAGGCACTAAAGACTTTGGAATAGTGTTTTCGGGTAAAACTGAAAACATTGTTTCATTTACTGACTCCTCATTAGGTACTAATTCTCTAAATGGACGATCTACCACGGGATATGTTGTTCACGTATTTGGAGATTTGGTTTCTTGGAAATCCAAGAAGCAGTCTCATGTAGCCTTGTCAACTTGTGAAGCTGAATATATTGCAATGTCTGATGCTTGCAAGGAACTTATTAATATAAGTAATCTTTGCAAGTACTTAATCAATTTAAATGTGGTTCCGATTCTAAGGAGTGACTGTGCCCCGGCCATCGCAGTCGCTATGACCAATGACTCAAAGACTCTCAAACACATAGTGAAATTGTGTATGCATTATGTGCATGATTTATTTAAATCTAAAAATATCACGATAGAGTGGGTATCTACGCATGAACAGTTAGCTGATTGTTTTACTAAAGCACTGCCTCTAGAAAAATTTGTTCATTTTCGAGATATCCTTATGACCAACTCTAATGCTGATTTGTGATATTTTCAGAAAGTCCAGACTCCTGGGAGTAATGATCCAGCCATATCTACAGAACCGGCTTCTCTCAGTGACTTTCATCGCTTGTCCGCATCAAGATGTCACGTCTCCATCTTACAAGTGAACCTCGCTGTCTCCCTGAACCAAGATGTCATGACTCCATCTTACAGCTGAACTTCACTTCATTTCCGCGTCAAGATGCTACGAATCCATCTTACAAGTGAACAGTGATCAGTGAAGTGGAATAAAAGGAATAGGTGATTACAATTGCATCTAACCACCAAAACAATGTAACCATGTACTATTATGTCTCAGTACTTACAGTTTTTATCTTGCATCAGGCACGAATTCTTTAAAGCAACACCTTTGTAATGTAACTTCAAATTTTAGACTCTGAATCCTGTATCAGTTACACTTGACTCTAACTAAGGTGTTCAAATTTTGTTATTGATTTTTGAGCTCCCTATGCCTCTCAATGAATTGAAAAACAGTTAAAGAATAATGAGTATATAACAATCGAAGTGAAACATATCCATTCAAACATTCAAAGTTTTTAGAACCACCTTGAAAAGAGTAGGTTTTGTTTGTTTATAGCTTTTAATTAAATAACTATTTATTTTTTTATTAATCCCCTAAACCCAAAGCAACTAGGAAACCCGAAACAAGGTTCCATTAGGGAGGCTTATTAGAATTGATCCGGGGGTTTGAGGGACAATCCGAAATTGAGGAAAAACTGCGCACAAATCCTTTTCAGAGCATTCTAAGACCATAAACATGAAAAAAACCGATGGGTGTACTCGCATGCCTATGCATGTTTGTGTTCAGAATGCAACTCTTTACAGATTTTTATGATTCTCTTTTGCTTTGATCCTAATTATTACTCTTGTTGTGTCAAAAATTCTAGAAATTTCAGATTTAACGACTTAAGAAAGAGGAACTGCAAGGGGTTTCAACACAACCGAACATTTTTGTCGACGCTACTCAATTCCGAACCGATTTTTATTATTCTTATTTCATTTGATCCCAATTTCAGTCTAGTTGTGTAACCAACCTCGGTAGTTTAAAGTTTTCTGTAAGGAGAGAGAATTGTGGACCTAGTAGGCAACCCATTCAAAAACTGTTCATAGTCATTTTTGCTCATTAAAAATTGTCTAGTCTAGTTTTAAAAAATAATCTATATGTGTTTATAACTAGGTATGTTTATAATTTGATCATATAAAAACAGGGCATACGGTTGTCCCATTAATTCATGCAATTCTTACCAACATATTTTTTAATACATAGTTGAATGTAAATCACGGTTTTTCTTCTAATTAACTTTTTTAGTCTGGAGAAGGGTTCCTGAGTAAAGAAAAATGAACCTTGATAAAGAAAATCCACTGTAAATAATTTTTCGAATATCAACATTCAATGTAAATTGGGTAGTACCTATGCAAGAACCTCTTGTTTATCTACACTTGGAACAGCAGTTATAGTTCGATATCGCCTTTCACATAGAGGTATATTCACTTTCTCAAAAATTATAGTCTTACATAATATGTAGGCCGTATTGATTGTAAAGGTTATGCGACTAGAAGCTGTCTCGATTCAGCTCTCGTTCAGTAAAGGTACGGTAAGTTGAAACCGTGTCAACAATGTACCTACTCACTCGGAGTTCTAAATGGCAACTGGGTGGCAAAAGTTGCATAATACCTCTCGTAAAGAGTGATCTCCGTGACACACATCTCCTAGTAGATCTTGTCAATCCGGCTATTCCTAACTCGTCGGTAGTAAACACCGTGAAACCGGATTAATAACCGAACCGACGCGACGAGGCGATCGGAATAAAGAATACCAGCCGTCTGTCGTATTCGAACGGAATATCGTAAGCCCGTCGGACACGGCTGGTCCCACCAAAGGTCGTTGTGCAACCAAAGATTGCTTTCTCCAGAAGGGGCCTTCCGACGGAGATGACGTTAGGAAGATGCTGCATGGCATTCCAGCCCTCGATGGGAATTATGTTGTGAGGGCGTTGACATATATGCGCCAATGCATGAATGTGAAGAGGGGTTACGTGAAAACCTTATGTAAAGACTATTTTAAGAAACCGCAATTAACCTCTCAGTTCTAACATGCTCACCTCACCTGTTTTTGATTGAACATCTATATGTAATGGTTACCTCCAAAATTAATACTGGATGTATAAGGACCTTTCCCGTTTTGGTTAATACGTGAAATTCACCTAGTTTATGCAGAAATCAGTACAAACCATTGAGCTAAGTGTGCAAAGACAGCTTAACGGACCAGAGTAAACCACACACGGTTGAGCACCACAATTGATGGAAATTGGACGTTCCGATGTCAAACAATCAACTTTAAAAGTTTCTCTCCCATTTTACTCGGGCTCTAATCATCTTACCTTCACAAAATGGGCAAGCATTTAGGGTGACGCCACCAAGCTGCTTCATTTATAGGGCATGCTTGTGAAACCTATGGAAAACTGACTTTTCATTGAAACTGATTATGTACAATAAACCTCGTAATTTCCAACATGCAAAAATTATAAAATTCACTTATGCTGTGCTTGAAAACGTAATTTGTTAGAAAGTATTACAACCTATTACAGATTCCTTGTGGGAAAAGCAGCTGTTTTAATCTCAAATGCTGAGTATGTTTCCTATTTCAGGCTAAAGAATTCTCATTCCCATCTGTAGCCTGATGTCTGGGATTTCATAGGCGTAAGAGGACCTATAGGTCACCTAAAACTTCGCCGTGTTGTAATTAAACCACGAAGATTGTTTGTAAGTAATTGATAACTTCGCGTACTCAGGTATCTCTATTTTCAAATCAATTTTTATCTTTCCAAAGAGCGGAGAACCATTTCTGTGGATCGAAAAGTGACGGAGTTAGGAGCAACATGCTAATTATGTACTTGATAATTCCACTAACACTTGGATTCAGAATGACCTCAGCCTTAAGGCAGCTCATGGCAGCTATAACTAGGTAAATGTAGTCATCGCTCATACTGATGGGACTCGCAGGTTCATCATACGGTTAATTGATGATCTTGAGGCAAAACCCATTATCTTCACAAGCACTCAGCGAAAAGACAGAGACGGTGCACGAAAGCAGCCAGTGCTCTTCGAGAAGAGAAAGAGGCATAGAGTAGGTTAGTCTGTTCTGGAGTGAGAGGTCTCCCAGTTCACGCAATGGGAACCTCCGCGATTATGAAACGGAGCTGCGAGCAACGGTAAACAACTCGAAGATCGCCGCGATACGCTCCTACCTTCGCAAGAAGATGCATTGTTTCAGCTGTGCTTCCACGAAATGAAAACAGTGATAAAATGGGACCTTCTTTACTCCTGACATTAAGAAGTCTCGTCTTAATTTAAGAAAAGAAAGATCACTTATTCTTCTAATATTACAGTGAGAACGGTGAGGTTCAAAAAGTTTGCCACAGTTCATAGAACTTATTTTTAGTTTCACTTATAAAATTTAATTAAACCATAGTTATGCAACTGTTCAAACTAAATCATGTCGTTTCATACTGCATTGTTTTATTACGATCACACAAATCAGGTAAATCATGTCAATTATTCATTTTAGCCGACCCTTGTCAACTTCGTAGGGCGGTAAATATTTTTAGCACTACCTACTGACTGCTATGATTCATTTCCCGACTGTCAATAATCTAATCAATTACGTTTTAAATTCATTTGTATGTATAAACTCGCATGCTCATTTGTCTATGTTACTGGTTTTCAAATGGGTGAATGAATTGTGATAGGAAGTGTAGTTAAGAAGTGTAATAAATTATTTTAATCATAATTAAATTATTATATTGAACACATTATGTTTATTTTAATCGTTCAAAAGACAAGAAAGCGAAATTACCATGTGGTAATTTAGAACATTTAGTGATGATGTACCCGCTGTCCACATTGGAAAGAAACAAGATGTTTAGGAAATTATCTAAGGTAGTGGACTTAGTTCAAAACTTTTCTGTGAACTATAATAGCGGTAATTTTATTATTTTTCACCAAAATCTTTTGTATTTCAGCTGTTCGAACCAGAGAAAAACCGACTTAAAACTCTAACTCTTGTTGTCAAGCCTCGATCGTGGAACAGTATTCGACAGTTGAGGAGCTTACTTTCAAACAGACACATATCCATTCCGACAAAATGTTCAGGAAGTGAAAAAAAAAAAAAAAAAAAAAAAAAACGATTTGCAGATTAGTGGAGATGTTTTTCTGCAGTTTCTCATCGGAGTAATGTGTGAGAAGGCACAGATAAAGATGCCTCAGAATATGAATCAATTTTCTCCAAAACACGAGGCTGTATATCCATTTTCACTTTGGAAATGTGCCCTTTTGATCAAAACTCATGAATTTGTGCCTTTTTGAAAAAGAAAGAATTCATTCTCCATTCTGTAGGTTTTATTGAAAACTTTACCTGACTCCATATTTCCATTTGTCATGCCTGCCATCTATCGAGTCTCGTGTAAATATTCAACGTCAAGACGAAGGCGCAATGCTTCTTTTTGGATATGTGCCTTTTTGAAAACCCACGACTTATCGCCTGACGAAATTCGGAGGATATGTGCCATTTCGATTGCAAGGCACTGAAAAAAATGTAGGGGACGGATTTGTTACCTTTTGATGCAAACACATAACTTTAGCCCCGGAATTGACGTGGATGTGTTCTGTTTTGTTCGGAAATGATAGGGGGATCTGATTCAACTCATATTCAGAGATAGAAAATTGAGAAAAAAAAAAAACGTTTTCTCCCAGATTTGGATATGTGCCTTTTTGAAAGTAAGCTCTTCAGTTATCCTAGACGTTATTAATTTATTACGTTACACGTAACATGTTATTGATTTGGTACTGCAATAGTTTGTGCAGCTTTCTCCATAACAGGCAAATTTTCTAGACACGAAACCAACATTTTTCAAGGTGGTTTAAAACGTAAAATGAGAGAAAACTTTTGTTTTTAGTTGGGGTTTCCGTTGTTTTGTTCCTCGTTCTAAAACACCAAAAGTGATTATGAAACACTCCTAAAACGTATTACAATACTTCCGTAACTTTGGTAGACTCAAAAGAAAGAGTCCAAGAACTTGAGGGAGTACGGAATTGGTATCAGGTAACATTTATCAATTTTTACCCAGAATATAGTGGGGCAGTGATGATTTTCAGTGCACTATGAATCCTACAAACTGATTGCCCAATGATTGAATCAGTGGTATGATGTCATGATTCATCGATTGACGAAGGTGATATGAATGAGAACAGAGCATAGCCCACCCACGACAGGCGTTTTTCAATCCCCAGATATAATAAGAGCGAGAAAAACATGACCTTTGTTAAATAGCGGATCGTCCGGAGATGATTTCCAACGCACCGCTTCCGCAACCGTATCCCGCCGCGGGGTCAAATCGTTGGTGAGTCATTTTAAATCGTCTCAGCTTGACCTACACAACGTGGAAGAACAGCTAGGCGAACGCAAAACCACTAATCTCGGACAGTCAGAGATCTGAAAGAGGCAGCCCACATCACGAACTGAGGATATTGACCTACAGTACACCTACTACCATAATGTACCGTTTCTCAGTATTTGAATTTCAACGAAAGTCTCATATTCTTATCCTTTACAATTTGTGGTGAATTTAAGTATTGAAAACTAAACTTATCAATAACTGATTTGGTAGTGATATTCAAGAAGATGAGTTCACATGCACAACGAGCTCACAAATGAATATTATCGTAATGTGATCGTCCATCGTTAAGAACTTTCAGTATGAATATTGAAAATATTTTCAAATGTGAATGTTGTTTATAGGACGAAAATTGAGGGGTTTGTTTCCAAAATGTACAAACACCATTTTTTTCGAAATGGAGTTAATACTCTGAGATTTTAGGAGATTAATGTCATAATTTTGGAGCAAAAGAAACTGTACTCCTTGATATATGAACCAAGTGTAGCATTTGATTTCATTCCAAAAATCACTATATATAGTGATCGATAAATCCATTAGTCAGAAACTCTGATACCTATCGGTTTCTTTTCAAAACATACTACCTGCCTACAATCCAAAAGAGTTGTTAAATTTTGCTGTTTCCAGCAAACTGTTCTACACATATTACTTTCTAGGATTCCTCAACTTTTCTTGCTTTTTTTTTCCAAGATTTAAAGTTTTTACCTAAACATTTGTAGTTTGTCTGGCATAGTTTCACTAGAATGGATGTTGATAGACCTGACGAAACATTGTTCAAGGCTTTGGACCCCAAACGACATTGAAAAAATTGTTTGTCATTGTGCCTCAGAAACTAGCAAATATTGAGGTATTATATTCTTATTTATATTACATGCAGTTCAACATATTTTTTCCGAAGATACAAGATAGTGTTTTTTCAGGATTTCCGAGATGAAATACAACTTAGCCAGAGGAAGTTTGGAAGGTGTATTTACCCTACAGCCTAAAATTTAGAAAACATGTTTTTCAAAAACAGTAATGGTTTAAGGTAAGTTTTCTGTTTGTAATGTTTTTCAGTTTTTTTCCCTCCTATTTGACCAAAACGATTGTAGTACTTTTTAGAAACATACTCTTCTATTGTATCCTTAGAAAACCTAATGTAACTTATCGTTATCGTATCCTATTTGTCACTGTAAAAATAATATTAATAAAACGAACGATTAGGACAGAAATCAATCCAAAGCAAGCATTGCGCTACGGCTTGATTACGACATAACTTCCAAGAAAAGTTCCGGTTAAGATTAATAAAATTATTGGTGCTTATGCCAAACTTCGTTATGTAGTCTAGTTGTTGCGAGTGGTATAAATAATCAAGATTTGAGAGCGAGGGAAACCAGTTGTGAAACTCACCTCATACCGTCCAATTTTCATCAGATACCTACTCTGCAGCTGCTTTAAAAAAATTCCTGTTGCATCTATGTAATACATTATGTAACGCCATGGAAGCCAACAACGTACTAACGAAGGGGCTAAACTAATGAGGAATATGTGTCGTACCTAAGAATCGTACTAACAGCAAGCAGTGGCCAGCAGAGACCAGCAGTTATTATATTTGCAGAGACGTTTTGGAAAATAATTCCTTGAGTAACAATCTGACGACAATACCTGCGCATGCTGTGCGCGCACCGATCGAGTGGCACCTACGAGTACATCAAACAGTTTCACAAGAAATTATTATTAAATAAGAGCCATTCATTTCAGCAATGTGGTTCTCTGCCCAGAACATTATAAAAAAAACCTAACCAACAGACTTTTCGCAGTAAGCAAATCAACGACTGGTTTCGATTGAAGAAACAGGCTTGACGGCGGGAACAAATAAGATACATTTTTGCGAGTTGGAAAACAATAGTTGGTAAGGAAGTGGATTCGGTTGGATGGTTCTCCTTGAGGCCAGACACGGTGGACGCGTTTAGGACAAAAAGGATCGGTTATGATGGCGGTGTCAAGTTCTCAGGAATATGAACGTTGGAAAACAATATTATTGGAGAACAAACAAATTCTTTACTCAGTCCGGGTTTTGACAATCAAAGATATCAAAGGTACTAATGATCATGATTAGTCGTTCAGGGAAACCTCAATTATTCTTTTTCGATCATACAATACGAAGATTGAAACAATGAGTTATGATATTTCTATGGAGATAAACCTTCCGCATACTTCAGTGTTGACCTCTGCTGAATCCATAACAAACAGTAGTTACTACTTCTTCAGCAAGTAGGGTTCTTACGTTTGAAAGCCGATTGGCAATTAAAAACCGTGCTGATAATTTATTGATCATGGTTATTCATTCTCTTCAGCCCTATTGGGCAAAATGGTTGCTCATCCTGCTTGTTTTAATCCATTTCATTGAAATTCAATTCATTAAAAAAGCTGCAATTTATTTATATGTTGTCGAGATAGGTACCTTTTCGAAAATTGCATATAGGTGTTACTAACAAGTCCATTGTAATATAATACATCGGTTGCTTTTATTGTCATACTTTTTCTAATTTTCAGGTTCAGCGCTCATAAACACTGTCCGGGCAAACGTACGTACAGCCGTGAAATTTTTTGGAATAAAACTGGTATGCGTATGTATTAACTATTAAACACATGATCATGAAATGTTATCTTTCGGCGATTTAAACGCATAAATTCCACTTCTTGATTTATATTAAAAGTTATGACGAGATTTCAAACCTTTTACGACCGTGATGGTACTTTTATAGTTGAATTTCATGAATACCAAAACTTCTAGGAAAAAAAATAAGGATACCAACAAAGGCGGATCCCCCATCTCTTCCAACTTCTGGAATCTACGTGTCCCAAAATTTGAACGAATTTAAGATATGAAATGACTTAACGCATTTTGTCCAGCATATTTTGGTGATTTGATTGTGAAACTAGATAAACCAAAATGTTGGATCTGATTTTGAATAGGTATGAAAATCTTGAATTCCGATCCTCCACTATCCCTCATCGTTGTTAGGGCTAAAACAATCGAAGTGGAAATTCCATTACATTCAATCTTAACGAAGTAGACCAACAGTGACTCAGATCCTTCAGAGAACGGGCATCGAACTTTATTTAGGATGGGCAAGCGAGTCTTATTTGTCAAGCAACGACTATTCTTCCTGAAAACGTGCGCCTGCATCCGGTTTAACATTCAAAGAATTGGATATTCTGTCTCAAGACAACACTCTTTTCTATTGTTTTCTCCTTAAAGTTGTGAATTAATTTCATATTCAACATCCGTAGAAAATATTGCTCTGCTGACAATTTATATAGAGGTTAATGATGTTTTGAACTCCCCAAGTGAAATACGTAGTTACATCATAGAATATCAAAATTGTAGATGCAGTTGTAGTATCTTTCCATGCGAGGTGATATTAATTGTCAAATTGCAGTCAATAAACTTCAAGATTTCATCATTTCACCAAGTTTCACCAATTTTGGGTACAAATCCTCTTCTCAGTTTAACGACCGGAAAAGAAGAAAAATTGATTGTCACAAGAACAAATTGTATCCATGCTTCACCCTTCATCAAGAACTGTGGCTTAGAGCTTGAAACCAAACAGGATTGCAGTGATTCTTCAAAACGAAAAATCTTCACAATAAATGCTTGGCATGATGACAATCTTGCAAAAAAAGGCTTCATTCAACCATTTTTACAGAATGCAATAGCCTCACACCATATTTTGAACGTCATTGCATGTGCAATCGGTACCTTTAGTGTACAGACAATGGGGGGGGGGGGGGAGTCGGTTTACCTTCGTCATAAAACTTTTAAAACCACGTAAAACCAAACATTAAATATAAACAAAGATTTTACTTTGAAAAAATAAATTTTTCTGGAGTTTAGGTTGCCGCACCCTGAATAATGTTTTGGTAGTAGAGAATAATTATTTTTCAATGAGTGATTCCCTCGATTTTGTTCAACTACCATCACCGCAGATCGATCAAGGAAATCTATTTTTAAATGACAACGTTCAAAAAGAGAGAGAGAAAAAAAACTGACGTGAGACTCGTGTCCTTGTAGCGAGACGGGCTCGGGCCGCCAAGGTTGAAGTAATGAATCCGTTATTCATTTCTAAACAAATGGTAATATGAACGGTTTGCTTAACTACAAAAGTATTGTCGAGTCAGTCCCAAGGGAGAGGACAATTACATGGTTATCTGTAATTAGAGAGGATAATTACAGGTGGTTATCTGTGATTGAATTTATGTTCCAAGTATCTCATCTCAATTAATATTTGATTCATTCCGTGGTTCAACTACAACTTCCGAACTCAAAACTATTTCGGGTGGTGCTGGATTGATTGTTTATCCTCTTGATTAACAAGAGAACGTTAATATTTGTATTAGTGTAGATTTATATTTAGGGTGTAAAGAAGTTTCTGGATGCGTCTGACTCCATATCTCCCATGATTCCCGTTTATATGGGCATCAATGCGCCATCCTCAAGCCCTAAGCACCAAACATTTCTTCGTGGTTTTACAACCGTCGCCAGACATCATCAGCTAATTGTGCCAAACGATTTATCCGTGAGTGTGGCTTAGACTAAATTTCAGAGAGTATCCCTGCCATTCTTTTCAGGATTACGTCGTATTCTCTACGCAGGAAACCATAACAGTTCATTACAAGATACAGGAGGAGTGAATGAAGCTGTAAAATGTCTGTTATGGGATCATACGAGTATTACAACATTGCATACATTGTTCTTTCTGCAACCAATTTACAATGTTGTAATTGGTGAATGATTTCGATCGATTTTAGAAGAAGAAAAAGAAGGAGAAGAGGAAGAGCTTGAGGTCCATGGTTTTCAAATAAATGCATAAGCCACGATCACTGGAAAGATTCGATATTCAAAATAGTCTTCAAATCAGTGTCCTAGATAGCACTTCTGGGTTCAATATTCGTATTTATAGCTGACAGGCACCTAAGACAATATGGTTAATAAAGTAAAATAAAATATCGCTGTTTGCAATCGAATTTTCGCTAAAATCCTGGACGTACATATCCTACGTACGTTTTGTCAATCTACCAAAGAACGTGAAGAAGAGATAAGCAAATCTGAATACTAACCCAGGCTATAGACGATTTCAGCGACATTTGGTCAATATCACTAGTTTCTATGAAATAGTATTATAATTTAACAGGAATCGTAGAAATGTTTCATCCCAGACTTTGGTGTTCTACATTCAAGTGATATTTTTCTGACGGTTTCCATTGCACTTCCCGGCAGCAAGAAGAAGTAGTCCATGTCTGATATCAGAGCGATCTATACCTAATAAATGATGAAAGCAAACAAATGCGGTCAAATCGTGGGAGTGTACTTACAAAACATTTTTTGATATGTGGCGAACGGAGAAGACCAAAGGTAAAAGAGAAGTGACTCTCGTATTTTCCCATCAAAATCAAAATGTCCACAGTATTTCTATTTCATACTCTTTTTGGCGAATTTGGATTCGTGTTTGTCTACCTGTCCGGGATAATTCGCTGTTCCGCACAAAACCACGCTAAATGAGATTTCCGAACCCTTGAGCACGCATGGCATGAACATACCATCGGATCCATATAAAAACATTGTCGAATTTGGTCACTTATAAATTGTCTTCATCATCTTTATATGTTGAAGTAGCACTATTTATAATGCTTGGTTTCTACGTACACATGATAATCACTGTATTGTTAGGACTCTTTCCTTTGTCACCCAAGCTGTAGGTTCGTATTTGCTATGAGGTAGAGGTAGCTTACAAGTTTTCATTGCACCGACGCCTTTTTTTTAGATTCAAGAAGGTCTGCTGAAACGATTTTGTTCTTCATGATGCTCTTAAAAACAAAACGTAAACAATGTTGAGGATAGTACTGAATCAACGGCACTAATAAATTCCAGCGGCCTCCACTCTTTGGTGGGAAAGAGTTTATAGTGTCATATCTAAGCACGAGCCAGTGCTCGTTATGAGCAGACTGTTGTAAGGTTCCAGAAACGCCCAAGTCATCAGCAGGAGGCGAAGATACTCAATAATACTATACACATATACACCTTTAGAAGATATATTGCTTAACGGCGCGACTTACCGGCTATTGTAACCCGCAACAGGTGGGCATTGTCTACTCGCTCGTTAAGCGGAGGAAAAGCAACAAACGAGATAGCGAAATACCACGGAGGGACTTTTGTCCGAGAAGCCGCGCCCCTTTACAAGATACAACCTCCGTCACACAAAAGCCTTTTGATTCAACTCGATAAATTATCTTTCCGGATTGTTAGTTGTGGGGGCACACAGAGGCTTAACGAGATCCGTGATGACTTTTGGAGAGTACTCCGGGAGGGGATCTGTAAAGGGGTATTCTTGAGGGGCTCATGACCCCGATCAGCACGTGATTATCTCTCACCGCTAATTGGTTGCTCGTCGCGGAATGCGGGATGATCTTGTATCTTTTATACTCATGAATAGGACGCGGTCATTCATACGACTTCAAACATCAGTCTTAGTGAACAGAGTCAGTCTCCAGGAGATGGAACAAACGGGCGCATCCAATAGAACACTAAATCAAATATGTGAAGGGCACTAGAAAACTTAGACGTTTTTCTGTTAATGGATTGATGTTAGATTAGAGTTTTGGTAAAGCTGTACGCTCAACAAGTTGATGCATCATAGATTAACAGAATTTATCCAAGATACGGTTGAAGCAACAAACCATTCCGTGAGGGAACGAAATTGATCGGCTGTGAAGCAAACAAAGTACTGCTGATTACAGCAGTGGGACAGCTTAGCTATTGAAAAGTTCAATTTCTAAATCTAAGATGAAGTTGTTTCATACTCGCTGCCAATTTGTGATCCTTTGGTTTTCTTGGCCATTCCACATAGCTATTCCATTTTCACATTCTCTCTCTGCACGTCTAGCGCTATCACAACATATTCACGAAGCGTAGAAATACAGGTAGAAAACATGAATCTGACCTCCTGGATGGTTTTGAAAAATTCTCGTCCTAGAGTTGGGATTTTACAACCAAGAAACAAAAAGGGCCCTTGAAGAGCTCTCCAACAAAGCTCCTTGGGAGAATTGCTGGAGGTGAAGAAACCAAAATTCAACATCTATCAACGCTTGACGCTGATTAACTGTGGCCTCCTCACCAATACAATCTTATTTCTTACATCAAATTCAATTTTATCGTACTTTGTAGCTTCCTGGCCTGTCAACACACTCTCTTTTCCTTCCCAATTATCAACTTCGATAATTAGTCGTTGGATATAGTGCTTCACCGAAACAATCCAGAGCGCCCTCTAGCCCTCAGACATGTTGGTGTTCAAATTTGGTCTTATAAGGAAGTCTTAATAAACTAACCATAGAGTAAGAATAGAGTTAGTGAAATAGTAAGTTACTATTTTCGGAGTTTAGCCTAACGTTTCCACTATTTCGGTGAAACATATTTAGGCGAACAATTCTACCCCTTTGATTTGTCTAAATAACGATGGGGTTCTGGGGGTACTTAAAGATCGTTAATAATGGAAGTCTTTGTAGTTTGAAGTATAAGAAATCTCTAGAACGCACATCTTCAAGAAAAATGAGTGTCGAAGTATCAGTGTAAATTTGTCCACAATTTTTTTCAGATATGCACCTACCTACCTATTACAAAACAGTTATGGCGGATCCCAGGGTGCGGATTGGTGCGATCATTCGGTGTAGGAAGCTTGAGGTGGAACGTGGAAGCTTTATTTTTCTAATAAAAGCCTAATCTAAATTTGCTTTTAATTGAAAATGAGAAAATTACAATTGTTTTAGAAAATGGGCTGAACCTTTAACCTTTAAGAGAAATTTGAAATCAACGGTCGAATCAAATTTCTGAGGAAATAAAGTACCAAATATAAATAAACTGGAAACAGAAGAGATGTTAGACATTCCTCATCGATTAGGCTCATTCAACCTTTCGTTGACTGTGCCCGTCCGTCCAGGTAATGGAATTTCTATTTTGGAAAAGTTATATTACTCCGATGGGTTGAGTGTGGGATTGATTGTTGTTTCATGAGTGGGAACTTCGTGGCAAAAGGGTGTCCCATCCTGATATTTAGGCAGTTCCAGCTCGTTTCCTCATTGGACAACCCCATTGTTTGGACTCCTTCCGTCGATTCAGACAGGAAACCTCCCTGAGCGACCGAAGACCCGGGCCGGTCCTTTCACGAACCAGAAAGAGGAAGAAGGAAGTGCGGATACCGGCTAACCCAGGACACCCATGTCCCGGGGGTATGTGGGTTATGAAATGAACTCGTTCCAGTAGCCCAGTGTCCCGAGAGCCACCTGCTGCCTTTGAATAGCGTTCCCGACCCGAACAAAAACCTTCCGATTTCACGCCCGTCCCACCTCCGCCTCTGTCGGGAGGAAAAAAAACCTCGCATTGTCCGCGACGTTTTATTGAGCGTTTATTATTTGATTAGAAGCGATCGCCTACCGGCAGTCTGTTCGTCGTCACCTTTTGAGGCGACCAGGAAGGATGATCGCGTAGACGTGCGTCTCTCGCACAACCGTGAAACCGTCGACGGGAATCGTCTTTTCATCGAGAGAACCTTTTAATAGAAATATTATAACAAAATAATTACAAACTAACTAATGCGTGCCCTACATTAATACCCTCGTTTAGGTGGCCTTCATAATCAAAGTCAATCATGGGTCTTCATTTTTAACGTTTTTTCAAATAGAAATTCAAGTTCTAAAATGTAAAAAACACAAAATTTGCAGACTTCTTTGATTTTAACCCATTTTGAAGCATTCTGAAACACATAAGTGTCAATGGTTGGCCTGAGTTGCATTTGAGCGTTTGGTTGCTCGCGTTTAGATTGGATGATTACTACAAGCTTCAACTGCTCTGTCGCAAATCACATATTGATGTCACTTTCTCTCTCATCATAGGGAGTAATTAGTCATGAGTAGGTATAGCACCATTACAGAAATACAGTTCATTCGTTAGAGAGTAGGTACTCATTTAATTAACAACGGTTCACGAAGATATTCTCTTCACCAAGAGTTGCATTATATTTACGAAAGCAATATGCGTATAGCAACAATCATAAATCTACAAGTTATTAAGTAATGCACAGATAATACATAATATGTATTATATATTATATAATCCTTCCACCATTTGTGACACATCGCATTATACATATGTCTAATTCGAAATAAGTCAAATGTAACAGAACAAATGATTCCCGTGATGACACATCGCATTATACATATGTCTAATTCGAAATAAGTCAAATATTACAGACCGTGATGACAAGCAGAATATTAGGTACAGTATATTACCGCAATAAAATATTACTTTCTAAAGGAGCTTTCATAATTGACTAGACTGGTCATTTCAACCCCGTACAATTATAATGATTATTGAGTGGGGACCACTAACACAGCTTATTGTGCATTCGAAAATCAGGCTAGGCTCTGATGTCATCATTCTTCCAACACTGGTGATTCCTGGTTGAAGAATGGAAGCAAACCTAATTGCGATGCTATATGCGGAGTCGACGCATGTGTGTTTGTGTGAGTGAGGGGTTCAGCAACACGTGAATGCTAATTCAAAATGACTCAGGGCGATGAGCGAAAAGGTGTGTTCTCCTCGTCATCCGTACCTGTCTACACAGTTTACGGGCTGTTTTCGTAGTTGTAGATTTGACAGATTAGCTGTTTCGGATAGCCGAGGCAAATAACGGGACAGTTGGAGGTTTCGGAGATCATGAACATCACTCCCAAACGCTGTATTAGAAAGATGAATTGGAGAAAGTGTGTCGAAATGAACGGGGTTTTATATGTTTGAAGCCTAAAATGAGAAAAAAGTAATTTTGGTGTGCACTACTAGCTTCTTTGAATGTCTACATGATTGAATATATGATCAGCGTGAATGAAAAACAAAAATATCGGTTTCCACGATTAAAAGCTAATACAACCATACTTGGAGATGCCTAATAGGCAGCATGGGGATTCAAAAGAAGTCCGAATAGATACAAAAAGAGGATCGAGACTTACAACACAATTGGATGACGATTACAACACAAATCAGATAGAACTGTTTACCGAAAAAATTAAACAGGAGTACCCACCAACTACCAAGTTTTATTCTTTTTACAACAAGGTTGATTGGACAAAGTGAATTATTGATGCCGCAAAACTAAGTTTCAACTAAACGAATACTGTTAGCAGTTCATGAACAATTGAGCACGTGACTCAGTTATTTTGAAGTGTTTTTGAAATCAAAATGTTGGTAACTAACGGTTTTTGCATGAGAGATTTCCGACTTGTGATAAACGATGTTGATTGGCTGAAAAAGGACGATTTTGAGGTAATCAGAACAATTATATACTGTTAAAACCAAGTGTTCCATGAAATTTACGTTTGCCGGTGCGCCCAAACTTCTATTGGGTTTCAAGTTACCAAACCTGTAGAGGAGCGTTTAATCCACACAAATCCTCGAAAATATCAGCGAAAGTAACTGTAATTTAGTGTGGTCCATAACATGATGGTCATCGAATAGACTTGTTACACCTTCCTAGGACTGAGGCGGTACACCTGCAACACTCATATGATACCGCTGAAGCTAAAAAGCAACTGTTGAGGTTAAGCAGTTTCAAGAAACGCGAAGAGGAAACTATCCTTATCCATCACACTCCTAAAAAAGCTCTCGAAAATTAAGGGGACTGTCAATATTAGATGCTGAGCGGTACCAGGCTCCGCCAGCACAGCAAGGACGTGATGAAATGATCTAATTCAGCCTTGCAAGGGCTAAGTCGGTAAGCCTGCATCACTCTCGCCAAAAAAAAAAAAAACCCTGCTAAAAATCTTTAGGTTTACGCACAGCCAATATTTTTCAAAGAGCAGGTAAATATAAAACGTAAGTAAATATTCCATTTACGGAGACACATTACTTAACTCTCCTGCATAGACGTATCGTCCTTACTTTTGATCGCCAAGAAGCGAAATTGCGTATTTCGTGAGTTTGGTTTTTTAACCAGCGATTCGTTTAATCGTGCAACTAGAGGCGTTCAACTCGATATCAAATAACCAAGGCGGAGGAAAGACAGCGGATTTATCCTTTCACAATGACGAAATCATTTAGTCAGAGCCGGGGTGGATGTCTGCGCTCCACCGCTGAGGCGGTGCAAGGCTTTGCAAGCCAAGAAAGCGACCCCATCAAGGCCATAACGGGTGCGGCAAGGACGAGCCAAGCCTTCAGCCTACAGTATTAATGACAATACTTCTCTGGGCAAGCCCCAAGGAACAGGTAGACTTTCAAACTCAACGCTCCACTCACTCGATAAACGACTTACAAAACGCTGGATCTGAGGAGTTACACTTTTCCATGCAATGCAATGTTGCGCAAATTTTTCACCGCTGTAATTTGGAAGTGTGATGATTTTTTGTCACAATACTGTAGAAAGGATTTTAAAAGCAAGTTTCTCTTCATTGGTTATTAATATCACAATTTTTTTTAGTAGCCATATTTTGACAAATTCTTATGATATTGTAGATTTATGTGCCCTAAGAGTTAGCTACCGTCTAAATGGAGATCCAAGAAAGGAAATGTCGATTTTGCAATATTTTTCTGGACATTTAAGCTCGGCTGTCTAAGAATCTGGCTAAAAATTGATTTTTGCATTTTTATCAGAATACATCCAAGTTTTTGCTTAGAAAATGACTAACCGAAACTTTCTAGGGCTAAAAATATGGGAGCTGTGGTTTCTGCTTACGAGTTTGCACGTAGTAGCATTGTTTTCGTTTCCGAAGGATGAACTATTTTTTTCTTCTAAATCAAAATCTCCACTCGGATTTTGAGTTTTATAGCATTCTGGACTACATCTGTTTCGGATGTCCGCGGATCCAGCAGAATGCATAATTTGTACAGTTTTCATCCGACTTTGTTGACATTTTCATGTTTTAGGCTATTAATCTGAGTTTTAGGCTATAGACCTGAATGAGTTTCGTTAGTCCAAAAGCAATACATCTGTCTGAGCACGCGCAAACATAAATTGCACCATGCGTAATGTTCTCAGTGATCCAATCGCGCTCATTGGTCTGGGTAGTTAGGGGAAAACGTGTCAACTACAACTCGTTTGTGTCATTAATAGCCGGTGATACCCATTTCAGATGTCATTATCTAAAATATAGATAGCTACTAGATAAGATAGCATGGATGATGCCTAGAAAATATGAGGAACTAGTTGAATAAAATGGCAACCAAATACAAATCTTGAGGAAACCTTACATACATTCTTCACCCTCAACCAAACTCTAATAAGACGGCAACACGAAAGAAGAATGCTTAGGTTCCAGGGTTTAATCGCACTAAAATATTTAAGCAAGTCGTGGGAGACACAAACGTTTTAAATATATATATTTTAAAAGTTTATATATAGATTTCCGCTACTCATTGTCCGTAATAAGTCTATGTGATAATAAAAAAAAGTTTACAATCAACCCTCATTGTAATTCCATTGTATGCATCTGTAATTCCCCTGTTCTAATTCCCGATAATTCCTATCCTTGTTATGAAAGTGTGTGTGGACTAAACGAATTGAGTTCCGAATTATTTGGGAGTGAGGCGTATAGTTTGGTAGCCAAGGAAATCGTCCACTGTAAAAATGAGGAACTAAAGTTTGGTCATTCATTAGCTCGGGTGAATAACGACTTGATCATTGGTCAATGGACAGTACTCCTATCTTTAGGAATGCATAAATTTTGGGAAAGGGAAGGATTTTTTTTTTTTAACTCGATTGTAAGGACCTATGTAACATCGCAAATACTTATTATATAAAAATTAGTCGATAGTAAACGGATTTAAAATAAAAGAATGTTTCTATTCCGACTAATTGGTTTTCAAGGAATCAATCACATTTTGTTCCTCACAAACTCTTGATAGTTTAATTAATTTTGATACTACTAGAGGATTAAAAAAGTCAATCATTAAATGAGAGATCAGTATTATCTGTGAGTAGTTATACAATTAATCTGACCCGTATTGCTGAACAAAATCGAATGTTCCACATTTTTTACGATGAGTTTTTTAGAACGAAGGCGCGAAACTCACAAAACTTGCGGTCTTTCTTCTGATAGTACACGTCACGACTTTGGAATAACTCCGGTTCACTAGGGTGAGAATAAAAGGATCTTGTACGCAAAAGGGTGCCGACGGGCTAATCTGAAAATAAGCGAACCATAAAGAACCAGGGCAGCTCCGAGGATTCTCACGAAAGCAAAACACCTTCCGAGACCGACATTGAAAAATCTCGCCTTTGGAAAAACGTAAGTAGCCTACGAGATCCATCGGGAAAGGTTTTCAGAGCTCATTCACGACCTGGTGGAATACCCTGCCTGTGGTTAACTGTAGGCCGATTGGCTCTGGTATGTATCGGACGGTGGAAATGTAGGTCGATCGTATCAAACTGTGCCTCTATGCCGCCGGATGCTGACGAGCGGATATCCCACTTTGTGAAATGTGCGGGAGCCCATTCTCCCTGGGTCTCGGGTGGATGTTTTTTTCTCTTCTCGGAGGAATCTGCGGGCGACCCATGCAAGCTACTCAGCTTGATGCAGCGGACACGTGATGTGTAATGTTCATGACAGAGAATAGAAAGCAATGAACTCTTGACACATTATATTACAAACTTTCGGTCACATTTACGTCACTGGTCAGTATTGCCGTCGAACTCAACTGAATGCAGTTTTGTAAATTTTTTAAGTTTCTCTCCTTTCTGGATGTACATGTTCCATGGAGAAATATGTATAAGTTGTGCCTAGAGGGCTCAGGAGAAAATATCCAAGTGCTGATTTCTCACTCCCTACTGCTGTCACTGACTAGAAGTATACAACATCGATCATCACTACAGAGCAAAATATTTATTGGAGCCTTTATATCCACTTACATTATGAAAGAACATACTATCTACAATGGACATCCGCCTCAGGAAAAAAATTGGATCAAATCAAGCAGCCTTACCAACCTATTATTTCAGTGGCACAGTGTTATCCTTCACTCCCTACAATGTTTTGAAAAGTAGACCCCTACTGACAGGAGAGGGTGTTTATGAAGGTGCTTTTGTTCTGTTGACATCCCTTATTCAAGATGGTCCCAATGGTGGTCGGATTTTGTCTAGACCTTCCCAGTCAGTTCTACCGGGAAAACCATCCCTGGACAGTGAGGGTTTTTTAACTCAAACTTCCTACTGCAATAACATTCTGACTGTGGTAAATGAAACTTGGTAACACTTGTTGACAATTAGTGTAATTGTTGTAATGACGTTGACAACATTTTGGTACAACCAGTTTCAATTGATTTGTGGCCTGCAAAGGCGGTGAAAGGCTAAAACCTCACCCCCTTCAATATCTATAGCCTCATAAATTTTAGGGAGTGAGATATGCTTGTAGTAAGTTTGCAAAATTTGTCATGGAAACCTTAGTATTTACTGTAGCTAAAATTAAGCTAATCTGTGTTGTTTTCCATTCACCTAAATCTAAAGAATTGAGCGTCGATTCCTATGGAGGTTGGAGGCTCAAGAAGGAAATGATAGACATTTTTCACCCGTACCATCATTCCGCCTCTCTCCCTGTGTTGGTTACTCATCTGTTCTAACAATAAAAATCTAACTGTAGTAGGTCTGTATACATCACGCTCCTCCTGCGGTAAAGCTTCACACTCTCAGGGTCGAGTTTGAGATTCATCATTATCTTGGATTCGTGGACTTCTGCTGTTTTCTCTTGGGGTTGATGAGGGGCGAAATGTGATTCGATTTCTTCTAAATCCCTCCTTCTTCCCTCTTCCGTAACAATAGCATAGGACCTTGGAGCCACTTTCCGTTCGACAATGAGGATTCATCAGTTTCATGTACATCGATCCAACAGTTACAAATATTATTTCAATTTTTTCAACGCCATTTTATTTTTATCATCCACAAGAAATTCACTCATCAATAAGATTATTCAACGAGTAACCAGGAAACGAATCAACGACAAATAAGAGCTGTAAATCTAAAATAAAGGCGTCTTTGATCCGGCTTGGAAAGAAGATCAACTTTTCTTTTAACATCTTGAAGCAAAAAGGCGTTAAACCGGTTTTCCCTCTGAAATCGCGCCAACGCGAGTATCCCACCTCCGTGCACCGTGGAAACAAAAACCCCCCGAGAAAAAGATAGGTATCTCTTGTCGGTCGTATCTCTTCGACGAGGAAGGCATCACCACAATTTTCAAGTCCGCCGGCCTGAGCATCATTAGCCCAAGTCAACTGGAAAAAGGAATTGATGACTCAGCCGAAGCGTAGGTGTCAGTGTGCGTGGGTACGTGAACGGTATTCGTGATTTTTTTTTCTCGAGGTGACTGTGCAGAAAAAATACATATTTTTCTGTATGACTTTAGCTACAATAAGCTGCGTACACGTTTAAAAGTCACATCCATAACTGAAGATCTAATTCATTTCATTTCAAAAGAGAGATTGGTTACAAATTTGCTGTGTATTTGCAGTTAAATTTAAGTTTTTTATAAATTGTATCAGGCACTTATGAGTACTGGTTGAAATAATGGAAACACGGTTATAAATTATGATCATATTGGCTGTGAAGCATTACAGTGTATTACAGGTGTTATATGTAGTGCTTACATACCAGGCTGAAGATGAATTCAGAAACATCAGAGAAATATTCAATCGAACATGAAACCAAATGAACACGTTCTTAAAAACGTGATTCGCAACGAATACCAATTACTGCAAATTGTGGGCTTATTAGATTTTTTAAGACCCTTGTACCAATAACAAACATAGAAACATTAGTGTCATTTCGAAAGTTTTCGACATTTAATGTTGTGGTTTCAACCCTTCGATTACGCTCTTTAGATCCTATTTTTTACTCTAGTTCCATTGAGTAAACTTCGGTTCAATGGTTTCAGAGAAAAGATCGGAACGGACGGATTTTTTTTTTTCAATTTTCGAAATTTGCGCATCTTGGAACGCAAAACAACAAATTTTAAAGGACTGTCAGAATTTTGTTTCTCTTGGTCGATAAAAAAGGTTAATTATTCCTTCATTTCTATAAAGGAAAATTACAAAACCGTTTGTCCGCCTTCAGGAGGTTTCCTCCGAAACTACTGGCCCAAAGTTTACAAAATTGGGTTTAAAAATCCTACATCGATCCGGGATATTCTAGTAATCCCGGCATCTGAGTGTTCTACAGTAATCTAAAAGAGAAGTAACAAACCTTTTTGTTATAAAATTTCAACTCTCCCCTTTTGCTGTCAATAACCGACATCCTAATTCAGTTGGTGGTCCCACCGTAGAAACCTATGTAATATACCTGGATACAGCCTATATATGGCTTAGAGTTTTGGGAAATATCGATCCGAACTCTGATAATAACAATCGTCATTGTTCTTCTTTCGAAATGTTCAATAATGTCAATTCCATTTTCACATTCAAAGTTTAAAATGATATGAAAGTGTAAGCCGAACACAAGGAAAGTGTGATCCATTCGTCCGGACATTCTTTAGCTATGCAGTCCTTTATAGAACTTCAACTGCTCAAACAACCAGTGAACTTCGAGACTTCCACAATCAAAAACCAAATGCTTCAAATGGAGATTGTTTTTTAGAATGTCAACGACGTTTATGGGCAGCTATGACACAGAAAGACAGGCACTTTCCTAAACTCTGTAAGTATGTGGGTCCAAAATCGAAAGCATTTCCCAGCACAATTCCCGAAGAAAGGTGGTTTCCAAAGAACGTTTATAAAAGCTATTCAACAGCCGGGCGACATGACACAGATTTTCTTTCAAAAGCTTTAAGCTGCGAGTAACCACCGACAATGAAAAACTGTCTCACCCGCGCGAGGAGGAAAACTGGAGCAGAGACGCCGCATCTTCCACAGAGATGGGAAGAAAGGAAACCCATCTTCTCAAACATCACAGTTCAGACCACAACAAAATATCCCAACTTCGTAATTTAGCAGGGATTTATTTATAATTTTGATTAGACAACCTATATATACAAATATGTATATCACCATGTACCTTATCATATGGTGATCCAACAGGTAGGTAGGTACAACCTTCATTGGTGTCAATAGCTGTCCAAATACACGAATGTTTCATCTAGCTTCTGTATGTTGGATGGTTCGTTTAACGATGAATAGATTATGAAGTTGTGGGACTTCGATTATGATGAGTCAATGAAAAAAAATGTCTCGAAAGGATAAATGATTTCAGTATTGATGGCCCCAGTGTATGCAATATTTGGTTTATAATAATTAACCGTAGATGCAGGTAACTAGCGAGAGATATGAAATAAAATGGTTAATTTTACAAGCCTTTCAACGTTTGCAGATGGCAGGAAATATCAACGGGAAATACCATAGAGGAAGCCACTGCGAAGCTGCAGGACTTAGTGAACACCATTCTTCAGTGGACTAAAAGGCGGCGAATAAAGTTGAATGAAACCAACTCTACACATATAAGCTTCACCTACCGAAAAGTGAACCCTACCCCAATTGGAATTAACTCTCAAATAGTACCGTACTGTAATATAGCCAAATATTTGGGTATGACACTAAATGATAAGCTCAAATGGAAAGAACACGTGAAGACAAAGAAGACAGACATCAACCTAAAATTCAAAAAAATGTATTGGCTTCTGGGAAGGAACTCACAGCTGTCAGTCCACAATAAACTACTACTATATGAGCAAGTGATTAAACCAATATGGGCCTACGGCTGTCCATTATGGGGTTACACCAAAATAGCGTCAAAATCATACAAACATTCAAGAACGACATTCTGAGAAGCATAGTAAATGCCCCGTGGTATATCCGAACAAATGATCTGCATCGCGATCTCAAGGTTGAGATGGTCGACGAGATTATAAGAAAAAGAGCTCGGCTCCACAATGACATCAATGTCGAAGCCATTTCACTCCTGGACATCAGCGATGAGGTGCGACAACTAAAGAGGACCAAACCCTTGGGCCTAATTACTAATCGCTAGAAGTAGTGAACTCTATCGTGGAGGTAGATAGAGCGTTCTATGAACCACCAAAAGCGAACAAAGTGAATTAAAGTAAAGTAACTAGATGTATTATATTATGTACAGTTGTAACAATTAAAAAAATTACTAGCCTCTCTTGGGATGACGGGAGAAAAAATCCAATTAAGAGAGATAATATTAACAAAAAATACTGATAGCCCTTCTTTGTCTAAGACTATTAGAGGTCGGTGCATCCGCGCGATTAAATTGTATACTAGTTGTTTAAAAAAAAATCACCATTTCCAATTACTCTGTCGTAGGTTGACTAGAAAACTTTTCACCTAACCATTTCACAAGACCATTTTGAAAATTACTTTTGAAAAATAAATTTTATGGCCGTCAGGAGCTAGTGTGACTTTTTCATAAATTAGTCCCTTTGTATGAAAAAAAGCTGATACTAAATTTAAAAAATTTTTCAATATACTTAGACATAGAAATCCTCGACAAAAACTTCTGAAATTTAGCGCAATAAGATAATACAACCTACTTACGCTTCTTTGTCCGCAAATATATTCACCTGTAACAAAAGTGAAAATAAACTCGATTAATCAATATGAACCTTTGTTTATTTTTCTTCAATTTTGATTCATTTTTGCACTTGTGAACTGTCGAGGTGTAAAAGCACGAAAATAGTGGTGATTATTAGTAGCACTCCAAAATATACCTCTAAGAGAAGTAGAAATGCTTGTCACCCTTCATGGCGTTCACCCTGGTCGCGCTGCCAAATACCCAATTACGCATACTCCAGCAACCGGCTTTCATAAAAATATTTTTTTTCTTTCAACACAATAAAATGAAATATTGATGACGATAAAAAAAGATAATAATAGAAATATAAAATAATAAGTAGGTAGACACCATACTGAGAACTGGAAATGGGTTAATGGCAATTAGGCACACTCCAGAAACCGGCTCTTGTGAGAAAATTGTCAAAAACTTGATAATATAAAAAAGCGTTTTTGGTGAAAGTTGCAAATAACTTTTTAAACGTTATTTGCAGTTTTTAAAACAAATAAAGAATAATAAATAGAAACAACTATGAATAAATAGATAGGTACTACACCAAAAACTAGAAATGGAAGTAATTCTTAGCTTCGGATTCTTGCCAGTCATTTTTGTAGTCACTTTTTAGGTAGTCTCCATTATATCTTCTCCTTTCCTTGGAATTTTTTATGCGATTCCCGCTCTATATAATTATATATTGCCGTGTTCAAGCTACAGGAGACAGGATGTTATAAAAAAAAACCCCGGTACTGAAAAAAATGCGCGGCGGTTATTTTAACGAAACGAAAATTCGTTCGTCCCTCTCAGCTACTACCCATGTTACGAGAACTTCGACGAAGGTAATTGCTGATTTTTGTAAAGTTTGTACTTTTGCAGACATAAAATTATTCAGAAACTGTGATCAGCTATACCAGCTGAACTATTCGGTTACAATTTGTGCTACAAGAGCGAAATGGCAAAGTTATTACTATTTTCCATACCGCATTTGTGATCTGCAATACATTGTTGGATGTCACACATAAGTTTGAGAGGGTGGTGTACACAGAGAAACAGTGATCCTTCATCGTATGTACTCATCAATCCAATATTTCGAGATTTATCCTATATTCCAGATAGTTGTAGTGGGTTTAACATTCCACGGGGCATTCCAAGTGGGAGGACTAGGAGGGCTAACTCAAAAAAATAAAATCTCTTAAAAAATTACCAATTTTGTACATGTTGCACCCCAACGCGACTTAAGCCCCATCCCAAAATTTACCATGACGCGTGGAGTTGTCATACTTTTGTTTGAAGTTGACCGAACTTGGGATTTGGAATGTTCAGTAAATTTTGAGGACCCCGCTCACTTTTGGTAAAAAATTTGTATAAAGAGTGAATGTTATGTTAGGCGGTCTGCTCGTTCAGATGGTGTAGTTAAAATAGTGATACAATTTGTTTTTAGGCTCACAAAATCAATTTAAATGATGTTTTCCAAAATTTTCGGGATTCGCACCTTTTTGGAAAAATTGGTTTTTGGCTTAAAACGTTTCCATTTAAATATGTTACGTCCCCTTGAAAGGAAATCGGGACTTCATAATTGGACTTTGCCGTCAAAAGTATCCTTAAAAACCATGTTTTTGACCAGAAAAATACTTTTTTGCATTTGCTGTCTCATCCAATTCTTTCTAAGGAAATTAGTTTTTCATTTTAAAAACCATTAAAATCAATGTTAAAATCTCAATTTTCAATTGAAATTGAAACTTCACTACTTCACAATAGTTGAAAGAAGTGACCATTCACGTGCCCTTCAGAATGACGTTTCTCTCAAATGAACATAACTGGCAAATATATCATAAAAATGTCAAAATTTGACTTGCATTTAATGCAAGTTTGCACGTGATAAAGATTTTTTCGTACAAGATAGGCAAATGGTGAAATGAAGTTTGAAAGCTAAGGAATGAATAACGTGGATGACCACTCAGGTGAACAATTCATTTGTCGAAACACTTTTGTTCGTTTGTGGCTTCTAATGTTCTTGGCAACCAGTAGGTAAGTACATGGTAGGCTTTCCGATATAAGCTATAGAAACAAAATGTGATCAAATGTTGGGCTAAACAAGAAGGGTCCGGAAATCATACAAATTATAAGCAGAAAACTTATAAGTAACTTCTTTCAGGGAGGTTATTTGAAAGATGGGGAGTGACTCATCCATTCAAAAGGATCGTCTTCTACAAATAACTAGTATTTTTTCCACTGACTGGCAAGACTTCTTTGTGGGTTTAAAAACCGCGTTTTGAAGCGGGTCGGCCCCCCCAAAACGATTAGAGAAAAAACAGCCTTCAGGTTCAAAAGGAAAAAGGTTTTCTTCGAAAGAGCGGACTGGAATCGCCGCGGATTGGTGAGTCGGATAATTAGTTTGGGAGAAAAGGGAAGTTGCGTCACTGGAGAGCCAGACTCCTGGAAGGCGGCTGGAGGTTCGGGGACCGTTGAATCATCGTTGGTTCAATGACGATGACGGCCTCACTGCGGGCATTTCTAAGAAAGTAGCACTGCGAAAGGAGCTTCGCTGTTCATCCTCGGCAGCACAGATCGGTCCAGAAATGCCAAGGTTATGATGTTGAAGAGTTCTGTTCCCCAAGTTTGAATTCCAGGATACCAATGTGTAATTTTTTCTTCTTCTACTTAAAGTACCTATGGTACTTGGTCTTCCAATTTATCTCAAAGATCATATCACATGTGCCAAGTTGGTTAACAACAGAGGAAACTAGTCACACACTATTCAAATAGAAAGCAATGCGCACCATGTATCGTAAAGCTATGATAGAAGAGCTGGCAAGAAAATTACTCTCACGAAATATGAATCAAGTTCCAAACTGAACTACGCGTAGAAGATGGAGCCAGACTGGTATTGCTGCAAGTATAAAAAAATAAGAATACAATTTTGGTTATTAAATTGTCGATACTGGTTATACAACAGAAGACGTTCACCAAATTGATTGTTACACATAACTTGTTTGATACAGTTGAAAACTGTTGAGGACGTTGAACAATGGCTATTAACTGTATTATCGAAATTAAAAACATATGGAGTAGTCAAATCGACGTTCCTCAATAACACCACCGTTTTGAACAAGATCAGCCATAACAAAATGAGGCTGGAAGGATTTTGTCGTGAAAACGATTAGTGCTTGAGAAATTATTTTGAAAGGGACCATCCCAACATGCGTTGCAGCCACTAATGGGAGAGACAATCCGGAATTTGAAATTTATATGGGATAATTAAACTGTCTTTACTGACAACCCACCGAATTTGAACGAGATCGAGCGAATAGACTGAAGACGGAGTTGAGCGATGTGTTTCTTTAATCATATTCGTTTGAGCATACATAGAATGCAGTATTGTTTTGAAAGCAATGAAACTGGTAGTCACATTCCTCAGAATGGTACCAACATCTGACGAATACTGTGTAAGCTTGTTACAAGAATTTGAAATACGCATAAGAGGATGAAACCTAAGTTGCTCAGAATAGTCTAAAACGTAAAATTCGTACAAAATTGTTGATTTTCAGTCCCCCCACCTAACCACCTGGGACAGTTCAAGTTTAGTTTGTCGTGTAGGAGCATCCTAGGAGTTCATTTTATTCTAAACTAAAATGTTGAAGCACAGGGAAAACGTGTGCTTATGAAAGAAATTTCCATAATCCATTCGAAGACCAAGAGTGCAGTCCGACCGTGGAATATCAGGTGTATGATGCTAAGTACGTCCGATATAATTTCTCGATGCTAATTTAATTATTCCAAGCAATCAGCTTTTCTCCATCACTGGTGAGCTCAAAGATGACAAAATTGGCAGATCTTCGTCATTTAGGTCATGTAGATCGTTTTTAATTTGTCTTTAACTTGAACGGAATTTTTGGTTAGTGAGGTTCGCAAAGGAACGTCTCGCTCGCTCTTCGGACTGAAGGACAGAAGTTTGCCATGGCGATCTGAAATGAATAATTCATCAGACTTTGCTTCCTCTATATCGAATATATTCTAATATAGGCAACATATAGACGAAAATTGTCGTAAATCAAAATTTTTTACAATCTTTTGGTTTCAAGGCTTTTCAAAACTATTTTGGTTCCAGTACTCCGTTTGTTTGAGCTTATGGATCAGAAGTCAGTATTTCCTCATTTCCGAATGGAAGAGGATTCTAGTTGAGCCTATTAACCAAAATTTTGAATTTCAAATCACAACCTATCTCTTCCAAACGTCTCGAAAGTTTGCGCCGCAAATGGCATGACTCCCCGATGCAGTGCCGCATCTTCATCCTGAAGGGTGTCCGCGTAAAGACGTCCGCTCCTACGTCATTGTTTCCCTTTAACCTCTCAGAATAACAAAAGTGGTCGTTGATTGAGGGAACAATGGGGGGAGATCTGTGGGACCCACCGCGGTCTCCCGTCCAATCGAAGCCGGAGTGTCAATCTTCCTGACGTGACACTTCTTCAGGGGGAAGACCATTGTGCTTCCTGCGGTCACCGGTATCATTGAAATCGAAGTTTCCTACGCCCCTTCTTAACCTTTAGCGGTCGAGTTCCGCCACTCCTCAATTACTATAGGTGACTCTAACATCACTGTTCAAACTCTGCTGGGTCCTTGTACTCCTAGGATCTAGAGAGTGAACAAATATCCTAAAGAACTGTTGTTGGAATATGAGAAATGAAGAAGACTGGAGACTGAATTAGAATGAAAACCTATGCTGCGAGGCTTCACATCATTTTCCCAACACACATTCTATTCGAGAGCGGTTGATGAGTGCGATTGTTGTTTCTCCAATAAAACCGTCTTGAAACTCTATTTTAGGGAGATCAAGATTAAGTTCGCAAGAAACAATTTTATCCACTTCTTGAAGGGAGACAGAAGGAAACAGCTGATATGAAGCACCTTAATTAGTTGCTCATTGTCTTCCTCTTCAAAGCACCATTCGCTAACGTCCATGTCCATTCTAGCAATGGGCCCCGAATATGATTTTGTGGCTCAACGGCCGGTTTTGTGGCGTGACATGAGAAGAGTGATATGTTCCCATAAAACATAAAAGATTTTCAGAAGTTTGGAAAACGTGTTGACATTTTCTGAAACTGCGAATTGTCTGAAACACCGGGGTGATCTTCAGCCCATTCCAATCAATCGTTAACCAATTATTCAGACGTGAAGCCGCGAACTTACCGAGCTTCCTGCAAAAGAGAGCCTTGGTACGAATGGATCCGCCTCACCGGGAGTGCCGTAATGCCCCCAGTTCCACCGTTTGTATTGCTTATTAAGGATCTGTATGACATTTCTTTGAGAAAATCACACATTATTTGCATTGGTGAATTTTGAGAAAAACGGGCAAAAGTACGCTAAAAAAGGAAAATAATCAAGTCACATATACAACTACGTAGTGACACTCATGAATTTGTATTCGCGATCCCAACTTGGAAAATACCGAAAAAATAAATAGAATCGCACATTTCCCCAATGGTTTCTTTATAACGCGAAACGTACTGAACTTGCGTTGTTTGGATGTTTTTCCCAAATTGTTTATGCGGATATCAATAATGTTCTTCATTACGTGATTTAGCTTGAATGTATATTTCCAAATCATATACCAAATACGGCAATTTTAAAACACTAAAAATCCGATAATTTGCTTTTTGCTTGTAATCGCATCCGTACGTAATTTTTTGTCTTGGTCGATTACAAAGTTCATTATTGCAAACGGCAAACTGAAATTGATGGTCTCGAATCCATTATTCAGAAATTATTTGTAGTGCACTTCGCAATTGTAATGAAGATACTTTTCGAGTAGGCCAATACGCTACTATAGTGAAGGTACATATATATGACGATACGAGAGAGATGCAAATATCATTCATGAAGCTCAACGTTTCTAGTACGTAATGAATATCGACGTAATGCACCAGGTTAGATGATGACAAGCTCATTCTCACTAAAAAGAAAGTTGACTCAAAAACCATATCATTAATTACACTGCCCGACATAATTTCTTGCCAATTTAGTTTTTCGTATCGCAACATTTCAATCTTAATCGCCGTCCGTTTACGTAACATGCATACTTCGAATGCGGACAGAAATTGCATTTCATTTGGTCAACTGTTCTATCGGAATTACCCCGTTTTTAGATAACGGAGTGATCACGACTTCCGCCGCCTGAAGCTTTTTTCATTGGTAGTTTTAGAATCTTACAAACCTGTTTTATTAGCAAGGGTCAGTTTTAGGCTTGTTGACTCCAAACAGGTTCGGAGGAACTAAAAGCTGGTTATATCACGCATTATTGCCCATTACGAATATTCTGCAATCTAACTTCCTTTTTTTGACACCTATATTCAAAACTCGGTCAAAAAAGCACTTCCCTCCGGTGAAAGTGTGGCCTCCTACCATGTTTCCTATTATGTATCTCCGAAGTGGCTGAACCTTGGGGCTATTAAAAGTTTACTATTCCACGGTGATGTTATACAATTTCTGATTGATTGTGATCTGTTGACATAACACGCCGTTCTTTCACTTCTTACAGTTCAAGTTGGTCAACAGAACTGGAATTCCTCAACATCATGCTGTTATCATTAAAGTTACACATAATTTGCGTCTTAATGTTTTTATCATTAGAAATTTCATGTGACATACGACTATTGTTTGTTTCCATTGGCTGAATTATCTGCTCACTGAATAGCAAGTAAGTCATCTGATCAATGACTTATCGGTTGCTACTACACGTGAATAACGTTGTAATTCGGTTATCAAGAGTTTTTCTTTTACTGTCGTGAAAAGATCAAAATTGCGACTAAGAAAATGCGTTGAAGTTGAGGAAAGTAATTTGTGATACTTATCTGATTCAAGATTCTTATCTGATTCTTGGTTAAATTGTTTGGAGTGAACACTCTCAAATTTTAATATTTCAAACCCATTTTTCATTCCGCTGACCCGAAAATTCCATTTTTGACAAATTTTTAAGCTGACTCCACTTTTGATTAAGCTAATCCCGGGTCTACATTTTTTATTCTGTTATACTTTGAAGATTTTAAATTTTGACTCAGATAATTTGAGTTCCACATTTTTTATTCACTGAATTCCATCCTTCAACAAACTCTAGTTTGGGTTCAGCCAAGAGTCTTCTCTGATGTTCTGGAGTTCCCGAAGTAGGCGCCGGATCTGAATAGATTTCGATAAACCTCCCAAAGATATTTGTTAACAATTAAAGTATCAGAAAATAATTTTTCAAAATCCTCCTAATACCAGAGCATGAAGTAAGACATGTTCCGTGCTAATATTTTGAGTTTACTCAACTAAGCATATTTTTACGTTCACTTCCGCACCATCGAAAGTGAAAACCTTTATTACTGTAGCAGGAGATTCAATTGTTTGTCCATCAAAATCAAAATGGCCAATTCCTCTTTGTTTTTCACAACTTTTTGAACGATTCCGGTTTCGTATTTAACAGTCTGTATATCTGTGGTCAATCATTATCCCTAGAAAAATTGTATCTATTAAATTCGTTGTAAGTTGCTTAAACGTATGCTGGTCTTTTTTAGTATCACAAGCGGCCAGTTAGAACAAATATGAATTTCTAGAAACTAGTTCTTAGATCATGGTGATTGTGAGTTACATTGCGATTGTAAGAACTACGACTACTTCACATGTAGGTGTCAGATATTGCTGGAGTAACTTATCAAAAGATCCTTCAATAGTTTCATCGCTGTTGAACCTTTCTGTTATGATACGGTTAAAGAGGAGGAAACTCTGCCAATAATTTGAAATAAAAAATATTGGTATCTTCAATAATTTGTTCATTTAATTTCAACATCCGACTTGAGCACATTGCTAAAATTTAGCATATTTAGTATATTGTCAATGTACTATTTAATAGTATATTCAGGTGAATAATGTTTGCACGTTCTCAAGGACAACTCTACAGAAATACAAACTGAAGATAGAATGAAAAGGTTGAAAACAAATTGGTAAGCTGGTGACATTTTCAGACGAGACTGGTTTAGTTCTTATTCCTGTTTGGCAAGTGTTTTACATTTTTATTTGCCTGTGTCGTAATCCGGTCAGCAAAAAAGTGAAAAAAGTCATTTCCATAGTTTTTTTTTTTTTTGTTTCTCAAATTGAATTGCTCGAGGGCTCTAAGTAAAAAACGGGCCCAAGCAACAAACTCGGAAAACCAGTTGGCAGGGGTGCTGGGTGCAGTTCGACGTCCTTGGCATTAAAGTTGGGCCGCTGGCTGACCATGGGGCGCAGGGCGAGACTTGACAATGAGTGCTCACCTACCTTTCATCTCAACAGGCTGTGGGTTAACTACAGAAATGCAAAACCACAGTTTACAGTTTATTTCTACTTCTGTTTATATGTAAAGCAGACAACCGTTGCGGACATCATCAGCTGTCCTTTTAAGGAGGAGGAGCAGCATTCGGTATGAATATTTCGGTACTCACTGGAAGTGAAACAGTAACATCACAGCATCTAAATCATTCATCAATCTTTCCTGATTCTGAATCAGTCAAATTGGTACTGAAATAGTTACCGGGTTGAAAAGTGCAATATGGTGCCAATTAAGAAAGAAACTGCAGCGTACAGCTCTATTCGTACTTATCTATAACGGCACTGTGCCATCATACTTTACATTCAAATGTTATTTTATCAAAGGAAATTCATTGAAATTTCAAAAAACTATCATATTGATTTTTTTGGTGCTAATACTTCGACAGCCTCACGTTTTGGACAATGTCAACAAAAATGCACACACAAATAAAAGAGCTTACAAAACTTACAAAACAGAATGAAATACTGCTTATCTGAAAGTCAGAGATTTCGGTTCTAAAGCAACTACAAGTACGGAGGCACACGAAAATGAACAGCATCATCCACTGCCAACATGAGATAAATTAAGCAAGTCAACTGACCTTCTCCATCAAAAAATTATCTCGATGGATTTTACCTTTGTACAACCGCCGATTCATTTGGATTAAGTTCCTGAAAATGTCATCGGGGTCAGAAGAAATATGTTCAAATGAATGAATATGAAATGTCGATCGTGTTTCCGCGTATCTTTGTAATGTTACGCGGACACACGATAACAGACAGACACGAAATTGTTCCAAGAGAGATTTATTCCAGACCAGAATGGTCAGAAACGTCAAGTTAGAGTGGAAATAACCGGAACCCAAAATATTGCTTCCGCAAACTATACAGGGTGTCGGGAGTTATGCTCAATCCGACTCCTACGTGTTCTACAACTCATTTCCGACCGAAAATGCCTCGTAGCAATTTTTTGCCAGAGGCTTCGTTTCCGAGCTATTCGCGATTTAAGATTTTTTTCGTGTTTTCGATCTAATGTCATTAAAACTGTTATAACTCCCTCAATTGTGGAGATAGCTCAAATTTGATGACACCGTTGGAAAGAGCGTTGAATTTTCTATCTATTTGATGTCAAAAAACTTTTTTAAAAATTGCATTGAAGATGTGCGATTCCTGCGCGAAATGGCAGTTTTGTCAAAATCATGAAATCGCCTGTTTTTCATCTCGCTTAGAAACCCCATGAATGCTTGACGCAGAACTGTGCAGGCCTGGTAAAACGTGCCCCAAAATGTCAGCTTTCCAACGGTGTAGTCGTTTTGGTTTTTAAAGATATTTTTAGTTAAGGAAATGGTGTTTAACAGCAGAAAAACGAGTGTTTTCTGTTAAAATTGAGGTTTTCCCAAAAGTCTGCAGCTCATCGCAGTCGGAAATGAGTTTTAGAACACGTAGGAGTCGGATTGTCCAACAGCTGGGTAACATGTTCGAGTCAATAAACATTTTACTAAAACTGATTTTGGTCAGAAACAACAAATTATCAACATTGCAACACCCAATGCTACTGCCAAATCAGATTGGAGTTGATAATACACGGCGCACAAAGCAACCCCTCCTTCAAGACAGGGGGGTCGTGCGGGTCATTGCATATCCTTGCCCCTTTGCTTTCCCAATTTTCATACATTAGGTCTTTTTAGTGATACAGGGTGTCCCAGGACTTACGCACAATCCGATTCCTACGTGTTCTACAACTCATTTCCGACTGCGATGAGTTGCATTCATCTTAGAGACTTTTGGAAAAACCTCAATTTTAACAGAAAACACTTTTTTCTGCAGTTAAACACCATTTCCTTAACTAAAAATATCTTTAAAAACCAAAACGACTACACCGTTGGAAAGCTGACATTTTGGCGCACGTTTTACCAGGCTTGCACAGTTCTGCGTCAAGCATTCATGGGGTTTCTAAGCGAGATGAAAAACAGGCGATTTCATGATTTTGACAAAACTGCCATTTCGCGCAGCAATCGCACATCTTCAATGCAATTTTTAAAAAGTTTTTTTGACATCAAATAGATAGAAAATTGAACGCTCTTTCCAACGGTGTCATCAAATTTGAGCTATCTCCACAATTGAGGGAGTTATGACAGTTTTAATGACATTAGATCGAAAACAAGAAAAAATCTTAAATCGCGAATAGCTCGGAAACGAGGCCTCTGGCAAAAAATTGCTAGGAGACATTTTTGGTCGGAAATGAGTTGTAGAACACGTAGGAGTCGGATTGTGCACAACTCCTGGGACACCCTGTATAAGCAAACTCGCCAAACAACAGGTCTTGTGATTATCAACATTTGTTATTTATTGTGGACCGATTCCGAACTTCCAATGTCTTTTATTGCGTTATTGTATCGTTGGATTAGTTCAGAAAGAACCTGTACTAACACTTTTGTTAAGGTTGGACAAACATTAAATGTTTGTCTTCTGCAAGTGACTGTGGTAGTTATCAATTATAATTGATTTATAATTAAAAATTCGGTAGCGAAAAGAGTGGACTCTGTAGAAGTGTTAGGGCTACCAGGAAACAAGTTATGAAATACACTGGAGGTAAGAATCACGCCCTCAATAGCATGGCATCGGACCCCATTCAAAGAACACACGAGCCCAGTAGTTCCATTTACCTATTATGCTCGACAGATCAGCGCCGTTCAGCGGTCCATTGTCACACCCCCAGTTACGAGATGCTTAGGTTACTACTCTGATGTCATTGTATCATCTTTTCCCTTTCATCTCTTTCACTCTTGCTTCCGACTAGCATTCTCACATACGGGCACACAGCTGGTCGTTCACGGTTGGGATTTCACGGAGATAAGATCAGCGTTACGGACCTTCCGTCGAAGTAAAACCTCCTGCTCTCTAAATCCACCGCGCGAAAGATGATTCTCTCATAGCCCGGAAAGCTCGCGTCCATCTGCCTAACTGGCCGTAGCGCTTAATTTTCATCATCTGGGCAAGGAATGTGCCCTTGTGAAATCACCATTTGTAAGATTTTGTGAACAGATGTTTGTGATCATTTGAAATGATTTTGACAGTGACCATTGTTAGCGGTAACTGACGTAGAATAGCACTTCATCAATGTACGAGTATCATCAGTAGAAATCTCCCGTAGGGCTTAACAGAATGTCTAATAGGTTTCCTTCCACAACCTATATAGGAAAAATTGTGATTATCAATTCAAGTTTTACCAATTGTTTCTCATTCATTACCTACTGTTCAATTACCTAACTTTGCTGCTGTAAGCCTCGTTACTCTTTTCCCTCCGTTGTTGTTGTGCTGCTGTGTAAGCAACCGACTAACAAGACTTTCTACAAGCAGCTCTCATCAGAAAGTGAATATTTTCTCGAGAAACTTGAAGAGTTTTGTCTCACATAATGTATACGTAACAAACTGTACCTGACCTTGATTGGAAGCAATTTATTTTACAGAAGCAAAATGTGCGCCAGTGACCATATGCTGCACAGATTTAGGAAAACTCCAACTCCTATTTGTCGTTACCCATAACATCAACGAATTCTATTTAAGATATAATGTTTAATGTAAATTGTTTACGATTACAAATTCAGAACAATTATTGTTCCCAACTATCCCTTGCCAAATTTATGAGGCACAGTGGAAAAGAACCTTACAATGAAGCAAACGACTATCTTGATGTTAATTTGAAGTTGCAGTTGAGGAGTTGTTCATTATTCGAGAGCATTGAATTTGATGCTTTACAGATTCATGTGGAGCCAAGTGAATAATTTTTCTAGATTGAACGCTCTTGAGTGAAGTGGATTCAAAAGACCTTTGAAGGGAATTACTTTCTTTTAGTCACATTGATGTATTTTAGTACAATTGTGCCTTTCAATGCCGATAAGATTTTTTTGGAATTGGCATTTTGCAAGGGAGCCCCGTTTCAGAAATGCATGTATTTTTAAAATGCAACACGAAGAGTGGATGGGCGCAATTTATTAAATGCACTTTCATATTATGATGCAACGGAGTTGGATTGCGATCCACATTTCGACCTCGACGGTCGGGAGAACGCAGACAGAAGCCCGGCGTTATGTCACTTGCCTTATACGGAAGGCTGGCTCCAGCAAAGCTGACCGGCTGAGGCTGCAGGTGACGCAAAGGCATGGCGATGGAAAGAGCACGAGGTCTCGCCCATGATGGCCCGTTCCAACTGCCCAAATCGGGCTATAGGAGCGTCGAGCGTTTTTAGAGCCAAGATGAGGTTCGGGTCCCTCACGCCCTCACGTCTGCAGTCATTCATCACACCTTCATTGGCAGTGGCGGTGAACGTGAAGGACTGCATCGCGTGTATTTGAATCTTGACCCTAATACCGCTATTGGTCTAAAAATAGACTATAGGTTTGTGAAATGACTCTGAGAGTACTTCGGAGATAAATACCAGTTCACAGCTACCTCTGTGAAAAGCCTGACACCACCGCACGTCACATAGATATCCAATGGATGCCATACAGTGGATGATTTTCTAAAAGCGCCTATTTATGTGGGAGAGTTGTATTCAAAATGGAAAAACGGCAAAATATTTATTACAACAATTTATTGTGTATGTTAGCAAGCAATCCTTCTTTGTAACGACAGCCTTCTGTGATTCGATTTTTGCATCCCTTAAGCTCTTGTGAGCAGAAATTATATCTCATTCAACCTACAGAATGCGATTACAGAAATTTAAACAGATTTTTGAAAATTTCAACTCTTAAAGTGCAGCACGAGTGGATGAAACTAAAGTCGAGAGTTCATAACCATCGCTGGATACTATTTTGATTTTCTAAATATCAGGAATCAGTAGTTATAGTGGGCAAGCTCTAAAAAATGAATGTTGACGAGTTTTTCACTAAAATCCGTTACGGAACTTTCTAAGACAAGATATTTTGGAAAAAAGCACGGTGCGAATTACACGTTAATTTTTTTCAAATGGGAACCCCATTTCATAAAAAGGTGTAAATCAATAAAAAGGTGTAAACTAATAAAAAGGTGTAAACCAATATATACGTATATAATTGATCGTAACTAACAACAATGTTTTTAAAACCTGCACGTTTCTTTCAAGGATCTCAAATATGACCATGCTGCGCACACAGCACGTGCGTGAATGTGCTCTGCACACATACGCCTTGTTTTTTTCATATAGGAACCCCGCTATTTTATTCTGCGCTCGATTTCATGAAACTTTGCTATTTCGACCGCTTATAACCCACAGTTGTTACGTCATCAAAATGATCAAAGAAATAATAACAAACCCAAAACACGTTTGGTTTGCCAACATTCATGTTTCATACATGTTATTACTTAGCAACTGTGCGCGGTCGCTGAACGATTTGCGAGCGGAAAAATTGTATTGAGGTGTAATAAAAAATTTCATGAAATCGAGCGTAAATAAATAAAAATAAAAAATGTTAGTTTCTATTTGAAAAAACAAAGCTGCTGTGGGTTGCGCAATTTGTACCGTGTTCACACTCAAAAGCCTTGGCAAACAAACGTTTAGATTAAACAAAAAATTACCTAATTTTTCTTGTTCGTAATCAACGATTTAACTGAACCTTATCAGTGGGCAATAAGCAACCTTAAAAGATTTAATCTTCAATCTTTCTTATTATTAATGTGATAAAAATCCCTATAGTATTCGATGATGGGAAAGTTTTCGGTTTATCAAGATCATGGGGCTATAGTTTCTCCGAATCGTTGAACCCTGCCGAATCCGTAATCCTAGCGACCGCAAACAGCCAGCCGATCTACCGCAAAAGCGTGCCGGTCGCAGAGTCCATATCAAATGTTGGGTAAACTTGGCTTACATTAGCACATCTCCAACAGGTGGACTGTAACTAACGCGTGACCGAGAGTAAATTGCGTAACTCGGGGTCTGGGAATACGTTTGCCCGGGTTATAGGTGGGAACTCCGTTATTCGTCTTGGATGACATGTGTCACACATTGCTCAATTGGACTGTTCCGACCTCTGTGAACGGGGTTGCCAAAAGTCCTTATATAGTTAGGACAGACCTTAATTTTGGATGAAAAGTTGACTGCCTCATCAAAGACCTGCAAGTGGAGTGTTACAAGTTTCAAACTTTTGAAAAGGTTGGTAATTTGTAGAGCTAAATCAGTTTTTTTTTCGATGTTTGAAGTATGTAGAAATATAATTCCAAGAAGAAGAAAAGGTTACATATTGGGGGATGTTCGTCATGTCCGATGAACAGGCAATCGGTAAGGGTACCAACGCGATAACAGCAAGGTTATGGAGCCGATATCGTGGACAAACTTCTAAAAAATCTGAAGCAAGAATTGAAAAAAAGTTGAAGTCATGATTTAATTGAGGAGGACCCTAAAGGTTGCACCACAAAAATAATATACAACACCTCCGGACACCGGGGAAACTCCAAAGAAGCAGAGCAGAAGAAGAAGGGATGGTGTACCACATCGAGTTCAGTTCTGAATCAACTTGGGTTTATTCAAAAGGGTCAGTAATAATGAATTATACATTAAAAAAGAAAGTTGTAGAAGCAGACAGATCAAGTAACTAATGAAGGCCTGAAGAAATTAAGATTAGTCTATATTAGTCCCAATTGAAGACCGTATCTCGAAATACCTATGTTTTTTTGGTTTGTGTATTCAATAATGAACCTTTGTATCGGCAAAAAACATGTACAAAGAGTCACACACTCCGTTTTGCCCATAAGATTAACTCCTGAATCTATCTCATTTTCCTATTGTACAAGTTATTCATATTGGACATTTGTTTCCGAAATTAACACCGGTGAAATTGAGATATTTTTGTTATTCGACGTGTTTTTATTTGACTGCTTCTTTCCCCATACCGTTTAATCCGTAGGTGCTAAAGTTTATCAATGTGAAACTAAGAATTGGTTCGTTTTTTGTCCTTGAAGATTAGGCAAAATAGTTTGTGGCTTATATGAATGTAATACGTAGAATTAAGGGTCTATTTCATTAAAGCTATATTTTTACGTAGAATTCGTAATGTTACGCCTTGGTAGGAGAAGTACATAGGCATTTGGAGTCTTGGAAGCGTTCTAATAGTCAGCCTTCTTCCGTCAGTCCTGAGGTGTCTTACATTGTGCCAATAATTTCTTCTGAATCAGGTGTGGAATATTTATGATTAAATCACTCTGGGCAAACGATAACTATAAAAATTGAATATTTTTGACCGTATTTGGTAATTTCATTTCATGAGAAGCAGCCAAAATCAAAACTTACACGGTAATATTTCAGTAACTTACTTCAGGGAATCAAACATCCTTTTAATTTAATTGATGGGTTCATTGTAATTGCAATTACGAGTTAGTTTCTTATTGTCTTAAACAGGAGGCAACCATCCTCTGAATCATTCACCTATCTCTTCTCATTAGTCCTTCCAATAATTTCAAACCGGGCTTCAGTCCCGTTCACTTGGCCAATGGGTAGATGACGACATCCAGTTTTTCGCTGTTCGCCCGACTGGAAAATCAAGTTCAACTTGTCCTATCTCTCTTAGCAAAACCTTTATTGGTTTATTACGTTTAATTAAACCGGTTCGCTGCCTATTCCGTGGGTTTCTGAGATCTCTCACGTTGAACACTCTGAGGCAATAAATGGTTCGTTCTTTGCATTTCGAATAGAGTGCTTTTAACGTCTATCTGGACGGTGAGACACATAAACTTAATATTTTGCATTATCCATATTAAAACATTTGGAATCATTTTAATCCAGAAGAAGGTTGGTGACATGAATTCGTTTTAAATAAAAACTTGCTTTCTACATTATCAATAGGTGACCAATATTTTGAGTAATATCGATCTCATTGTTTTCTACGCGTGATGTTTATGCTAATGTTTTAAAAATAATTCAATTTTGGACAATCTAACTTTCCGAATTTACAAATAACGAAACTTTATTCTGTGACCTGATCCCTGAAAGCTGTGATTGGCATTCGTATCACTTCCCTTTTCCTTGAAACTGGTGAGCCTAAGCCTGAACCTTTCCATTTCCAGGCGTATCCCCTGGGTGTTGCAGGCTTACCGCATTTGCCCTTGGAAGGGGCTTCTAATCCATTCCATCACCTGTTTGTTATGCAGCATTTTGGGACTCCGATGATTACGAATCAAAGAAGAGAAATATTCGTGCCCACGAATTTAAATTTTGCATGTTGAGAGGTTATTGTAAGATCTAGTGAGATAAAATTGGTATGATTGGCGTGACCTCGCCTTATCATACAACCTCAAGTTAGATGAAAAACAAGGTTTGACTTCGGCTGCGTGATATTATACTTATTAGAGAAGCCATTCGTCGCCAGACCCTCAATCGAGATTAATGTGACAACAGCGTGACGAACTCATGTAGCCAACTCTAACGATCTTCTCTAATACCCTATAATTTGCCCTTGGAAAAAGTGTTAATTGCCTTTCCTGTTTCCGCCCCATTCACACGTTTGATTCAACACTCACCTTTCTCTCGCTAACTCATTTTCCACAATTTTTTCAAATATTTGCCTGAAAGAGGATTCCCAAGGTTTTCGTCATTCTCAGGGAATGAAATTAATTTTTTTCAATCGCTATGATGCCATGAAAAGTACGCCTCCATTTTGGCAATATTGAAATTAAAATTGTTTATCATGTGTGTCGAAGTGTATATTAACATGATTTTCTTTCTTTGATTTTGTATAACTTACGAGAGCGACCCTAGATGACCCGAAACTTTAAATATAAGATCAGTTTTTAGGTCCTAAAACATCAGTAAGTTTATCATCTTCTTTTATCTTTAAATATTAGGTATTTATGCCATATAAGCCTTACGTGTGAGCTGAGGGCAGTCCGGATAGTCGATGTGGACTTCTAGCATGATAAACTCACCTGAAACAAAAAATAAAATAAGGTTATATAGTCACTTCATAAAAGTGTTTAATCTTCAAGGTATTCATCTATTTCTGATGATAAACTATCGAAATTAAGAACTACATTTTAAGAAAACATAATAATTCATGATTAGAATAACTTTTCGAGCTTAATGGCAAGAAATTGATTTTTGAGCTTGGTAAAATCGTGATTGAATTCAGCTATGTTGTAAATGACTGGGAAGACCTGACCATTTTTATTCAGTTCTTCTAAATAGATAGACTGGGCACGTTGAAGTACTGCTTTACATTTTCATATTTCTCAATGACACATCATTAACATTACATGCAAACGCATTAAATGTTATTGGCTGGGGGAGAGGGGCCTATGTAATTTTGAGCGTCTCCATGCACAACGTATGCTTCAAATAGTGACCAAATAATTAATAGGTACTCGTATGCAGTTATTAGTTTGAACAACAGGAAAATTTTATTGATTGCCAAACGATTGAAGATTAGAATTGGTTAAAATAGGTTAGAGTAGATTATGATAGTTTTCATCATGTTGATGAAATAATGCAATAAGTCAAAAGGTAATAATTGGGTTAGCTACTACCATGTCAATTAACCGAACTCCTTCACGACAAGTATGAGTTAGGTAAAAACAGAAGTTTAATAATCGTTTCTTTAGGTAAGTACCTATGTTTTAGATAACTGTATTAATTTGTGGATAGTTCTTCCCAGAACATTTACGACTTAACTGTGATTTGACATCTTCTGGGAGCACCGTATACAGTGACTGACTAACTCTTTGACTTGCGAATTAATAGGTACCTTCAATTAATGGATTTAATTTCATTAAATTCATCTTGGACCATTAAGAGGGAATAGGCGTTTGCCACCCTCTGAAAATTAATCTACGTCTCAAACAATAGAGATAAGATCTGACGGAGATCTAACCATTTCCAATCCTGGGTGGTCCCCGCAGTTATCCGAAGATTCAACGATTAAAGACGGCAATTGCGTAAAGCTCGCGGGTATCCGGTTCGGGGGTAAACCGTCATTATAAAATTGTAATGGGAAAATAAAACGACCCGACGGCTTAAATAGCTGAGAAGATACGGATCTATGGAAAGAATGTCGGCACGGGGGAAATTCTTTCGTGTCTCGCGATGAAATTACTGAGATTTCAGACGACGGCGGAAGCCTGAGTGCAGGTTTCCTTCAGAGCCACATCCGAGACTGACTTATCAGCTGTCTGCCTTTTTCCATTCTACAGGCATGAAGCTTTTCAACATCGATGGAGCATTGTATAACAAAGTATGTAATGTCCTCCTGCGTTTCGGTATCTTTCCTTGGTGGAATTCGAAGTAGGTTAGCTACAAAGGGGGAACGCGCCCAGCTTGACCGTTCTAAACTATACTGAAACGCAACCTTCCGGTATCTTGTCTGTCCCAACAGGATTTGAAGTGATTTCACTGAATTTGTTCAACAGAATATTGGAATTTCGTAAATATTAATGATTGAGTACAATTGTAACCAACTCTCTTCGTGTCAAGAGTGTCAACAGCCCTGAACGAAAGGAGCCAACCGAATTTATATTTCAATTCTAAATGCGGGAATACTGGGTATTTAATCGTTTTTAACTATTGCACACGTTACCACATATATTGGACAACAGCATGGGCCAATCGTACCTCGTGGATTAGATGTTATGGTCAAATAGTATTTTTCTGGGTTTCAATAACTAAATCGATGCAACTGGATAAGCTGTCCCCACACAACCTGTAGGCAATTGAATTTTTGATCCGTTATTACCTGAATGCTGGTCTAGCGAGACCCTTTGAACGTTCTCCTGTGAAGGGTACCTACACGATAAATCCCCTTAGAAATATGTCTCAACCACAACGATGCGTTCGTCTGGGTTTCTCATTCTTAGGAGTTTGCGTTCGCAAAGCATCATCATTTACAGTTTGGCATATGGACCCCACATTCTTTATCAAGAAATTGCTAGAGGAGAATAACATGCGATAACCTGTAATCTACCCGACAATAGAAACGCGTGAGACAGAAACTAACTCGCAAGACCTAGGTTTATGTTCAAAAACACTTCTCACTTCAGATTTTCACAAACCTATTCACTTCACTTTTGATAGTTTTTTAATTAACAAAGTATCAGTTTGCTTGATAACCACCCGTAATATTCCAACAAATATCTGTTCATGTGAATAGAAAGTGGCCTCCACAACGCTGATCCCACACCTAATGACAGTCCACTATTGTTTAACAGTTGCTCTCGTTGGTTATACACCTGGAAAACTATTTTCTGTTCATGAAACTATTTTTTACACTCCCACTTTTGTAATGGTGAGCATTCTTCAAATCTATTTCCAACTACCTGTTTACCGCAGGACCTAATCTGGCCAGATTCTCTTTCCACTGCTTAAGTGGAAGTTCCATTAGTTATAATTGTATTTGGAAAACGATGGGGGTTTCCAATGAAGGTTTTATGACTTTAGAGTGTCAATCTACGAATAGACGGAGGAAATTGATTATTTGCTCCGGGCCTCTTGTTGCAAATGAATTTCCTGACGCTGATGGACTGCAAAGTCATAAGGCTTTTATTGTTCGTTGTAGCTAGAGCGATTCGAGCTCGCAACTAATTGGAGCGGTCATGGAGTCTCAAACGTGTTTCACAGCAGGGAAAATGTCTATCATAATGTTTCATTAAAGCGTACCCGGAACAAAACGACTAAAATAATAATAATCATTGCAGAGATTAGAGCAATTTCTTGTCAACGATCACAGTTAGTGAGAAAATGCCTCCTTGAAAGAGTCTAAGTGCAGGTCGTATTGTTTTATGAGGTGGTTCAATTTACATCGTAATAGCTTGTTGTAAATGTATACCTTATAACTAATTTGCCCTCAGGCGGTGAAGGACAACTTCTGCTTCATCTGGTAAACGCTTTAACCGTTTCCATGGTACCAAACTGCAGTCGAGTTCATAACTATTGTCAACAAATTACGCACTAAATCAACCGCTACGAAATCGCGGACTGACGTCAAGAGAAAATGCAGAATCAGTAGAAACAAACTTAGCCTATTTCCCCAAAATTAAATAGTTACACACTTTAAATCGATTTCGACCGTTAAGTCATCATCGATAGCAGTGCAATATACGAATGTACATTCGAGAAAACAGTGGTAATACAGTGACAGTGAAAGGAAGCTTTCCTCTTTGGTCAAGTAGAATGGGGGAACATCCAATTATGTGGCTTCCGAGTGAAAGGAATGCAATCCCATTGGTCGAGTAGCTGAAAGAGGGAATCGAACGATATTAATGGTAAGGCATGGAGGGTGAGGAAAGGAAATAAAAGTAGGTAATAAGTCAAAAGTTAGGAAAAAAAAAAAAAAAAATAGAAAAGCTTTTTGGGAAATGATCCTTAATGGGGGATTATATCTCGGAATATCAGCATTCAAACATTTACCAGCTCTATCAAAATTAATTATTTCAAAGTTTTCTAGGACATTGATTACCATTTTACTTTTAGTGTTACAATTTTTGGTGGATAAATTCTTCTCAATCATTGGTATAGACAGTGCCCTGATAAAATAGCCAGGTGTTTATGTGTCAGTGGGTGAGATATTATGAACAATGATACCACTATAAGTAACTTTACAGCAAGTGAAGAAATCGTGGTTTCTACCTAAGAGTGAAATGTACTAATCAAAATCATTTAATGTATTTACTCACGATTCGAAAGTAGATTTAATGAAAAGATCCAATTCATTGATATTTTTCAGGAAACGAATTTAACTGTCTTTCGATCCCTGACCATTGGATGATAATATCGTCCACCATTGTAGAAGTTCCGTCTGTTACAGTATACGGACAATCAAACTCATATACATCTTTTGTGGTACATTTTCGTTTTACCCTCGTTTGCCATTCGTAAATATGGTGTAATTCTCTCCATGTATCCAAAAGCTGACATTGTAATATGAGGGACAGCGTTCGAGCCATTACTGCATATTTTCTGGAAATACGAATCATAGCGTGAGTTCAATCGATTTTATGAGACAAAGCAAAACCAATGATTCTCCCATTGTTCATATAAGTATGAAAACCTAAGTTTGATTGCCTTAGTTATTAATTAATACATTTATTCACAACTTTTGGATGGGTGTTGAGGTTTAGAGGATCCTTGATGATGCTGAATTGCTCTCCATATGACTCCCCTGATCAGTCTCGTTCCAGATGTGCAATGTGCAATATAGGCGTCCCAGAAGATGACGTTCATTTTTGCTTCCGAGTCCACCAAGGTAGTGGAAGCATTGTTTTCACTTTCGGAATGTGAAAATTTTTTTGTCTCCAAAATCAAAAATTCCACTCGCATTTTGCGTTTTAGACCTTTCTGAACAATTTTGGTTCCGTGTCTGTCTGTCTATCAGCAAATCCTTGTTACGGGCAAAACTACACGAAATTATTGTCCGATTTTGATGAAATTTTCAGGGATTGTGCGGGTCCCCTATAAGTTTCATGACCCCAGGATCAATAGTAGCCTCTGCGCATGCGCAAACGTGAAATCCTTGTTACGCGCGTAACTCCGGGAGTTCTTGACCAATTTCGATGAAATTTTCAGGGATTGTTCGGTTTGATGTGTAGATGATCCCCTATAAGTTTCATGACCCCCGGATTAATAGTAGCCTCTGCGCATCCGCAAACGTGAAATCCTTGTTACACGCATAACTCCGGGAGTTCATGACTGATTTCGATGAAATTTTCAAGGATTTTTCTCATGTTATGCTCCTGCCATTTACTTCGCCTAATTGAACAAAGTTCTTTAGTCAATAATAATTTTCAATAATCTATACACTCATGTTATGGATACGAGGAAGCTATGTGCCACACCCACTTGGCAGACGTTTTTCTCAATTTGCCCAGTCCTTAAGGAGTTCAGGATACGTCACTTTGGTCCAGGGAGTCTGCGCCATAAGGAAATACTGCAGTTTTAAATTAAGGAGGTTGGGCATCACTTGCAAGGTGTGGAAGTGTGGCCTCTCAACACAGAAAAATGCTGATCGAAGAATTCAATTGGTAAAAAATGATTTGTTCATGGACTGTAGTATATTCGCCTTTGATTAAAAAGCAATGTTTAACGTTTACTCCCGGCAGACAGACTTATAGTCTGTACGCATGGTTTTTAACGAGTGATATGTAGGTATTTTCCCTTTCCTTGTGATCAAGTAATAGGTATACTGTTTTTTTTTTTTTTTTTTAAATTCATTCACTCATATATTCAGAACGGTTATCTGTTCAACATAACGTAGTATGACCTTTTGGAAGTAAAATTCCTTGATTGGACTGCTCCGTGGCACCTTGAGCAAAAGGAATTTAAGACTTCGAAAATGTTGAGCGGTGAGCGGTTTGATCTCCGGCCGTTCTTCACGGAACGGAAGCTCTCGAATTTCTTCGGGGTCATGAGCGAAAAGTGTGTAGCCCGAGGGTTCCTAAAGGTCAGCCACTTCACGAAGGAGTTATACATACTCTACATCAGGATGAAAAGTGTAACCGACTTCTTTCCTTTGCGGTTGCTTCAAGAGAGGTCCATAAGGAGGGAATACGAAGGGACGTTTGGATGCTATCTCAAGGGTTCATCGACTTCAACTTCGTACGCAGTTATCTTCGCTTTGTTAGCCAGCCAACTTAAATCTCGGATGGGAGGAACACTGTTCACATAGCCGTTTAGGCTTCTGGGGTTCGCCGGTCATTTATTAAATTCTCTTCCTCAACAATCCACGTTGTCTAACGCGATTTGAATCTGTATTATAATTTGTTGATTTAAATTATAGATTTACACTACCCTAGTAATTTTTAGGGCTTTGCGTAAAAATAATAATCACTATATTCTTACATTACCAGCGTATGTCGCACATCTTTCGATTATAACGTGCATTTTGTTTGGTAAAATTTAAGATTTGTTTGCCACGAAGAATCAGAATTGAGGTTCGTCGACAAATGTTAAGTAGCTGTTATGTCATCTATTTTGTAAATGATACCAACATCAACAGCATTTTGTGTGTTATAATTAAAAACAGCTCCTTGCCCCAATCTCAAATTAATGTACCTACTTTGGAAAGAACAGACAAAAAAACCATTTAGCTACCATTGGTTTGAATTTCTCACGATGGTGAATAAAATAAGCCTTGAGTTGAATCTTTATTAATAACGGTGGTATGATCTTAACCGTTCATCAGTTTTTCTTTTTTTTTTTTTAATGAGAAAAGAACCAAAACGTACCTATAAAAGCCAACATTCTCATTATACAAAAGCTAAAGAATCACGTCATTCACAAATACGTACAAAAATAGAACAATTTTAGGTTTTACCTCAAGAGCTTATTATTGAATGATAAACCAAAACCATTTAGCTACCATTGGTTTGAATTTTTCAGGATGATGAATAAAATAAGCCTAGAGCTGAATCTGTATTAATAACGCTGGTATTATCTTAATAGTTCATCAGTTTTTTTATGAGTATAGAACCAAAACGTACCTCTAAAAACCAACATTCTCATTATACTCAAGCCAAAGATTCACATCATTCACAAATACGTACAAAAATAGAACAACTAGGCCTCTTATTATTCCAGAAAATGGCACAGGATATAAAATAATGAGGGATATTTAACAATTCCAAGTTTACAAATAACTAATCAACTTCTTTGAATCAGCATTCGCGAGATACCGACTGTGATGGGGAAGCAGAATGTTGACTTCTTATGACGTGGCAGAAAATACTTACTTCTTCAAAAGGCAACCCGTATTTGCACCGAATGATCCGGTCGGAACTTTAAAATGCCAACATTGCTTTAGTTTGTTGGTCGCCACAAATCGTTGAATGGGCCGAAGTCGGAGCAATCAGTGCAGAAATAACTCCGTAAGTGGCGGTTTCCTCGGCGGGTCAGTCGCAACGACAATTTGCCCCGTGAGAGCCTTTTCTGTAATTTCGTGCGTTGAAATGGGCTCTTTTTTCGAATGTAATTTGAACTCGTTATTTCCCATAGGGATGCGGCCGGCCGGTAAATGGTGGACTCCCACACATCGACCAGAGATAAACGTTCAAGTTATAAGTCATAATAACATTCCTAACATTAGAATAATTATAAATTAAATTACACCCTATTTCTGAATTTAATGAAAACTTCCGAACAACAATAGGGTATAATTTACAGAATATCTACATCATATGAAGTCATTATACTAAAAAAGGCAAGAAATACTACCATAGCAGTTTTCCTCAAATTTTCACTCGCTTTTGCAGAGCTGTTAAATTTTCTACAATTTTCGTTTATTATTTTCAATGATAAATCTTTCTAATCTAAAAAACAACCTAAACAATTTGACATTTCACATTTTAAGATGCGTAGAATTTCAAAAATTATCGATTTAAGAGGGTAGTTGATTGTTCGACTGTTAGATGTTTGTTAGGAATTAGTTTTCTGAACTGAATTTCATCATTATTTCTCTCTTTGTATGCAAATATCATCAACGTTGGAATGACGAATACTTTCGCTCGTTTTAGTCTTTTTATTTCCAGCAATGAGCCTTTGTGATAAATTAAGATAGATCAGTAAAAAAGTGTAATTTCAAAATGGAAAGGTGTAACACAAAAAATCCGTCCATCTCCCATAAACGATCCGAAAATTTTATGCAAAACCACTGCACCAAAATATACGAAATTAATCGTACAAATCTAACATTTCCCGGGTTTTAATCTTATTACGTTAAGGGGAATTCCAGAACATGTTCTTTCTCAAAAAACATTGTTAGTTCAGATCTGAGCTCGTTTCGAGCTCTGATGCTCTGTGCTCCAAATTTGATGTATGTGCTTGAACAATTTCTGGAACATAATAGTTCAATGTTGTGGTCTGGCAGCAGTAAAATTAGAGGGAATCATTATAATAACTAAAAACTAGATTCTTGACATATTTCACATGTTTTTTGGACACGAAGTTTATTCATCCATCATACATTTGGTAGTGGCGAAGATCCAAGATTGAAAACAATTGGGATTTAATATGTGATGTATACAAGCTTTGCTTTCGATCGCCGGATCGATCAATCGATCGATCAAATCTTGTAGGATTGATGTAGGACAACCATATCTTATGGTATTTATTCCAAAGCTCAACTCATGTACTGCTATGATACGTCATTTGGTTGGAATTGCCACACAAGATATCCTCATTAATGGATGTTTCGCTAGCAGGATGTCCTACTGCATACTATTACGGGGAAAATCCTTGCTGTACGGACAAGTTTTCAATCGAAATCGTGTGGTTAGAGAGTTGGCTTCCCTAAGTTGCATGAAACTTTACTACCAAATTGCTTTCGTGAGTTGCACAATGATCAAAAAGGCCCATCTCGTTCAAGAAGAACGTTAAAGAAGAGAATCTTTATTCAGTTACAGGATTAGTGATACCTCGAGGATTGAATAGGGGATCTACTTCAAGTGAAAATTTGTACTCATTGTAAATACTTATGTTTCAACAGATTCATTGCTGACTGTTTTTGAACTCAAAATTCAATCGATTTAGTATGATATATTTGAAATATATCTTTTGAACTTTCGAGCTGAAGGCTGATACAAATAAATGTAAATTAGCAATCAATTATGGATCTATTCAATATAAATCAATTGTGGCAGCAACTGCAAGAATCTCAGTTTTCCTGTGTAATACGGCAAGATATTATTTACAACGTGTGTAAGCTGTGATAAGAATATTGTATGAACGGACAATGTTTCATTCACGCATACGATAATACATCATATTATTGTGGTTTCTTAGCGGTATCTCCCAGTGGAATTCATAATCACCGCTTCGCGTTGCACAACTTATGCATTCATTCAAGAAAGGTATCACCAGGAAACAGCCGAGGCTTTACGATTATAATATAAACTAGGTGCGGAGGAGGAAAAAATCGAAAGTTGTATGTCCTTGCGAACGAAACCGAAAGGTGCGGGATCTTATCAGTTTGAAAGCGAATAAAAACACTGTTAGGAACATTGACGATCACTCGCGCTTTTCAGTCGGTAATTAACCGCCCATAGACTTTCTCTCGGACGCCACCGCGTGAATATGCGATTTTCAAGCGTCCACCTCATCCTAATATGGAGTAATACCGTCTTCAGGCATAATGGAATAAATCACTTTTTTTCTCAAGACGATGAGAATAACAGCACAGTTCCGACGATAATCGGGAAAAAAAGAAAACTAATCATGTGAGAACGAGAGGTGAATAAAACGTGAGAATATGCTTCCTGAAAGTGCGTTGTGAGGGGAGAAAGTTTATAATGAGTTCTGTATGGGATGTAATGGGTTGGAATGCACAGCAAGAACGAACGATCAGATTGAGTAGCAGAACTATGATAAACTATGATTAAAAAAAACTACAGGACGTTAAATCAATAAGCAAAGACTAACTACGGACACGTACATAAGCTAAATATTTCGCATTCATTTCTAACTTGCCATCTTCCAACGCAGATAGCTACCGTAGTTGTTATGGTAACAAGGAATATGCAGCAAAGTATTATAATGTGCGTCATGACCTCAACCTACCTGAAATTAATTAGGTATAATTTGTTCAACGATATTGATTTCATGCGACGTTGTTGTTTTCTGTGGCCCGGTCCATCTCGGGTTTAATCCATTTAACCTTCCTCTTTTTAAGCCTTTTTCTCAACCTACAGTCACTTCCAGAATAATTCGTCATTTCGCCATAATTCGTCTGGATGAAATCTGAGGAAAGCAAGTTTATTACAAGGATTTGCGGACACACAGGCAGATATTCATGACACCAAAGTGGTTCAGAATGAACTAGAACGTAAAATCCATATTGTCGAAGAAAAACTTTCAAGTCCTGTAAGTTAAACTACCATGTTGGACTTGGGTGGAAAATTTCTGAAACACGGGAGGAAATCGCCTTGTAAATAGAATTTATGGGGACATTCAAATATAAAGCGTGTATAACTACATGATAGGTATACGAATATTGCAGTAAATTCGCACGTTTCACAATAATTAAAATTGCAAACTCTAAAAAATAATTTTCTCTGTATTCAGAATACACTTAATAGGACAACAGGAATTTGGGTTCTTTTGTAAAAACTCACATTGAAGGTAAACGAGTCAAAAAAGGGGAGTACTTGGAATCAAGCCGTAAGGCCTGGAGAGAGGCGTTGCGGCACTTGACGGAGCCTTGACATCGATTCCCGCAAAAGCCGCTGGCACAATCGCTCGTTGTCTTTTCTACTTATCATCTTGTCTCATTTACCTCAACTAGTTGCACTTTGAAATAGGTATTGTTTCAAACATTACCAAGGATAATCTGAAGATATCGTTAGAAGCAGGAACATTAGCAATGTCATTTTGACAGCAATGTTTAGGACGTCCCTCTGAAGCAACGCTTCGTCAGTTGAAGGATGCCTATTAGAATAGATCCGGAGGGTGTGGACCAACCCGAAAATGAGAAAAAAATATCTGCTTATAAATCCGTTTCAAACCTCTCCAAAACTGAACCCATGAAAAAACGATAGATAGCTAGATAGATTTTATTAGTACACTAGTTTAATGGCCCTTCTATGCAGGTTAAAAAGAAATAGGTGAATTACACAATGAGGGAGTATAATAACAATATGCAAAGTCAAAAAATCGTATATCCCAAATCCCCGAGGAGAGGAACACGTCGCTTGCCAAACATCTCCCCTCAAGATTAATATCCACTAAATCATTAAGATAAGCCAAAAATCATGATGGACCCAAACTAGTCTCTTGCTGCACTATTTTTGGCTTACAATTTCACCTATACGAGTCGCCTGTACACCATCAGTCAAACAAGACCTTAGACCAAGGGCAAGTAAGCCTGGAAACCCAAAATTCTTCAGTTCGCCCAACAGCATTTGGTGATCTGGAGAATCAAAAGCCTTATGGCCATCCAAAAAGATCCCCAAAACAAATTATCCCTCTACATTTCAGCTCATTCCCTTTTGAAAATCATACTGACGATGAGGGCACAGCTCGTTCGCTGAAGTAAACTGAAAAAAAAAAAAATACTCGAAAAAATGGAAATACATAATTTCCAAAGGTCTGATGATCCTGCGTTATGGTGATACCTTGCCAAAACCACATACGGCGCTGTTATGTGCATAGATTGGACGATGGTGATTCTAAACTGACTCAAGGTTAAAAGTAATTCACAATCAATGTTACATTGGACATGTCACGAGGTAGATATTCAGATCATTTTTTTACAAAATTTTAAAACACAAGAAGTCCGTACACTTATAAATTAAGACAACTTAAGTTTGAGATTTTTTAAGCTCGGTAAGAGAAATAGTTCAATCTTTTAATTGATAGAAGATAGACAAGTTGGCAGGCTCATTAAGATCCACTGTGTTCGACGTAACAAACCCACTACGCGAGGAACCTCCATTGCTAAACCTTCGTTACTAAAATTAACGATCAGCTGATCTTAAACCCCGTTTGCGGAGCGAAAATCCTCCGAGCACCGTTCAGTGGAATCGGAGTTGACAGTTTTCACTGCAATTTTCTATTGAAAAAAAAAAAGAAAAAGTGAATGCGAGGAGTAAGAGAAGTCGTGAAAGACTGGCACTGGATTTGCCATAGTTGAATCATGTGATAAAATCCAATTATCGTATAGATAAATTAAAGTGTTATGTTGAAGATGTTCTATCAATAGCACAAAGTGGAATTTGTGTCATTGGACATCGAAATTATGTTTTTTCCTGTGGATCCCAAAGAGCAGGTATTTGCTTTTCCTTCAGTCCTCATACTCGAAGTAGGAAAGTAGAATGGCTTACCGTGCACACGAGGAGGACCCCTAGACATGAATGGGAGCCCTCGGCCCCGTACGTGAGCACAGAAAGGTGAAAACACACGAGAAAAAGAAAGGAAAAAACAGAAAAGCGACCTACGTGATCCTATTGTGGCAGGAGGGCCCACGCGTGAGCAAAGGCAACAGGGACGGCACCTTGTCAGTAAGAACGGAAAAGACACTGATAACCTGAGGATGTTGCGAGGTGTTGGGTGCCCCGCCTGTGGCTGGAATGCCTTCGTGGAACCCGGTGTTTGGCGACCCATTATCGCTAGACATTCCTTTTTTCGGAAACGGCAGTGCAGCGTTTCATAGAATTGAAGAATCCTCAAATCGCGGCAAGACCGTTTTCTTAAGTAAGAACGCCAGTAGAAATGGGACGTAAATCAACAAATAATGACACTTGCTACTCATAATTTACATAATCTATTCATACATGTTTATGCCTTTAGGTGCTTACGTTTGTTTAGAACTTCTACAAGCTAAACATAAAAGAAAGTTATAAAAAGTAATAAGTAGAGGATGATGAAATTGTGTATATCTGTTAATGAACCTTTGTAGTCGACCAGGAAAAAAAAGTGTTCGGTCTCTCAAAAGTTGTTGGTTTACATTTCAAGAAACATGCATTTATATTTCAAAAACGCTGCAAATTCTTTCACGAGGGTTTATTATTCAATTGGCTTGCGTTCATGATTTGAATTTCTACTGAGCTTTGGAGTGTGAGTGTTTCACAGGTGATAGAGCGATTGTTGAATTTCAGGAGATATGCATAGAGCATGTAAATCTCTTCTCAACCAAAATACCTATTTGGATTGATCAGTTGATCATATTTGTGTGCCTCCTGAAATTCAATAATCGCTTTATCACCTGTGAAACACGCACACTCCAAAGCTTAGTAGAAATTCAAATCATGAACGCAAGCCAATTGAATAATAAACCCCAGTGAAAGAGATTTGCAGCGTTTTTTTATGGTTATCAGAATACTTCAACCCGTGTATCGGCTATAAACCCTTTTTGAAGTTCACTCCAGTATCCACGTTCACTACATCACTAGGTTACTGATATCAACACAAAAACAATAATAAACCAAAATAACGCGAATGTTGGCACCATAAATCGGGCCATAGATCGGGAATGGTTTGACCTACGGACCTCGAGATGGGCTCATCCGATTCCTCATGGAAAGTTCTTAAAAAAAAGTCCAAATTTAGGCCGCCTTGACTTTTTTTGAGGTTTTTAGGGATTTTACAAAACTTTGACAACCCTTAAAGGGCTTTTTAAATGAAGTGAGAGTGCTGGCTAAAGAATTGAGGGGTTGTCAGGCCAATATTGATTTTTCCTGAAAATTTCAGATTTTTTGCTCCAGCCGTTTGGGAAAAATCATGCGAACGGCGGACGGACGGAAAACCTTTATTGCAGATTTGGATTCTACACCCATTGAAACGTAAACCATGAAATTTTCAGGGGGGGTTAAAATTTTTTTGTTTTCAAGAGCGATTACAATGGTTTATTATTGAATAATAAACCAAAATCAAATTAGAATCCTACCGATCGGATCCTATCCGACACTTTTTTCCGAAGCCACAAAAGCTAAGTTTACAAAATTAGCCTCAAAAATCCACCATCGATCTGGGAACTTGCTCAATCAACAGGGATAATATTTGAGGATCAAACTATAAACGAATTGTAGGTGGGTAGTTTTTTATTTGATTCAGATAGAAATTAATTCCATGAATCGAACGGTACCACTCGTGTTCACTATCTGAAAATTGGTCAGATAGAAGAGCCCGTTGAACGGAAGGACTGAGCTAGACCTTGTGGGTGGTGACAGCCGAAGTATTGTCACCTTGAAATCAACTGCAAGACATGGAGGTCCGGGGTGCCGAATTTCTATAATGCCCCACATCGGATCAGATTCACTTAGGAAGGCTATCTTGAGAAAACTTTATTGCGATTTATTCATCAACGTATGATATTATGACTTTTTGTGACTTTGTTAGTGGGACGGAATCAACTTTACCACCCCTTTTATAAATGAAGCCTCTTTAAGGCATTTAGAATTACGAGGTATGAATGTGAGAGGCTCACTCCGTTTTTTTGACTCGTGATCTATAGGGATAAGGTCTACCTAATCCAGCAAAAGTAAACCTTTTGTTATAATTTTTCAAGCATATGTTTGTGGAAAATTAAGGCGTTGCAGTGTCTCCAAAAGTGTTAAAATAAAATTTTCTCCGTTCCAGACAAAAGTTCAATAATCACCGATCGAAAATAAACAACTGAAATTAGAAAGCAAGTAAGTATGAGGGTTTAGACCACGTAAAGATTGTTTTCGAGATATATCTCCCAAGGTAGGCACATATTACAGTATGTAATTGAACCAAGCAACACAAGCCTTAGGAGTGTATGCCTTGGTAACGGCGGACGAATACCGATCCCCTTCAACGATAGCAGTGAAGTGCATCTTACGGGTACAAGATTTTGTTTCTAGACAAAAACAAATTATAAAACACGACTCTCAACATTTTGTGATCCTGGATAACGAGTTTTTTTTGCACAATTGGGAACCCCATCTACCTGATCATTGGATAACCAGCTAATTACTAGTCATTATACTGTAATACACTGATACTGCGGTTGTACATAACCAGCGTAAGGAGTGTGAACAATGTGTGCGTATCAATGAGGTTTGTGGGGGAAAAAAAAGTTTCCATACCGCCAAGCGTCTTTAAACACAAAGTTCTGAACATTCAGCCTAGATTGAGATTTTCGAGCATACGATTTTCGAAATGGACCACGAATACCTTCTTAGAAAACCCTGTGATGCTCGATAAACCAAACTGCGGATCCATTGGAACTACTTTGCTAAATGCATGATGCACAGGGACACATAGAACGAAGCGCACTTACTTAATAACAACACCTGACACGTGGACTACGATGAATGACAAAATGTTTATCAACTAATTGGACCTCATTATAAAAATGAGGTGATGGAATTTACTAGTTGCCCCTTTCTAAAGTTGAGACGATAAGCCTGCACCGCACTGAAGATACCGCTGATGCTTTAGGTTTATGCTCAGACTTAGCAGTTTCAAGAAGCGGGTACTGTTCATAAGCATCACACTCCTGGGGCTTTGAAGAAGCAAAGTTGGGGCTCTGATTACGGGTGGGAGGCTCGCAAGGAGCAGGTCAGGAGTAAATACGTAATTTTTAAAGGGGAATGTTTAAAATGTGCTGCTCATTTTGCCTGTGGGGCAATGCGACGGAAAAGGAAGTCAGGAAAGTCATTATTCAAGGCTGATTAGTTAATTAACAGTTCCTGCTATCGTATAACAAGTAGGTGATGTAATGGACTCGTTGCCCCTTCCAAGGGCTTAGGTGGTAAGCGCGCAAAGCATAGCTTCTGCTCAGACTTAGCAAGTTAAAGAAGGGGCAATTATCCATTTTTATCATGGAATTCACATTAACAACAAGAAAACATGATAGACTGGGGTCATCCATGACTATCAGCCGAAGCTCCTTCTATCTAGTTCAGTGCACTTTTGATCATCATATGTGACCATATCAACTGGAAACTATAATGAAATATATTTTGCAGCTAAATTTTTACATCAATAGAAATGTGTCTAACAGGGAAGGATCACAGTGAAGGTGATACTAAATAAAATCCATTCTGAAGCTAGTAGGCACAGCATTATTGTAAATATTGAAAGTCGTACTGATTTGAAACTGCGTTGCAACAAGTTTGGTGCACTGGCACATGTACTACGAAGCGTTTTTCTTGAAGAGACTCACTAACGCTACATGGAACTAAACTATGAATGAATAAACTGCTTTTCAACTAAATGGACAGAATGCACACTGAAATCAACAAAGCATGATACGCTTTGGTCGTCATGCTTTGATCATCTTCCGGAGCCATCTGCAAGAGCTACTTCTATCAAATTCAGTGCACCTCTGCATATAATCATACCCAGAAATATTTACTATGGATGGAATAGATTTTATGGTAAAATTATGATATTCATAGAGATTTGGAATAGCGGGGGAGAATCACAGTTAGATAATTTAATTGGTTCTTTGGATTACTAATATTGATTGAATCAATACCAATAAACATTTATTTAGAGACTGTATCGATGAACAACACTGCAATGGAAGCAGCTAGCAACAATGAATGATGATGATTAACTATCGTGATTAAGGTCAGAAATTGAAAAGTTCCGGTACATCTAAGCTTCTTGGAAGATAGAGTATCGATCTGGGTCACTTAAGACAATCAAAAGTACCTAGTGTTTGGTCCAACACTTCTCAACATTAGACTCAGGTGTTTTTGGCATGATGTACTAGAGTTCCAAGTAAAGGACATAAGACAAATAATTCGATTGGACGATACGATTTTTGAAATGGATCATGCATAACGTTGTACGAAGCAAAATGGTGCACACGGTAGGTGCCAAGTCATGGAGATCCTTTGGAACTGCGTTGCAACACGCATGATGCACGGACACATATACTACGAAGCGAATATCCTTGGAGGGACGTAATAACAATACCTGTTACACGGACTATTTCGAGCCGCTTTGGAAACCGACGTGATTTACGTCCGAGCCCAATTTATGGTCCGGAGCAACGCTTCGGAGAGCGCCTCATTTAAAACGGCAACATAAACACAACAGATTTGTGGTTGGTGAGGAATATTGAAGGATGGCGGTGGTATAAGGGGTGAGAAGGGAAGAAGAGGGGGGTTCCTATCATAAATATAGCGCGTTACCTCGCGGCGGATCTCGGACCGATCGGGTCGGGCCGGTGGACCGTAAATCAAAAAATCTCGGCGGGCCGCGTCTATGAGGTTGCGGGCCACCGACCTCGAGCACCTGCGAGGGGTCTCCGAAATGCAACGGCGAAGCTCGCGATCCACCGACAAACGTTTCCGTTTTATGGGGAGTCGTAAAAAAAAGCTGGTGTAATCTGTTGGGGACGCAAGGAAATAAAAAAACCGCCAGAAGTGGAAAAGTACGAAAGAAAGATTGAAAACGCACTCCACACGTGAGAACTGAGGTTTTTAGCCAATTTCCAAGAAAAAAGCATCCAATTTTACCACGTGGGTTTATTATTTTGGGGTTATTTGCTAAGTGTGAACTATTACGGATTTAGACCTGTCCCAGTCGTTTTTCTGCGATTCTGGAAACGATTTTTACATTCTGAAATGTTTCTTTAATTCTCCCCTCAAATTCAGAGGTAGCCCACCATTCAAATAAAAAACGAAAGACTAAACAAAATGAGAGTGGAGAGGACGCCCAGGTTTACCCAAATCCTGCCCTTGGAATGTGGGAAGTTGAATATGGACGAGGGAGGGATGGATGGAAGGAAGTGTCCCTATAGAATTCTCAACAGTTAAAGTAAGAGCCCAGGAGAACGCCGGTGGTGATACCACGAAGTACTCCTGACGAGATGCCCAGCTCGGTAACTCCGTGACACTTTTCCCGCACCACGCTTCACGCCATGACACGGCACAAACCTTGCTGCCACAACCTTGACGTTATTAGACGCCACTCCTTTTAGCGCAGATAGCTTTCAGGTCGCTTCTTTCATCATATTCACTTTTCTTAGCCATCCAGGTCTGCTCCATGTTCACCTCACCACTGACTACTTGGACCTCCACGATAGGACACGTGTCTGTACACACTTATACATACAGGGTGAGCCATAAAAACTTACTTATTTAGAAGGAGAATGAAAACAAAAGTATTTTAGTTATTATTTTAATTCTTTCTTTCTGTGAGGTACAGCGTCCTACGTTTTTTCAAATGATTTTGAAAATCACATCCCTCAGATGTTGACCCCCGTTGTTTATACACTGAGCTAGCCGACTTTTGAAGTTCCTCTAAACTCTTTCCAGCATCTCGATCGGTGCAAATATTGGTCTTGAGGTGAGTTAGAGTCCATGGTCGATCGACATAAACCAAGGATTTCAAATAACCCCATAAAAGAAGTCGCATGGAGCCAAGTCTGGGCGGGCCATGGAAGATCGCCTCTCAGAGAGATGAGGCGGTAAGGGAAATATTCTCTCAACCGATTCATTGAGGCTTGTGCCGTGTGCGCCGTGGCTCCATCATGTTGGAACCATACACCTCCAATGTTTATTTATCCGAGTTTTGGAAGAAAAAATTGCTCGATCATGGCCCTGTAGCGTGCTGCATTCACTGCGACAGCGCGCTCATTATCTTCGAAGAAAGAAGGACCAATAATCCCTCTGACCGATATTGCACACCACGCAGTGACACGTTGACAATGAAGATTCTTTTGATGAAGACAAAATTTTTTGAGATTCGAGAAAATTATTCGAACTTTTGTCCCCAATTACCCCGAAAATATGAGGGCGGTCGAAGAACTAGAACTGGAGAAAATTAAGCTAGATTAATTTTTCTTCTGCGCAAGCGCAGACTTGAAACTTGTTAGAGACCATCTACAGTACAACCCGTAAATTTCCCGAAAATCTCACCAAAAGCGGATGAAAACTGTAAGAGTTAGGTCCTTTACATGGATCTGCGGACAAAGGGACAAACAGACCTGCACGAAACGAAAGTTCTCCAAAATGCTCTTAAACGCAAAATTTGATTTAGGCGAGAAAAAAAACGTCATCATCTCTTGAAATTTAAATCAGTTTTTTTTTTTAAGCAAAAATTGTAAGAGAATATGTTACGAGTAATGCCTGCCTTATGGATTCGCAATATAAACTGAGAGACGAGCGAGTGAGTGAAATCAGGAGGTGCAGGAAACATTAAATATTAATTGCAATTTTGATTTCTATGGTGGTGAAATTTCCTTTATTAAAAGACTGGTTGTGACTTTCAAAACCTTGTAAGTTTCAGAAGTAATAGTTACAACACACGAGTATTCCTCAATCATGAATTTCATTATTATATTTGGCTGCATAAATCAATGATGAGCTATGAGCTACCGGGATTAGTGGGCTCCAAAAAGGAACTACCTACCCACACCTCAGCTCACACAACTCTCTCTCGATATGATCAACTACAAATACGGCGACCACTATAAAATATTTACAGATGCCTCCAAAGGAGCAAACCGAGTTGGTGTTGGAGTGTACGACCTACAGACTAAGCTTTTGCATTCAAAAAAATTATAGGGAGTTTTCCGAATATGCAGTGCAGAATTATATGCCATCCTGCTGGGAATGGAAGTTGCAATAAATCAAAGCAGCTTCAAAGTAGTGATCTTCACGGACTCAAAAGGTGCATGTCAGGGTCTCCAAAGAATCCATCGTGGCGCAATGAGTGGGTGAGTTATGACCAGATATCTTTGGATGAGGGATACCAACATTATCTGATTCAACCCCACATCAAACCTGAACCATGGTTTTCCGGACTACGCTCCAACCGCTAGGATATTGTACAAATCGTCAGGTTGAGAACCAACCATGGAAATATAAACCGAAGTTTATACTTAGTGGGATCATTGCGGTGTTGAAGAGGATATGGTCCACAAAATGATGAATTGTTCATTCTACGAAGAGGAAAGAAAAGAATGGGGACGAATTCTCGAAGATCAGGATTTATGTACGTCCGTAAAAGAGGCAAGTGCTGGTCAGTAAAGACCTGTTGAACTTCAAGAAACGAGCCGGGATTAGAATGTAAGATAAAATTTGAGACTGTAAAAAATGTGAAATTGATCAATATTGGATTTCATTAAGTATATGTGAATATGTAAGAATACCTATCATTAACGTGGAATTGTGCTGGCAATGTGTGAATAAACACTAGGTAAAAAAAAAAACTTATTGAGAGATTGGTATGCCTTAGTATTCATCTAGTACAATGGCTGTTTTATTATTTTGATCAATCGCGCATAATATCTATATATAAACTAATATTGTACTAATTCAAGTATAAGAACACTCAATGCATTAGTCTACTCTTGTCCGCATACCAAGATCTCTCCTCCATAAAACGCCGTTATCGCCGATCGACCTGCCCTCGACACCTAACATTACACTCGGAGGAGATCCCGAGATTTATCGAAGCTCTCGCTCCCTTTTAATTAACCCGGTAATAGAACCATAAAAGGAGCGCGATCCCCCACCACCACATATCACTGAAACACGTAACCCCCCGACGGTCGATGTTAGTCGGTTTTCATTAGTATGCTAAGGAATAAACGAGTACGGATAACAGCTTGTCTCATGTCCCTGAAATGAGGAGTTAATAGGGCCTGTGCCGGGTTCTTGTTTGTCTCGCAGCGTCCTTCTGACTTCAGGATGGGAAATATAACGTACGTCGAGATGTAGTTCCAAGAAGTTCGGAGAATTAATTGCGGTCTTCCCCAAAACAGACACCATCCAAAATATGTAGTTCCTGCGGATTTTTATAAACGTGCACGTTCTTTACATTTATAAGAGCCTTAAAACCCGCTATATAGTTGGACTGAACATTTAAAAATACGTTGATGTAATCTCAAGGTACTATAGTTAAAAAGAAGCTTCGTTCATAACATGAAGTGACCATGCGTGGTTTTGATTTTATCTCAAGTTTTTTTTTTTTTTTTTTAAATATTGCATCTAATTTTAATGTGACAAAAATTACAAATGGGATATAGTTGGACATGAGAGTTCTCAGCCCAACAGGGGGATCAACTCTAAAGAGTAGAATTCGGGCAAAAATATTGACAAAATCTCAATGTTGAACAAAAATAGTGTTTTCTGTTTTATTTTTTTATTGATATAAATCACTTTATTCAATTTAATGAGGTCATCCCGATTGCAGTACGTTCTCCCATTTGCTCGCTCCTCATAAGACTAATTTTAGCAAAAAAATGCGTGTGTAAATGAGGATTGGTTTGAAAATAGTAACAGTTCCGAATAGAATACAACGATTCACTCAGATGATACGACAGTATTCTACTTAGCTTTTCAAAGAATCAAGTTTATCACCACTTACACATGGTACAAAGATGTCCTTACACCTAACTACATCAGAAAAATGGAGCAGACGTTCTACGGTAGTGAATACATGTGGAAAGTAGTATGAAGCCTTACATAAGAGGAAACAAGATTCGACGGGCAGAACTTTTCAACAAGAAAAAAAAAACGCTGAAAAAAAGAGGATATAGCTGCTTTCGAAAGTATGATCCTAATTAGATGAAATCAGTGAAAGGTGTCCGATTTATTTCTCAATAGCAAGTCAAGGGAAGAAGGCGTCGACAGCCAATATAACGAACGTGTTAAATTTGTTTCCTCTAGTGGTCAAATCTTTGGGAGCCAAAGAATCGGGTAGAAGTAGAAAGCGGAAATAAGATACTGGTAGATCTCGATTCGAGATTGCGCATTACGACGCCTGGGAAGAGGAAAATAATGCAAACCGATGCAGAGTAGGGAAAGTTTTCCTGCCTATTGTTCTTCGTTTTGCTGTCAATGCGTTAGCTAAGTTATGGAAGCAATTCAACATTCACCACCGAGGAGTACTCACAGAAATGGAAACGTGCCGTATTTTCGAACAACCAAAATTTACGAAAGATTTTTCCTACTGAAGAACGAGTTCTTTCCATTCGAAAGTTGTGAATCACCTTATGGCCAATGACTGCCTGTATTTCCATCCAAATTCATTAATCGTTTATTTCCAATAATTAAACTCTCCACCATTCACCTCTTCAGTGACATCTACAGCGAAATTTACAATAATAGTTCGTCGACTTTGTTTCTGGGAGTAGTACTTATTTAGTGCATTCAACCTAACTTTTGGTCTCCAGAAGGCTTCCAGCAAGAGGTCAAAAACCTGAATCAAACATACATACACACCATCCAACGACTGCAAAAGAGCTATTGCAACTCTGGCAATCTCTCTACATAACGCAGGCTCACCAAGCCAGTGAATGTGATATAGTCATGCACACTTATATCATCATTCATAAAATTCACCCCATAGGAAATGCAGCTTTTTCTGACAAGAGGTTGGTTGATTGAGGTTGGTGGATGATAAGCTACGTACGTAAAATGCAACAACAGTACCCGCAACCATGCTGATCAGCTTGCAGAGCTGTAAGACTTATTCCGTTTCTGTTTCAGTTATAGTAGTGACATTTTTCAAGGGACTCTCAAGGCGTGGTGGAGTTCAACTACCAATGTGTACAAAAAGATTGCAAATTCTTTCACTGGGGTTTGTTGTTCAATGATTCGTGATTTGAATTTCTACCAAGCTTTGGAGTGTGCGTGTTTCACAGGTGATAGAGCGATTATTGAATTTCAGGAGATATGCATAGAGCACTTGAATCGGTTCTCAACCAAAATACCTATTTGGATTGATCAGTTGATCATATTTGTGTGCCTCCTGAAATTCAATAATCGCTCTATCACCTGTGAAACACGCACACTCCAAAGCTTAGTAGAAATTCAAATCATGAATCATTGGAAAATAAGCCCCAGTGAAAGAATTTGCAGGGTTTTGTTTTGATTGTAGTAACCTAGTGATGTAGTGAATGTGGATGCAAATGTTGGCGCATAAGATCATGCCATACATCGGAAATGGTTTGAGCTACGGACCTGGGGAGGGGCTCATTCTATTCCTCGTGGAATGTTCTTTAAAAAAAAAGTCCAAATTTAGGCGGCCTTGAATTTTTTTGAGGTTTTTAGAGATTTTACAACACTTTGACAACCCTTAAAGGGCACTTTAAATTAAGTGATAGTGCTGGCTAAAGAATTTGGGCGTTGTCGGACCAATATTAACTTTTCCTGAAAGTTTCTGATTTTTTGCTCCAGCCGTTTGGGAGAAATCGTGCGTACGGCGGACGGACGGAAAAATTTTTATTGCAGATTTGGATTCTATACCCTTTGAAACGTAACTGGAATTGAAATTTTCAGGAGTTGTTAGACTTTTTTTTTTCAAGAGCGATTACAATGGTTTATTATTGAATAATAAACCAAAAATCCATTGTAATCACCTGAAACATATAGCTCTTTCGCTAATATTCAGTCATGCACCACTCAAATACCTTATTGAAACAATATCTCTCTGTATCAGGCAGAGTAATACAACTTCTCCAGTCGGGTGAATGAGCACGGTTGCCAACTTCCAACCTATTCAACTTGAGATGCTGAAATTTGAAACAGGTACGATTCATTTTAATTGAGATTACTAGTTTTCTAGAGGTAATGAGGAAATTAATTGAAGACATCAGTACAAATATGTTTTTCGTAATTATCATAACCACCATATTGTGATGATTCGCCGTGTTCTACAATGAAGTGTTGGACTATCGAAATGGGCGGATTCAGCACAACTGATATTTTTTTAACCCCATAATGACGCAATTTATTGAAAAGGACTTCAAATTTCCAGTAGAGCGTTTATACAGCATTTCAAATGTCCAGCAGAGGTAGGTGTCAAGGCAGAGACAATAGTCTGCGAAATATCTTCATTCCTCAATTTTAAAAGATATTTTTCGAATTTTCGAAACATTTCCTTTTAAAAAGTAGTAAACATTAACGGTACCTTCAGTTTGTTGAACAGGTTGACTTCGATTGGAGAAATAGATTAGTCAAAGGAACACAACTAAAGGCCAATGTCCTTGAGCCACTTTTACGACAGTCATTTTTAATTAGTGCTCGAAGGTTGAAAGTGAAACGAATGGCAATTACAATCGACTTCTTATTGCTTCCAAGTGGCGTCCGTAATTCGCACTGTGCCGTGTTACTCGAGGCGTAATGATAATGAGCTTGTTTTCAACGAGGTGAATTGAACCAAATCGGTTCCTGGATGTAATAGCTTGTACCATTCGGAACATCAATATGCTTATTACGTCAAAATCTGATCATATTCGGAATGGGACAAATAATTTTCGTTATTAGTTCTGACAAAACGAAAGCATTAATATTTCATTACATCGAACTGATTGACGGTAAATGCTACGGTAAATAATAAAAACAGATAATAAACTTGGGCTTGCATTCAGCTATTTTCTCCAACATCTCGAAAGAAAGAGGTAAATTACAATTTTTCCAATTACAAGTACATTCGTTATAGCTCGTTACGTTTCAACACCCTTTTACCCTCAAAATGAAATTGAGAGTTGAAGAAAAGTTATGTTATCGACAAAAATAATTGTTCTCACCAAAATTGCTCCCAACACGATAAAATTCGTACGAATCAGAAGAGTTCCAGATATTTAACATGATCGTTTGAACGAATTTGCATAGGTTTACGTTGAATTTTCGTGGAATTTGAGGATTTTATTAGAAAGAAATTTTTCATTTTAATTTTCATTGAAAATCCATCTTGTCTAAATAATATTCGAATGTACGGAAAAAATCATTGTATTAAAACGGTTTTTGTCGATTTTGTCTGCATATTTTGTAACATTTTAATTGAATGTTCCCAATGCTCTAGTTCAGAGTTTAGAGTATAGAAACTAGAGTGTTTGTATGCGTTCAATGACATATCTAGTTTGTAATTTGAACATTGTGAGGTACCCTAAAATTGTTGTCCGTCGATCTCATCCTTTCTTTTTGAATACTTGATTTCTTAGCGAAAAAACGGAGTTTGTATGTTACTTCTCAGGAGAGTTATCGTCTGGAATGACTCATGAATGAACAAATACTCACGACTAAGAAGTATCAACCTTCAGTATCCAGAATCATTCAGGGTTCAGAATGTCTAAAAACGGATTTACAAAACATTCCAGTTTGGAGTATTGAAAGCTATTTGAAATCGCTCCAGTTTCTGCAAGAATTTGCTAAAAGAAGACTTCTGTTTCAGCACTATAGGTTCTGGCGGAGTTAATGGTACCTCGAGCTCCGGCAAAATGGCAAATGAGCATGAACGCGTTCCCATCACGGACGTCACTCAAAAATGTAGATCGTCATTAATGAACTTCTTACTATTAGTTCACTGGGGACTTCAAATATCGTCCTTCAGGACTTGAGCGGAGCTAGATAGAGCTTAGGTCTAATGAGGTTTCTCCTTTCACCATAATACTGCGACTTAAATTTTCCATAAATGTTGGCATTGGTAATTAATGCAAAACTTGACTTTGCTCTGAACGACCGTGGAGACTTCCTTGCGTCTAATGAAAACCATCCATACAAAATTAAAAGGCCAGAATTGAAAATCCTGTCAAAATAGTTTCTGTTCGCAGGGGAAATGTCATTTGAGGGGTAATTAGTCTGGAAAGGTAGAGTAGTATGATGACGATGAAGCGAGTATTGTAAATCCATCACTTGACACGTGAAATGAAACAGCGGGAAAGGATGAATTTAATGGGACTCCTCTGCGAAATGGAACGCTATTAGAGCGCCCGGGGTGTGAAGACTATTGATCTACCGTGAAAACCTCTTGCAGTGTGAAACTAATTGAAAAGGCTGCGGGAACGTTTCGAAAAGGTGCCTCGTCGAGTTCCGATCTATTCGGTTCGTTTTCACTGGGGGCTAAGCTATCGCATCCGTAGTCCCAACACAACAATCGGGAATCGGCCAAACAAACTTTTCCTCGCGTCACGTTATGTGGGTGAAGCCGTTTTCACTTCACGGCCTTTTCCAAACGGGGTTTACCTACTCTAGATGCCTACCTCGGCCTCTGGGAGTGTTGAGATGACTCTGCAAGACGGGGACCCCTATACGGGAGGGCTGCCCAGGAATGAGATCCGTACCCTACTTCCTGAGCCTTTGGAACGACGCACAGCCTCATCTAGGTTCTTCTATTACTGGTGAGGATATGAAAAACTACTCTTAGTTGGTGAGTAACTCACCAATGTCCAAGTCCCTAAGAAAGCAACCAGAAATTTATCAACGAAATATTGAAATTTCAAGTATTTGTTACCAGCGATGTACGACTATTTACTCGTATTTACCGAATATCGAAACTGTAAGTGTTCGATGCCTGAAATTACTGAAATCGAAAATGGGGAATCGAGATGACTCCCAACAACCCTCAATCAAACGTTAATTGGAATTTGACGGTAATGAATCGAATGACAAGACGTTGCCAGTGCAATTACGGCATCTAAACAAACTCAAGCCAGACCGAGCAACGTCAAGTCAACGCATCTTGACGAGGACTCCAGGAGCTGCCAGCAAAGCCAGAAATGTCCCATTTCCAACAAACCCGGCGTAGGGCATCAACAAATAATTATTTTTCTCATAATCGTCATTTCAATAAGTGATCTTAATCGGTCCCCTTCAAGATTGTCAAAATTATTAGAAATTTAGAAGTTGAAATCATAATTTTGAGAATTTAAAATGCGGTTTGAGTTTTATCAGAAATAATGTCGGGTTCAGCGGGTTTCTCTGATAGAACCTACTGCAGCATTGAAACCACATATAGTTCAATTGTCATTATCATCATGCTGGGATACTGGTGGCCTCTGCGCCCCTGATTCATCCCCTGTTTCTACCGTGGAGAAGTCATAAACTGAAAGTCAAGACCAAAAACAGAATAGTGGAGCAGAATAATTTTAACAAATAGTATTTGTCGCAAGTAACCGTTGATTTTCTTCTTCAGTATCTATAGCATTTACTATCAGTGAACTTGGGAAAATTGTATGCAAAAAGATCAAGTATGGAAACATTCCATCATTACGTCCTAAGTTTCTCCCGATCTAGGAAACCAGGTAGATGAAGTATTTTCTCCCATGTTACTTTCAAGTATAAGGTCATAAAGAATATAAATATATATACGATATCAAGAATATCGTATTTTCACATAAACCTCTTCCCTTATAGGTACACACTTCTATCACAACATAGCGATCCACGACTTCGTGTCTAGACTCCTGTCCAGATTGTGAGGCCAAGATTTTCTTTTACGGTAAAATGGTTTGTAAAATCATTTAATGAGCACCCAACTTTGAAAATAAATTATTCAAATTTCATCTGCATGGACAAACTACCTACATCTATGCATTTTATTATTTTACAAAGTTAATGATAGTTGAATTTCCCAGAACTGTAGTGAGAAACATCTTGGGTGAATTTTCTACTACCATTACCATTACTTTGTTTTACCATTACCGAATAATTGCTCTCACTCCAGCTGCAAGATTCAGTCCCAGTGGAATCATGCATTTGTACCATGGGGTGGTTTTGAGAGGCGGTTTCCGAAAGAGGGGTGCGTCCACTCATGAAGATTGCGGATTACTGGGCAAGTCTTGTTTGAATTTGAGCCTCATCCCATGTTGCCTCATGTACGATTATCCATCTAAAATTATCTTCTGAGCTTTTGAATGGGGTGTACAATCAATATGTTGACACTGACGTCGTATCTTGAGAGCGCTACATCCAAAATTCCAATTTTTGTTGTAGTTTTTGGTGGAGATTCCTCCAGATGTCGTTACCAGGATGACAAGGATTCCCCAGGTCGGACGGAGTAATGATCCTCGAATAGGATTTCCTCCTTCGGAAAAGCCCTTCCCGGGGAAGGGGGATTCACCGTTTTCCCTGGAGTTTTCCCAAGTTTAGCCAAGCGCCTCGGAGTCATTCGAACGAGGGGGGTTAAACCCTGAAGAAGGCGGTCCACGGTTCATCGGAGCCTCTAACGACTGCGGACAACTAAGACAAAGCACTTCTCCTCCTAACCAGGAATCGTTGCTTCGGATTGGGTCCTATCTCCAGAGCACGACCCGGATTGAATCATCTCCGCTCGGTACTAAAGCCTTGTTTTCATGAGGGCTCTTTAAACGACGGTTTCGTCGCCGAAAGCCAGCTGAAAATCACGAAGGAATCTACCATAGAGAGATTCCATCTCCTAGGGGCTAATAAGACTAATCAATAAGCAATTCTCCACGGTGTTCACGAACCGTAGTATGTTTTAGTTAATTGGAATCGAAGCTAGAAACTCCGAGATAAATAAGGATTAAAATTTATTAGAAAGTCGTTAGCAAATAATAATGTAATCAGAAGTTGCTACATTTTTACAGAAATGAAATTTGTATGAAAGTTCAACTGGTGAGAACATTCCATTGGATCATCAGAGAGAATAAGAAAAAGATTTCAAACCCTTCGAGAATCTCCATTTTATCGTGCATGCTGTGAAAAAATCCCCCTGCCCTATCGCAATATCAAAGAAGATTTTTAATATTTCCATTTAATCTATTTGTAAGTAACGTTCCAAAGAATACCTAAGTGATTCTCATCATGTATACCACCTCTACATGTTTGAACTCCATAGTGTAAGAAGACATATTGCGACAGGAAAGGGTTATCCATGTAGATAAGTTATAAACGTGTCAGTGTCGCTCATTGTGCAGCTACTTCATTCTACATGTTATTGTGCATGGCCAGTGTAATAAGAAATAACATTCCCATACGTACATAAGTATGGTCAACTGTTGGAATGAAATCATAAGAAGTAGGGAGATTAATCAGTAGCGTAAACAAGAGATGGAACGCGGTATGCAAACTATACCGCTATAGTTAGTCCACATATTGAATAACCAGGTCACCATCATAATACTCTAATGACCAACCTCTATGGGAGCAATTTATGCAAAGCGACCCATTGTTGCGAGGGGGTTTTCCAACGGTACTCGTGGAATCCTCCCTCGCAGTGAGTCACTAAGGTGAATCAGGCGATAATTGTAGACAAGGTGTGAATGATCGCTGATCTAACATACATAAAGAGCTGTCGCATATATGTTAAAAGATTATGAAAACATCCATCGTTAGAGTAGCATCAACAAAACAAAGTTATCAATCTGTTGGACGAGTGTGCGTTATTTACCGTCTTCGGTTGGAAATATTTAGTTGTCATCAGGGTATTTGCTGACAACGACTTTCTGTGTGTCACCTTGATTCTTCTGTGTACGTTTTATCTTTATTGGTACTGAACAAACTTCGAAACGAAAACTGACAAGCGCAAATCCCAAATGAAATGAACCGCCAGGGATACTGTTGACAAATATTCGCTAACAAGCTTTGCGTGTATTTATATTGGTTTTCTTCATGTCTGTCTACGGAATTCCTTGTCACTTGCAGAACAACGTTACTACTCGACCATATACCTAATCTATAAACTTCTTCTAAAAAGATCAGCTGCAATCTTTGTCGACAAAAGGCAGAAGCCTTGAACAACGTGGTAACATAAAGTGATTTCCAATTTCCTAGACTAAGAGAGTCATGCAGAGATTTACGAACTAGATGATAAAACTCTGCAACCCCTTACTCTTGAATATTTAAATGGAGAACTTATTTTAACTCATCCTCACTAAATCTTCAAGAATTTCATGAAAATCAAATAGAAAAAGTAGAATAAATGCCTTACATCCTTAAATTTAATTTAGGATGAGCCCTCTTAATTTTATGCAACATCGGACCAAAAGATTGTGAAAGAATGATCCATGGATTTTATGTTAGAGCTTACACGGAGTGCATCCTTGGTTTATGAGCAACTAAGGTTATAGGGTTAGTAGCCTGATATTCTATAAAACCGTCATAAACCGTCATTAAAATCTGAAAGAAACGATAGAAACTAACCTTGTTACAAGAATTAGAAAACGGAGAGATAGATCCGATTCCAAAGAATATGAAGAGTAATTTGAACGGAAGGTGAGTGGCAATTTATTTTAATGATAAAGAATGGTTTTTTTTAATCTGAAAAGGAATAGTATCTGTAGGTAGCCTTGTTGTAGTAATTAGCTATACTGCCACCCTTCTTCATGGAGAGTAGTGTGAAGCCTAGCACGCTAAAAGTACATTTGCATGCTCGCTAGTGCGTGGGATTGAACAGTGGACTCGAACTCAAGTGTCGAAGAGCCATTCGAATCAATATTCATTACACCCACGATCCTGGACGGGGTCTACAGATCCTAACGACCTCCCGTCCAAACGGTCACGGGACGTGAACGCCGACCCGTCACGACCCGTGAAAAATGACGGCAGAAATTCTCGTTTTAAAAAGCCCCTTGGAAATCCAAGACGCCCGACGGTTCATTGCGGGGCAACCAGGCTGGACATCCTCTGAAACACTATACTTGACCGTACCACACTCTCGACAGCAGTGGTTATGTGTAGCAACCCACCTTGAACCCCCTTGCCGTCCACAGTTTTTTTTCCTGCACCCCAACGATCACTGGGCGATGCCCATGCGGAGGGGTTAAAAAGCGTTAGAATAACTTTTATATCGTGAGGTTTAAAGAAAAAACTGTCGTCTCTGTTGCGGTTTTTTGCCGAGACGTGAAACGCGATAGCCGATCGGAGGATAAGAGTGTTTAGTAGCCAGTAACCCACCGCTTGCTGAAGTATAAATCTTGTGAGTACCGAAGTGAAGGCCGTGGGAAATGTTCAAATGTCCAACGTAATTTGAATCTGGCAAAGCAAAAATACACGTAGAAAATAAACGAATTGAAACTGAAAGGAGAAAATGTCACGGATGCAAGAGAGTTTCATTTTATTCTTCTCAACTAAGTGGGAATGTGGAATTCCATGAGGTAAAAAGACTTATCGTTTGACAGCGATGCTAAAAAGAAAGATGGTTGAACGAGAGGAGTGCAAAGAACCTATTTCATACGATAAATGTTTTGTCCCGGTGAAAGTAATTATTTAAGTTTTATTAACCTCTGTTAATTTTTTAAATTATTATGTTAACGTTTCAACAAAATGTCCAATCTCGTGAATGTCTTTGAGTTTGATTGAGTTGATTTGAATTACCGTTCTACCATATATTTTGCAGCAAAAACCTCCTGATTAGGCATTCGGCTCATTACCGAGCAGAGTATATTTTGACCTGTAGCTATCGCAGGATGCAATTATAACAGATAGCACTTAAGGATTTTTGGTCCTGATGGCGTTTATATCGTCTCGTGCAGAAGGAGGGCAGAGAGAAGGCAAGTAACCACTTTGATCTGGATATTCTCCATGCCGTCCACCCTTGGAAAGCTGTTGGATTCTTTTGGCATCAATGGTTAGGAGCGTTAATTTAGAATCTCGGTACAACAGGACGCGTTTATTTGTTCAGCCCTTGTCCCTCCTGTGCAATACCATTAACAAACCATTATGCAATCATTTTTAAAGGAACGATGCAATGATTTGATTATGAATGAACAGATATGACGGTTTTATACTAGAAAACAACTATTATCTGCGTTCATGATAGATTGGGATCACGGAGATAAGTACCGTTGTTGGCGAGGTGACGATTTGAAAACCATTCACCAACACCATCTCAATTGAATCGCTTCTGTGGGCTTCTATGAATACTAATCAAAAACAAATCATGAAAATCGAGATCAGAAAGGGAACAGGCCATTCAAAAGAACTTGACAAACTACCGCAGAATTATAAGCACATTAACTACTGTTCTACCCAAACCATTCACTTCCTCAATGAATCACGATTTCATGAACGACCTTCCAAGAAACAGGAACACTCAACTAAAGGAACATCGTGAATACCAGAAGAACAATATCAATAGTGCAACTTCAAGACCTTTTGATACAAATTTTGCCTTTTTAATAAAAATAATACGTGCCTTACCAATGAATAAGAACACAATATTTTCATCTTCATTCTTTATTCACATTTGAGAAGGTCCCTGATATTAGCTGAAGGCTATGAGTGCCGTTAGAGTTTTCTGTCCTAGAGCAATTAGTATTAAAACTATGACATTTCTATCTACGTTATTCGCCATCATTTTTGAAAGGTCTATCGCAAGGTTTCGAATTTTGGCAGATGAACAACTAAAAATTTTAGATTATTATGTTATTCCCCGTTATCTCAATTTGTTCACATTACAAATTAAAATTGTTTAATATTACTACACACTACGTTACTTCACGATGATACCAAATAACAAAGCTCGTTATTTATGGCGACCTTTAAACAATGAGTGTAAGGGCAGCACCATTTTCCAATCAAAATTACGTCATTTTCTTATTGAAACAGCTCGAATAATTGAAAATTCTAATTGAACTCCCAACCGAGAACGGCCACTCCAATTTTTCGGAAGATGTGTAATTGTTTTTGGAACTTCTCCGAATTATTTCTGAAAGATTCCATCACACGAGCAAATAAGGCGGGAGCGATCCCCTTAAATAGCTTTCCAGCCACCTTGACATAATTGTGGTGTTCCATGAACGTACCAAGGCAGAGCTGAATAGAAATGTAAACTGGACCAAACTCGACTCTAGTTTTACGGTTTTAAGATGGTTAGACACTGGAGAGTTGGAATTTTGACTGTTTCGAGATTAATCTACAACTTCCCACCAAGTAGTTAACGAATTTTACCAAAATAAAAATATAGGTAAATATAAACATATGGCCATTCAAATAACGAGACCCGGGAATCAACGTACAAGCCCCCGACCCATTCCAAGCTTTTTCGTAGGAGTCAGAAAGTGGTCCCCATGAAAACTAACGGAGTTACTTTCAATCAACTACTCATTAAATAGTTGGAACGTGAAACTTGCATCAAAACCAGAAAACTGTGAGACTCACCACTGGATTCGAAGAAAACATTATTGACCCCCATTCCTAATTTATTCATGTCGATAATGGCTTCAATATATTTAGTTTTCGTAACCTATATCAGTAAACATACGTACGTTCTTCTCTTGTAATACATCCTGAGTTGATTCGTACCTGAAATCAAAAATTGAAAACAATGAAATCACTTGTAACAAATGTTAAATAGCATGGCATACTAACCATAAATTATATTAGAATATGAAATATTGTGCAGGTAAAAATCAGGAATAAGCTTCATCATAATCACTGTCCAATATTCGGCAATCAATACGTACCAGCTGTGATTGGCTGTACCGGCTGATGTTAAATCAGGAGTTTCAGTCAGTAGGTAAGCACCACATCATTTTAATCTTTGTTGTTCAAACTTATTACTCAATGTCCGAGAATTTCCACGTAAGGCTTTCGGATGTTTAAAGAGCACGACTGCCTGAAGGTTATTGTTATTGGAATTGTAGCAATGAGGTCCGTTTTTGATTGTAGCAATGAGGTGAACCCTCTCAAGAATCCTGTTTGAAAAACTATTCACCGACATTGAGAGGCAGCCTTGCAAAGCGGTTTTTACATTCTAACAATTATCTGTGTGGATGACTGCTCACTGTTGGGTTTGACCCTCGGATCTTCCCCATTTTGACCGGATCCTTCCTTCCAGGCTGAAACGGGCCGCCGAACCCACGTCCTTGTGCCACTTGGGGCTCCATAACCAGGCGGAATAAAGCAATTCCGATCGCAATGAACTCCAAAGATGCGGAAGACGCAGGAGATCCGAAGATGCGGGCCGGCAAACGTTGACGGTAGAGATAAGTGATAAGCTCACATATTACGATCTCGCCACTCAACTTCCTCTACCTACCTTCTACGTACAAATACAGCGCGAATACGATCCTTCACAAGCCAGTGATCCAACTCTGCAATCGTTGGATCATTTTAGGATAGTCACCTTAAAGTGACCTCATAGAAGTGCAAGTTGATTTTTGAGAAGGTGCCTTAATCCGGTGATTCATGTAGTTTCAATTTTGTAATCCCAAACAGAAATGGTCATTTATTTTGTAATTCAGGAAGGCACTAAAACGGCTCGAGCCGATGAATGTCCATATTGCCTGAATAATTTAGTACTCTATACCTTCTTTCATGCTAGTGGATTATGACCCGTATAAATTTGCTTACAAGTTCACTCTCATATCAGCAATAAAGTTCCAAGAGGTTCCTAGAGGTCGTTTCCCTGGTGTCAATCATGTTAAGAATCAACCTAAGGAACTTGGACGGTTACGGGCTTAAATCATCCTGCAGATTAGATGCGTATAGCGATCCGCACACTGAAGTCGAGGAAACACGGCCATTTGACGAGAGAGAAAGGCGCCCATTAATGACACAATAGGCCGTACATCTACGAACCGCTAACCTCTTCGCGTACCCTATGCTATGCCAAGTTGGTAGACTACCTACTCCCTTGTTCAGCTCAGCTGCCATCTACATATTCCCTCCCGGTGGATATGAACCATTACTCTGCCGTGCTCCGCATTACCATTTCTTTCTAGGGAGGACGTTGAGAGTCGGACTCGCTCCGAACCCGTTTTGCGTTATCGGGGTCTCACGACTCGAGTGAAAAACTGAATCCGATCAGTTAGCGACGGACGAAATAGGTGATTACCGAACGTTCATTTCTTTAGCTGGGAAAACCGTTGATTCATAGACGACCAATGCAAAACCGTTACGACTCGCAGGATGAATTTTCATTAGAATCGAATATCCTATTCATTATGACAACTGACTAAGCATCGGAATTATACCGAGAAATAATGAGTGAGTTCGAACGGTAAACACATCACTAAATTAGTTTTACTAACTCAAAAATCAGTTCACGAACCAACCAAATACATTCAGATTGTTGAAGACTTCAATAATACGCACTCAGTGATTTACTATTTTTTAATATCAAAGTTTGTACAAAATAAAAACCAAGGTGATTACTTTTTACAGCGAGGTTTTGAAGTTCCAACGAGCTAATGAACAAAATATCACACACCAATAAACTAGTTGGTGGTCACATAAATGCTGTCTATCTTCACCCATCAGGGTTGTTGACAAATGAATCCAATTAATTAGCTGGGGATAACAACCACGGTTATACAAACCTTTGAAGCAAATCAACGTCAGCATTGTGGGGACAGGTAAAATTATCCTTCATAAAGGCCTTATTTGAAAGAAAACGTGAAGTGTCCAAATACACAAAAATGTTTGCGTATACAACATCGATCCTCGGGTTTGAGTCCTGGGCTACGGCAATCGGACATGAAAGACATCTTCAAGAAGATGAGGAACTTTCGGGGTTATCGGTGAGAGCAGACGGGACCGAGCTAGAAACTCAACTATCCCAGTAGGATTGAATAGTGAGCCTGTGATGGATTTTTGGTTGGGACACGTAATCCGGATGGGTAACTCACGATTCACGATGCACCAAGCAAGCTTATGCCAGACTTGAATGTCCAAGAGAGAGATATGACTTTTCCTGTAAATCATGGAAGAAACGAGAGATTGTGGGGAAGAGTGGGAAGCCACGAGGAGCTGTAAATAGCTAAAGATCGGACTGAGCGGAACATTGATCGTCACTGCTCTAGACTAAAACGAGGAAGAGAAATTAATAAGAACGTGAAGTGAATTCTGAATTGAGATCGACTCCTCCGACTATCCCGAGAGTTAAGTGCAAATCCATGAATCTCAATATTGCCCCACGAAGAACTCCCCCATCCTACATTCCTTAACCGAATCAATTTATTATGCACTCACATTTTCCCGAGGTCTGCGGTCATTTTATAATTGCCGACCCCATCTACCGACATACGAAACGCCGGGATAACGTAAGTGAGGAATCCAGGGAATTAGCTCTAGATAATGGCAGAGTTATGAAGCGCCGCAATTACCTTCTACGAATGGCAGCCTTGATACGTCCTTCGCCAGTTGAGTGGTTATTTCTGTTCATTAGGCCACTTTTTCTTTCCTGGCAGCTCGTGCGCTTTTATGGGGCAAATCCTACTTCACTACCCCACAACTATCTACTGTGTATTATTCTCAGGGTTGTAAAAGTGATTTAAAAAACTATTTCAACATAAAGGTCATCCATGATTTGATCCAATGCTTTCTGCTTTCGTTACTTATCAAAACTAATCCAGAAAAGAAATCATTTTATTGTGATTGTTCAGAACTTGATGATGACAATGACAAACTTCAGAGTCACCCTGATCTACTCAGTGCAGTTCGAAGCCAACGGGCTTAAGAAAACGTGTCCAGCGTTTTATCATATTACGATAGTTCGTCCTTGGACAAGTGTTATCGGTTCCTATAACGGATACAGGTCACTGAACCGTTGATAAGCCGAAAATGTTGATAAGCTGTATCCAGTTTTAGAAAGTTCAAACGAAAGTGGAGTAAAATTATACATTTGAGATTTCATCATGAATTATAAAACTTTCAATATCTGGAGAACGGTTGAATTCAATCTAGCTTTAAAAACGCATTAAAAATTATTCCCATAATGGTTTGGTGATCAAACGATTTTTGAAAATTTAAAATTAAATTCGTACTACAGACTTGCAAACAGACGTTTTAGAACAAAAATACGAAATTGACGAGTACGTTTATTTCCACGAAAATACACAAACACTTGAAGACGGTGTTACAGAATCATCAGAAGAACCATTTTTGCACACATGATATTTTGTACAAAGACCGTCCAAAAGTTAAAGCGCGCAACGACGGATACATGATCATGAACAGTCGAAGCTTTACAAATTTAGAATACCACGAAACATCTTTCAAGTGGAGATCTTTTGACCGTTGTAATTTTAACAGTTTTGACACCATTGTAGTAATTGATTTTCCGTTGATCGGAAAAAATCGTTGAAAACGGATTTATTTCAATTTTTGGTTTATTACTTTCAATAATACGACTTTGAAGTTGTACAGCAAAAATATGTGTGGAGTTTTGTCCTGTCCCTCGCCTGAGCAATGCAACAGGACTGCGTTGCTTCTTTAAGAAGTCATTATTAACTTTTATTGACCTGAGCATCCAGCCCAACAGCTTTTCCGGCAGCTTCAGCAGCATGGAAAACTGAAACGATGCAGATTTCTCTTTTTTACGTGGCTTAGGTGGTACCTGAGGCGCTATGTTGAAATCTTCACAGTCGGTTTGCGACCAGGATTTCACGCTCGCCGTCTCCCTTCCCCCTTGCGGCCGAGGTAGGAGCGATGAATAATTCACCAAGTGAAATTGCCGCTCGAACAATGAGAGGTAACTTGAAACTCCCTTTTTAAGGCATTCCACCAGCATGGACGGGAATGGACAGCCGAAGGGTTGAACGGCTTATACTCGCAAGGATTTTCCGAGAAACGCCTTCCGAGTTGGCACCAGAGGGTTTATGCCTTTCGAAGATCAACCCGCCAGTGTTCTGTTGCTCTGCAAATTTCCGCTGAAGTAAAATCGGTGCAAATATACCATCATCTACTTTATCTACATTCATTTCTCAACCTTCTGCATTGGTCAGCGTTCTTCCAACTTCTAATTCATTGTAACAAACCAGTACATTTTGATAGGTAAGTTACGTTACGTTAAGTTAACCGCAGATTCCGACCAACTCATGTTGAAGGTTTGAAAAACAAAATTTCTATTTGGTTTTTCGATTTCAAAGATCTCTGATTAATTCGTTTTGGCTCTATCCGTCTGATGGCTGTCCACCTGTCTGGGGTCTAAGCCAATCCCACGTGACGCCCAAAACTATCATTGCAACGCTCAAGTTCGATTTTGATATAGTTACCTTCTTAATGACACCTCATAAAATTTATTGATCAACCAAAATGATTTCGCTCCACCTCGGAGCATGCATACAGTTGTACGCTCTATTTTTAAAATTAAATGCTTACACTTATATCATAGTTCCACTTCGAAGTCAATCAGTTAGTTTCTCACTTCTTTCCTCAACTAATAGATTCCATGTTAAAATATTTGGAGAATCTAGGCTGCCAACCAAATTGACAGCCTTTTTTAAATATAAACGTATATATACGTTTATATCATCTTGAGATGGAAGCAATTTTTCACAGTGGAAACTGACAAATGCCATGACAACGATCCGAGAACTATGGTATTTATGATTGGGTTCTTGAAAGCTACGAGCACAAAAGCATCCCCGTAACCCTTTCGCCGAAATAAGAACAGAAACCACTATAAAAGTCCAAAAACGATCTAACTTTTTGGGAACCCTTAAAAATCGATCTAGTTTTGAACTCGATATAACATTTACATCGATTTTCTGAAGAGTATTACCAAGCAGAAGGAGCCGTTATGGTATGAGAAGAGAGGAGGAAGCTTCGAAGGCAACGTGCGGGAGCCAGCAGGGAGGGTAAACCGAGCTCGGCATGAGTTGCATTCGTACGACCGTCGCTGTCCACACAGTCTGGGAATAACTTAAGCAGAGAAATACGTGAGGGTATGCGTGCAGGACTGAAGAAATGTTTATCTTGTTAGAAGGCGAGACTGTTCGGGATGGGTGCCTTCCTGTTGTCATAGTAATATAGATGTTTCAGAAACAAAATCAGCTGTCCAGGTTAACTATATCTTTAGCCTACCTTGCTGTAGCTAAGTAAATTTTTACTAAGAAAATTTTGTGCTATTTAGTATATTTGTCTGAGAATATTTTTGGAAATTAACTCATTCACATCACGGAAGATGGATGAGGAATCCCTATCACCCACAATGTAAATACCTCAGCTGACAGATATAGTTGATAATTATACTGACTCATCGTAATTATTATTATTGCTTCTGAATCAACCTTTAGGCGGCATTAAAAACGATCTCTGGAGCCTTATTAGTGATAAATACGAAACCTGTCAAGTGTGCCCCACTCTCCGGTACAAAAGCACATGGTGACTTTCTAACTCATCTCTATGGATCGATATAACTAAGCATTAGCTGATTAGCTTACCTTTCTGCTTATTTTTCAATTATTTCCCTTTACGTTACCGATTCGTCGAATTTGAATACAACGGAGGCCATCTATTTGGCTCCCACTCCTTTTCCCTTTTACCGAATAAAAATATGGGTTAAACGCTTTGAAACCACGTAGGTATAAATGTTCGGTTCGCGGTTAAGAACAATGGCATACGAGGATGTCATGTAAATCGGAAAGACTGATTGGCGTGCCCTGAGGCCTCCACTCCCTCCAGAACGTCTACTCAGCGACTTGTCCTCTAATGAGAGCGCGGTATTTCAATGGGCTCCGTAATCGCCCGTGAAAGTTCCCAGAAGAATAATATTCATTTTCAAAGGCGACAAACACCGTTTGGGCGTTCGCGGGATCTGACTGGTCTTAATTTACGCGGAAAGGATTTCCCCGAGGATGATGTCACGTTGCGGGACAAGTTTGTCGGCCTTGAAACGAACAGAAGCGGAGTTGATTCATAATATTGAATGAGAAGCTAGCGGAAATCTTTGGAATTAATTCGGAAATCGTGAGCATTTCACAAAACTGTGTTTCGTACAGATACTTTGGATTCGACACAAAGTGAGACGAAACGGCCTTTTTCAGGGACACAGCCCGAAAACTTTTTGTTTCTTATTTCTAAGAGTTCGGGCTGCTCTCATTCTGAAAGTATGCAGGGTGTTGCAAGTTAACATCTCCCCCTCCCCCCTCAAAATCCTTAAAAATATTTGTATTAAAAAAAAAAATAGGTGTACTTATTTAACTACGACATTTCAGCAAAGCGCACGTGCGCAAATGTGCGGTACGCACACCATCTTTTTTTCAAATAGAAACTCCTATTTTTAATTACAAATTCAGATCCTGCGCACAATTTCATGGAAATTTGTCCCCTCAATCGATTTTTTTTTTATAAATGACATACAACGCGTTCAGCGAACTATCAAAAATGCTAAACCTCCTGGGGTTGCGCACCCCTAGTAAAACTGTTATTTTCAGCAAAAATATGTATTTCTGAAATCTGCATGTTTTGTCAACAAAGTGTTCGTATCTGAGATCCTTGGACAAAAAATGAAGATTAAAGAAAAAAAACCATTGTTTTTTGCTAAAAAAAACTATTTTATCAGGGGTCCGTAATGCGCGCAAATGTACAAATAGTACAAATAAAATTATGGAGGCGCCGTTGAATGTGTTTCACCTGAATTTTACGGTTTTAGAGGTGAGGGGGGGGGGGGACACCCCCACCGCATAAACTAAAAGTATCTGGAGACGAAATTTAAATTTTTTAACTAGGTACTTCCTTACCGCAGTTTCTTTTTTAAGCTCACCAACAAACGCCAGTTCACATGACACTGAAACGTCTAGTACATTTTGTGCCGAGAGCTTCTGAGGTGTTTATTTTATAGTCGCATTACAGTGGCATTTTATGATGTAATAGGGAAGATTTTGAGAGGGCCCCAACCTTCACCACTCCTCCCAATTTGGAAACTGACCTTATTTATTCAATGAAAATGCAATACAAGGAATCCGTTGGATGGAGTTACGCATTGTCGCTCGAATTTCCTTGATAGTTTGTTTACAGAATACGTCAAGATAGCATCCATTCTATCCGTTTTATGAGGAAAGTTGAAGGGCTCACGTGCGAGCTGATTATCGCTTGAAAACAGCAGCGTATTTAATGATTTATTTATTATTATTTGTAATTTGTAATTAATTTTATTTTTTATTTGTTAACTTTTATTGTGTTCATTGCAATAGCGTCAATTTCTACGAAAACTCCCTTTAAAGTACCTAATTCAAATTGAGACATTGCACTTTATTTAGTGTACAAACGGTACAGTTGTAGCGGACGGGTCTGTGGGAAGGTATAACTTCATCCCCGAGATTGTTCATCTTCCGCGGAGCCACATACCTTGCCTCATTCTTCACCAGCCGCCAACGTGATGGATGATGCGATGATCAACCTTTCTCGAGTTGGGTGTGACATTTTCAACAGTTGATTGTTGAGTCCGTTGCGAAAGCCCTCATCTCACGCCTCCCCGTGCACCAGGGCGGGCAAAGAGGTTTTTCACCTTGAAATAAAGACATTGGCGTCATCGACAAGTTAATCCAAGTCCAGCCTTCCATGAATTTGCATGAATTTGCTACCATCTGGCAAACAGGTTCTAGAACACCTGGCGTTCGGTATTTACTGCATTTCTGTTGGATGTGCAGTCGCTTTGAATCTTGGGACAGACGACACAATTTCGAATTCGATATGTCTTTTGAATGAAGCTCAGACATAAATTGTTTCCTTGTCTCTTAGGACATCATACAATGTCCCGCTCTTGCACCGTTGTGGTTTTACAAGGTGTGGATGAGATGTAAAGAGACTAATTTTTTATTCATCAGTTTAAATGTTTGTCAAACATCAATGTTATCATCTTCAAGGTGTTCCCTTGAACCGCAGCACGCCTAGGGAGACGTGGTTCCCTTGCAGGCACTTTTCTGTTCAAGATGAAGCACAGTAATGCCTTTATATTATCGAGGAGTCATAGGTAGTTCATAATGATGCATACATTTGTCCTCAACGCCAGGTTACGCGAACAACCCTTTTTCTGATCCTTTCAAGTACCCGTCCTTCAACCGGTGTGATATTCAGCAAGTCCGCTACACTCTTGAGAATGTTTTACAAAATCCAGAAATCAGGTTCTCTGAAAATATTTTTCATTCTGGGAAAAAGGAAAAAAATCATAGGGACTGAATTTAGGTGAAAGTACATTTTTATAGAAAACTTGGTTCACAGTACCTCCAGGACAAATAGTAAATCAAGATTTTCATAACGATGTCTTCAACATTTCAATCAAATAAGTTAAAATAAGACGCTACCCTCTCCATAACAGGATCGATCGGTGTATCGCGGTCCAAGGGAACAACTTTGTAGGCAGAAACAGTGGTGCTAGAAAAAATAAAAACTTTGATGAATAAAAATTCAGTTTTATTATTTTTCAACTGCACCTTACAACATTCCTCTTTACACTCCAACAGTTTTATTTATTTATTTTCTGATTTCCAATAGTTGCCAATAAAAGTATATGAGGGATATCCATTCACTTTTTTACATGTCATCGACTAGGATCATTCGGAATTAAGTGCATGATCTAAAATGGAGCCAAGGTCCACCCTCCCCCCTCCCTCCCTAAAAAAACGTCCTCATCAATAACTTGTACCACACATTTCATAATTAAGATCCTATTTATATATTAACCGAACATTTCCATCGTATTATTATTTGAAACTTTTATTCGCTGAAATTATTAAACTATTATTTTGGACGAATCATATATTGATTTGAAAATCAAACGATATAAACTAATAGGTAGCAGGAATATGTTTCCAATATATCATATTGTTTTTCTTAATTTTTGTTATCATAAATCCATCTATAAAAAATTATTTATTTGTCTATCTGAAACCTATTTATGTTCATATATATCATAAATTCTATTCGCAATTCATGGTCAAATTCACATCTTTTAAATATTAACTGAACATTTCTATCATATTACATTTGAAACTATCATATCATTAGTTTGGAATAATCACCTTAATGTTTGAAAATCAATAGAATTAACTGGTAGGATACTAAAATAAGATTCAAATTCAACGAACGTCTTAAAGCAACGCTTTAACATTTTCGTATTCGAAACCTTTCATAAAGTCATAGCAATTAAATATTTCATTCCTTCGTCAGTAGTTTTCTAATCTATGTAATAAGTAAAGTGATAAAACGTTTCAATGCTTCAGTAGTATTTGATTATTATTAAATATTTGAATAATTTATTAAATATTTCTCAATATTCAGTGTTGAATTAATTCGCTGAGGAGACCATTCTACACGTTTGGGGCTCTATTAATGTACTGTTTTCTTCTGTACCGGTGTAGATAGCTTTTATTTAAACAGGAGAAAATTATTCACGAAGAGTGTCATAAACTGTCTTCGTTCGCGTGAGAAATCGTGGCAATTCCTCCCCCACCAAGCTCCGCAACGAGAAAAAAAAAAAAAAAAAACAGTTTAGGCAAATCTATGAAAATTGGAAACCCAGCAAACCGTTTTTCAAACTGTAAACGTTTTCGGATGGTTGAGCTGTTGTTAGGCAAAAATCTCCTCCGGTTACCGGACAAGCGTCTTTGAAGTCGGGATCGATTGGGTAGGAATCGAATTATGAAAACGCCGGATTTTCCGTTCAATGTCCCGTGATAGACCGCCAGTTTGTTTCTCTCGGAGTTGGAACGAGAAAGATTTCCCTCGTGGACCATTGTTAACTATTGTCTACTTGCAGAAAGCGTAACCAGTTTGGACGGTGGCGGAGCGCATGCGCTCTCCTAACTTCAGAAATGGGTTTTGTCACTTCGTTCGGCCTCGGATTTGTTTTAATTGTTTCGCGAGGCTGAGCCGATCGCTACGGGCGGATAACCGGAGGATTTATAAATCGTTAGTCCGTAAACACGCTCCAGTTTCATTATCTGCCTAAAAAGATATCCACACAGTTCCAGGATACGAAATATCATCTGATGACCGCTGTGTGGAAAATGTCACAACTGACCATTGTCGGGAGATGATTGAATATTCTTACTTATTCATTTGCTCCACACAGCCATATTATAGTAGTTCCCATGCATTCCTGACGACATAGAACATCAAGCCATCATCTGACGCCTTGTGTGGAATCAGTCACAATGACCATTGTCATCGAATATTCGTACTTATTCATTTGTTTCAAACAGCCATAATAAATTTAATAATAAAGCGACATAATTCAAAACATGCGCTGACAACATAAAACGTAGCATCTGACGCTCGCTCTGCATAGGCCATCGTTATTGTAAATTCATCTGCGGATATTTTGTGTTTATTTGTTCCAGACGACCATTATCATACTCATAATAAGCCACTAATAAGTATACTACTGTTTCTTAATCTCGAGAGCAAAGCTCTAGAGAATGGGCATGAGTCAAGAAGAAACACTATTACAACTCAGATATTCAATGTAATAATTCATCGTTAGAATGATAATAATAATAATAAACACATTTCATCTCGATCAAAGTGATAGTACACTAAAATTGACGACCACAATTATGATCTCAAGTATGAATCGGCTATAAAGTGCTTTCCTCATCCTAATTTAGATGAATATGAGAATAGTTTGTTACTCATCTATGTAAATATATTGAGGAGAATGAAATGATGAGCAGCAGTAACAATAGGTAGTTGAAGCAGTTTTCTCTACTTCTCTGTTCTTCTGAGGATAAAATTGTTGTTTCGCCGGTTTTATTCGATTGTAATTACTGTTTCTGAGAACGGTTGGGTTTTGCTAAGGATGTCTCCCTAATAATAGCGTGTCAAAAATTAATGAATTTTATTGCGCAAGCGCCAAAGTGTGATCAATCAAGTTCTAATGATTACGATCAAATTCCTTGAATATTTGAAAATTGATGATTTGATTGCCACACCTGATTCTGATTTATTTTCTCAATGTTTGATTTGAGTTACATGTCGCACCCTATTTGACCGAATTGTTTTACGTAATATTTGTAAATATGGAGCAATAAATTATTGTCCTTGTGGTCTGGCTACTTCACCATAGCTCACCACTGAGCTGTTCCATCATTGCAATGGTTAATATTCTCTGAATGAGCTCAATCTTTGGGAGAACAACAAGTCACAAATATTCTCATCTTTATTGGACAGGTGTTCAGCTGACAAATTCCTCGATTCTGTACAAAGAAGAATCTAGAATTCCAAGGGGAAATAGATAAATAAAAAATCTACCCACCTACATACCAACGCCCACAGGCGCCCAACGTGGGGTAGACAGCCCATGAGGATCCCACATCCACATATCCCATGCAACAATCCGGCCCCATTACGTCATACCTACTGCGAAAAACCCACGTGCTGCTTTCTAACCCGAGCTTGTTCTACCGTCAAGAGAACGTTAAATCACGTAGCTCCTACAGCTAACAACGCCGAGTTTATTGATATTGTTTTATTACTCGGGCTCGCAGTAGTAATAAAGTATGACTCCAGTCTGGAAAACTCCGGTTTTTTTTTAACTGTGCGGCAGTCATATTTTAGCTGTATCTACGTCATATAACGGTTGAAATACCATGAATTTTTCGCTTTATTTTAATTCAGTTGACTTCGAAAAGCGGATAGGTCAATATAACCCCGTTGTTGATAACAACGTTGATGAAAAGCTCCTGAACACAACGTACAACGTTCATAATTCAATTCAACTGATATAATACTTGCCTACTTTATACAAATATTTATCGAAACCAGATGGGCATTAAAAGGGGAATTCATTCAAACAGAACAGCAAAAACAATTGATTCAGAGCATTACCGAATCTGTTGATGTCTCAAGTGCATATTTCGATGTCATGACCACCTCGACACGTGGACCTTGATGTGTCCGGAAGGTGGCCCAGTTACAATAAACGTCTTTGTACTTTCCACGCTTCTACTCGACAAATCCATTTTCACAAAAGGGAGCGAAGCAATGAGCATCAGCGAATTCATCAGACCGAATTCCAATCCTCCCTTTGGATTAGGATTCCGGAATTTCAAGTTTACCATTTCCCGGAGTTGAACGGCATTGGCTCCCATCCAAGGCAGCATTGAGCTCAGTTTATAACTTCAAGGAAAGAATTGTTAATTACCTATTTTGTTTTCTGTTCAATATCTACTTTTAAGAACATACTAAATGTTATTGATGGCATAATATTCTAAATCTTAAGGAGACCCTCCATTTCATATAGCACCACTAAAACTCCCGAGCGTTACGTTACCTGACACCTCAAACCGTGGAACAATGCCAGCATTCATACAAGAGTAACCCTTCAGGAGTTTATTTATTGTATTCATTATTGTTTGCTCATTACCAAAGGTTTTCGTTCAAGTAGGCGTAAGATTTTCGAAATTTCCACTTGCGCAGGCATTTCTGAGTTGGTTGATCAATTTTGGTGTCTGCCCTCTCATGTCTGAGGTAAATTCTTGCCTCGCTTGAAAAAACTTTAAATTTTAATTTAAATTTCATAGAATTAGCTCGATATAAATTTATCAATAAAATAAACATGTCTGCAAGCGCAAATGGGTTTATTTAGTTTTGTTTCTGTGCTGTCTGTACTGCCTGATAGCCTATAACACTACTCTTCAAGGGCAGCTTCATAGCGAACCGACATGTTTGCAATAGTATCTTATAGAAGGACTTGAGATGATGCTACACACTTTCATGATTCTCTTGGAAAACAATTATCACCAATTCATACGATAGAACACAATAATTTTGTACGACAATGTTGAACTGAAGTCAGTCAGAGACAAAACTCCTCGTCCTAGCCCGAGAATGAGGTAAGACCTACATCTTGTATTCTTACCCCGTAAAAAAACCTTGGAAACATTGCTCTCGTTTTGCCGCCACTACTTCTTCTAATGAAGCGAATTACACTACATGATGAGGAAATTTTGAGACGGGCTGTGGACCGAAAAAAAAAAAGAATAGACTCGTCTCACCGTAGTTAGCTACCTGCTTTTTGAAGATAAAAAACATCATTAGCTACGAGCTAAAGGGGATGGCAGGGAAAGCTCCAGAATTGGGAGGAACAATGTCAGTAGAAATGCAGTCAAGCGGTTGGAAAACCAATCCAGGTCATTAGTAACAGGAGACTCATTTAGTTTTTCGGTCATTTTCCCTAGTCTGATAATAGAGAGAAATCGCGAAAAATAAATTAGAGCCGACTAGAGATTGAGTCGAAATCATTTACCAACAGTAAAAAATACTCTCATCATTAGAAACCGAAAATTTTGAAAATACGTTTTTTCTTTACATAATGAAGGATAATAAAGAATCTGGATCAGTAATATCTGAATGCGTCATGGGGAAAACGGTGCACATTAATACAAAAAGGTTCACAATTTCAGCAGGTTTAGGGCATTAACGATTTCGGTAAGTTGAAAGATAATTATTTTTAATCTTTAGTTCACCAATTACAATTGGTGAACTAAAATTAAATTCCTTCATGAACTTTTGGAGTCCAACTATAAATTAAACAAATCAAATGAACGTTCATCAGAAGGAGAATTTTCGATTGGAGAATGATTGATTTCTAAGATAACAAAAAATAACTGAACACAGAATAGATGCAACTTATTTAGGGACAGGTGAACGGGATTTTGAATCAAATTGGACAAGATAAAGGGAATTGATTCAACGAATCAAGTGCAAACCAATATATGTATAGCTCATCTAATTCATTATTTTATTACCTCCGATTGATCCAGATATCAAAGTCGTATTCGGTCAATACCAACCTGTGAAACAAAAACTTTAAATTAGTCGGAATCTCAAAGAGTGATTGATAACCGTATGCAAGTACAAAGGTATGTAGATACTGGTAACACGCGTCTTTCTGTAATACTTAAATTCGCGACGTTTATTTACTATAAACTTGAATGTTTATGAAAATACGCTCCACTCCTCTGCTGAATTGCCCATATTAGACCTCAAGGTCAGGTAGCCTGAATCATGTGATGTGAGTCTGTGAAGTAAAGACTTCATTGAATTAGTATTATTTGTCATGCCATCAAATGACATATATATTAATGAAATTCAACAGATTAGCTTAACCAATGAAATAGGTGCCAAATATTACTTGACTGAATCAGATGAGGATGGCGTACCTTCTCATTATTTCCAAGTTTAAGGTTTCCAAGCCTCAGGAAACATTGTATTGAATTCCGTAAGTACAAAAATGGTAAACGTTCGACGTCCGGTTTTGGTTAAAATGAAAATATGTTTTCAAAAACGAATGGGTGTTAAAGAACGAATTGAAAAATTAAGTTTATTAGTTTTGGGCGACTTGTGGGTCAGCCATAGTCACTTTTTAACTACAAAGTATATGTATTAAAATTTAAGATCAATAAAATCGATGACACCTTTAAGGGATAACATCGATAACACAGCCCTACAAAAAAGAAAAGTCAAGATCCGTAAAGTAGACTAGGGTATTTCTATGTATTTTTTTATGCTGAATTCGATTCCAAGGTCCAAAAATCCCCTGACCCCAAAAATTTTAAGCTACGTCCTAAAAACTACCCTTAAATTGGTGTCAGAACCTTCTTTTTGGGTCATGAGATTGGGATGAACTACGACTTCTTTTTAAGTGAATTTCTACATTTTATTTTAACTTGGAGAAACTACCTCCCCCTCAATCACCCCTAGCCACCCCTTCCTAGGGGTTGAAATTTGAGTTCCCACGCCCAGTCGAGTGGGGTATGGATTTCTGTTTTTGGGGTTTCTGAGATCGAATTTGAACTTCCAAGAGTCCGTAGACACCTCTTCTTCCCTTAATCGCCTCCTCCTAGGCGTTGAAATTTGATTTTTCCCGCCGAGTCGAATAAGGTAAGGATTTCTGTGTTCACTGGTTCGCTGAAATTTAATATGATTTTTGAAAAGGCTTTCAAATTTTGTTGGGGTCTCCTCCAATGACTTTTAATTTTTTCGGATTTTATTCCCTTCTCTTGTGGTATCTCTTTTCACTTCATTCTCAAATGATCTCCTTGAAGGGATACAACCCAAGGGATACAAAGTAAGGAGTAACTATGGCTGGTATGGTATGAGTATGGTCCGGACTCTGGAGAGAAAATTCCGATAAATTGAAAATTAATTGTTCAGAAGAGTGGGGTGGTTTTTTTCGAAGGGCTATAGGAGAAAATGGATCAACTTCCTACATACTCTTGCAGAAGCAATAGTGAAGTTCTTCGAGGCCTAAACTGCCAGGTAACTATGAAACAGGACATCATAACGGTGAAATTATTGAGCAATACGCCGCGAGTAGGAATATTGATCCAACAACGTGATAAGCAAGTGGGAGACGCGAAAAACACATGAGCCCCCGCTGTTTCATGGGACCATATGGCAGAGGTGAGTAGGAAGACAGAATCAACACTTTGCTCGCAAAGTGATTTATCTTATACCGGAGCTGCAGGTAGGTGGCTTATTCAGATTGCTTAATGTAGACCCACATTCAAGAAAGGGTTTTCTTGTTAGGTCTGGTTACGAAAATACCGAGGGTTCAATAATATCATTGAATCGTAATAATCATTCTTCAATACAACGTATTCACCTTCAACATTTAGCATTTTGATCTTATCAAAATCACTAACTTTTATACAAACATTTTCTCGGAAAAAGGACCTTGTGGATTTTAAAGAAAATTTGACGCTGAACAAAAAAGTCCTTATAAACATGGATCCGCAAACGGAGTCGTACTACTTTAAAAAACAGCAAAAGTGTATTCTTATATTCATTCAAGAACTGCTAAATAACTGAAATGAGCTTGTTTCAGATTCATAATAGACTCCAATTAAAGTGAGCTCAAACATATAAGTAGTAGTTAAACGAAACAGTTTAATAAACATTTTTAAAAATTAATGTTACGAACAATTGCTTATCGGCTCTTGGGTGTGATGTCACTACGTAGGGGCTCAACGGCTCTTTGAACGAACCGCAACGTAATATTTTAAGGTTGAGATAACTATTCTACAACTGTATAAAAAGGGGCACCATGTGTAATTTACACCTATAACAGTAGCCAGGTGTTTGGTCCCCCTTAAATGACCCGAAACACCTTGGCGTCAGGAGAATGATGATCGGCCTACCACGCGAAGCCAATTGAGGGAAAGAACTCGAAGATGAACCTTCTCTAGAAACAAAAAGACCGCATTACAATCGAGAGGGTGCCACACAGAAAATACTATGGAACTAGGGTCAGTCCGTCACTGGAGTGGAGTGTTTTTCCCTCCAAACGGAAACTCCGGTGGCTGGTCGTGGGAATTATTCGAGGGAATGACAGGTCTGTGTTTCGAGGTTTAGCTTGGCCCATCTTCTCTCGCGATGAAGTCGTCATTAGGGCGCCAGACTCCGTGACAGCACTATCTCAGCCGATACAGTTATATAATCATTACTGTGTTTGAGTTGCTTAGCCCCAGTCGGGAGAAAAAACATTAGGGCACTCTTGGGTGTCGCTGGAGGTTTTCGGAAACGGTACCAGTCCCTATTTTCCGCTAAGAGAGAGAAGAATTCTTCAGCCACATACCATCTTGGAAGTATTTTTATTGTAGACTACAACATGGCCAAAAAATCAAATTCTGCACAAAAGCCATATCAACAAATTTAACAATCTGTACTATTGTTGAAAGGCCTCAACTTTCATGTTACGAACCAAAAAAATGGTACTAGTATTAGTTGAACTCAGAAGCAATTAATTAATTGGAGAGGTACTCATATACAACGGACCCAAGTATATAACTTCTCCTGTTTTTACTGAGTGTCATGAAACTTCTGTTAAAAAGGAACGAATCTGCAAAGAATATTCTTCGGATCCTACGTCCCGATAAACATCCAATAGTTCTATTTATACAATTATTCTGCAATTCTCATTCCTACATTTGTATAGTTTTATTTCCTTTATTTTTGTCGAAGTTTAATCAACGAGAAAACGCGAATCACTTGAGAGCAATGGACAGAAAAACAAATTAAGATATTTGGCTAAACAAAAAGACCAACAGATCCCATGAGAACACGCAAAAGGTCGCAAAAAGCAGGTACCCGGATCTCACATTTACTCCTGACCATAAACCATCAGCCATTGCAATCTAGTAGGTCGGTATAAATCCTTGCTACACTACTTCTTCTTTATACCTGTTCTTCGTTTCATTCTAATAAGTGGGTTACTCGGATATTATTCCTACTTTAGAGTATTTATACATTTTAGAAATACCAAGTAGACAAGTAGCCAGAGAATAAGAGAGCTAGATTTGGTTATGCGAATCATATCACACAGACATGATTTTTTGGACCGAACTTTACAGCAATTTAATCAAAAGGGTGCTGAAAAAGTAACAATTACAGTACCCAAGAATTGTTGAAATGGAAACCATCTGGAAGAATATTGATTGGCCTGGGGGCCTGAAGAGGATTGAGAAACGCCTTGGATGTGTATTGAATTTTGGAGATCCGAACAGTGTGGTTTACAGCTGGGTAACGTGCTGGATCTCATGAGGAAATTATGGTTCGTGTGTTTCCTTCAATCAACTCCATATACAGTGAGCTGAAAGGTGCCATCAATAGATGTTATGGATAAGAACCCCGGACCACACTTGCACCGTTGGTTGATGGCGTTGAGAGGCTCACTTCTGGGACTGATGCTATTTGCAATGTGAGGGTGTTGGAAGACGTACAAGCTTTCTTGGTGTCTGTCCATTTGTATGTGACGTATAGAGTCACGAGATACAAGACTAACCATAGTTAGAAAGAGCTAATTAAGGAGAGAATCAAATTCTAGCTGAAGTCGTTTTTGGAAAAAACACAGTTCAAATTAGTGCATATTTGAGCAAACGTAGGTAACTAAATGTATAGTCTTGAAAAAAACTATCAAATACAATTTACTGTGATTACGTGATGGATGTGCGTTTCCATTAGTTTTTATACACTCTCAACGGTTTAGTCCGAACCGTTAACAAGGCACAGTCGCAGTGTCGACCTTACCTCTTGAAAATTAACTTTGAAAATGCGATGCTCCATTCACATAGAGATGGAAAAGAAAAAATACCAGCAGTAAACAGAGATACAACTCCTCCGCGTGCGTTGTATAAAGGGGATGGTCATAAACTAGTTATACGACCCAGAGCACGAACAATGAGCCCAGAGCAGAGATGCCGCTCTGCAAAGCGGTGATAACTATACCGTGTAAGCGGTTAATCCAATCGTAACTTGAAAAATTATGTCGATCGTGACCACTCCTTTCTTTATTTTTCCTCAATCCAATTTATAGTAAAGGGCGGATTGGGATTCCGTGTTGAAAGGCCGAAAAATATGTACAAAATTTATTACGGAGTAATAAAGGGAGGCTAACGATTCATTGTGAGATGGAAGACAGTCCACTTTTGTACAAAGAACTGTTCTATTTTAAAAGTTGTGAATATTTAAAAACCTTCGAAGTGAAATTAAAACACTAAACGGTTTTAGGAAATTATTGTGTTGTATTTAGAAGAGCACCCAACGTCAGGATGATATGGTATGGTGTACAGAATATTGTATTGGTCGATTGGTTACATATGTTGAATATGACAAACAAAGAGCGGTGCACTTTTTGAAGATAAACTAATCTTTAAGGAAGAAATATTAAAAATATTCTCACAAACGTCCACACCCGATCGACAAGTCTTGTGAACTCTAACCATTAGCTACCGTTTTATTTGTGAGAGTTTCCGTTATAATTACAATATTCAAACAAAGAATATCATCAGAATACATCATAAATATATGTATATTTATTACAATGGTGAAATGGTGAAATACCCGCTTCCCTTTAACGGATTGCAGCCTGGAGTCCAACCTTCTTTTTAGCCGAGTTGTATTTTTATGCCAAACCTTTTCCCGACCGCCTGATCACCAATTTTGGGATCGTTACACGTCATTTTACATTTCCGCAGAAAAGGCAAATTGCGATCGTAAATTCGTCTTATTTTTCCTGAGAAACCCCGTTTATTTGGCCCATCATCTGTACCCAGTATTGCCGGGAGCGGCAGCGCTCACAAGTTTTAATGGCCGGTTAGTCTCAAACCGTTTCGGTGAACCTGCGTATATATAAGTGCCTAACCTGTACCTACCAGTCTACTGCTCGAGAATTCATTCTTTATTTTTCGTTTCCTTCAGGTGTTTATCGCAGAAACGGCTAAGCAATTATAGAGAATACTGCGGGCTGTCGTCGGTCTCCGGCGATTATTGAAGACCTTGAAATGCCTAGGTCGCTGGGTTTCTTTCGCTCTCCCACGCCACTATATTGGCCGCTATTCGCACTCTTAAAATTCCCCGTTAACTTTATCTAACTATTGAAGAAGAAATGTAGATCCACGGCGAAGAATGGTACAATGATAGACCTTTTTGAAAGTATCAAATGACCTCATACGACTCAAAAGCAGGTGCATATGGTAGAAAGCCTGATGTTGTTCAAATTGTTATGAATTAGTCTGTCCTGCTATCCAAATTTGTGAGAGATCGGATGTCTAGGACGTGAGAAAATTTCGTTTGTTGGAGTTTAAGTACAGCCGTGTGTAAACAGAAATTGAAGTGAGACGAATGCTACTCAAATCCGTTAACTGTTAAATCTAAGGTGGTGACAAGGATTTCGTTCGCGCATGGGCAAAGGCTAGTAATGATACGATTGAGTTGGAATTTCTTTGTTTTTATTAAGCCGCCCTTACCCGACGTCTCCTTACGTACCGAATCATAGATACACCAATAGGTGGGTTATAGAGGGCATTTAGTGTTGAGAGCAATGCAAATCATGTCCAGACGTACGAGTACATACTTGGCACCAACTCAAGAGGATGAGTTGAGTAGCCGGGCCTTGGCTCTCCTCAGCAAACGGCTTTGATTATTAAAGCTCTTTGTTCAATGTTAAACAGAAGGGAGCCGATTTCCTGTTGCTTGGCGAAGTTAGAGGTCAAAGCTTTTGAATCGAGACTTCCAAGGGGAATCGCCCACGTCCTGTTAGCAGGAGTCTGAAGGACTTAGCCCCGGTGCTCCCAGGGGCTGCCCACGCGATGCCTCCTTGCGCTGGAGTTCGCAGTCTTTTATTCCACGCACGTGGGCGAAAAGTTTTCCTATCGGGATAAACATTATTATCAGATTAAGCTGAAGGGGAAGTCACAATCGTAGAAATACCTACTGCTAGCCTTCTGTAGTTTTTTTTTGGCACCACGTATTAGATTCTAAACATGTAATTTGTTTGTTAATGCTACATAACGCTTAATAAAGAGAGAACAGAGAAGGAATGAACCGGTGCATGGATTGAATCGATAGAATGAAAAGCTGACTTGACAGGTAAAGAATCTACAGAACCAGAAATAGGAAGATTGAAACAGTCAAATCAAAGTTTCAACGGTGAATTTCAAGAGTTCCAAAATATGTACCAAGCACAGTAATCATTTTCTTTCTTTATTCTCACGGATAAAGAAAATTCCAAGGTATTGCTATTTTTATAAAATCAAACTAAATTTATTTTACAAAATTTTAAACTGTATTCACTACAGAAACGGCATCTGGGCTTCTAATTTGAGTGTCACTCGAGTAGTATCCTGAAGCCCCGCTAAGATTCCTGTCTTGCATCAATCAATGTCGAGTTAGGTCCACGCTTCCACGACATAACAAGAAAGTTGACAGACGCATCGACTAAGGAATTAAAAACGCAGCAAATTCTTTCACTGGGGTTTATTATTCAATTGGCTTGCGTTCATGATTTGAATTTCTAGTAAGCTTTGGAGTGTGCGTGTTTCTCAGGTGATAGAGCGATTATTGAATTTCAGGAGATATGCATAGGGCACGTAAATCTGTTCTCAACCAAAATACCTATTTGGATTGTTCAGTTAATCATATTTGTGCGCCTCCTGAAATTCAATAATCGCTCTATCACCTGTGAAACACGCAAACTCCAAAGCTTAGTAGAAATTCAAATCATGAACGCAAGCCAACTGAATAATAAACCCCAGTGAAAGAATTTGCAGCGTTTATTGAATAATAAACCAAAAGATTGATTAACTTAAGATTTACGCTCGATTTAAATAAGACACGAGTACTAATAGAAAGCTCATTTTCAAGTTTAACATTAAAAGTGAAGTGAATACATAGTTTACTTGTGTACAGTGTTATACTTGTGAGGTGATGGATATTTTAGTTATTATACTTTGATGATCATATCATAGGTGTAAAAACAGTTGTGTCATGTCAAACAGACCCATTCAGAAACACATCGCTCATAAGCATGAGCCTCTTTCTGTGTAAATATTAACTCTGATTTTCTTAGAAAACCATCTAGTGTTCAACCTGCACTGCCCTCAAAAGTTTAATCGCATCGGATTCAAATCTGGAGATTTTCCAAATCTCGGATTTCTGCATTCTAGGTCGTTAAGGACAGCGTATAGCCCTAGGGCTCATTCAGTAGGTCATTAGCGCTTTCAAATGGCAACTGAATGCAAGATATTATATGTCAATCCATACAATGGTGCAGTGTATTGTACATGGACAGAACGTAGAACTCGAGGTAAAATGAAATACGGTGCGCTTGTGCCACAATATTAGGTAGGTACATAAGATTGAAGAATTCAACTTCAAAAGGAAGTCTTAACACAAAATTCCATATAAACAACATTCGTTTTTCGAATATTCAACAAAGTTTGCGATACTCAGATTTTTGAAATTTCAGCCCTTAGAATTGAACCTTTAGGATTGACTGAGATCGATGCCGATAATTCATCAAGAAACAGAAAATGTAACCACAATCCAAATGTGCTGCTTTACGTTTCAAGATGTGTGGAATCCAAAAATCGAGTACAAAAAAATGTGTGATCTATTTTGTCTCGTTACATTTCAGTTTATATTTTTGTGTCGATAAACCGTATAATGCACCATATTAAATATTTCAAAACTTTTGGTCTTTATATAAGAGGTTTTGTAGTGAGCAGAAGAAAAGTTTTGGTACTTAGCGTGTTATATTTTATGACGATATTTTTGACGTATATGTGGGTATAGAGACACTGATCAGCTGAAGGATCCTCAAGGCTAATTTCATTCCTAAACTATCCACAGCGCTGGAATATTAATGGAGTTCTTTTCAATGAATCTAGAATACAACTGCAAGTTATGCAAGGGCCTAGTTAAGGTAATGTACAACAGAGATGTGTGTCTATTGCCTGTATAGACAGTGAGTTATACAGAAATGATAAACGTTTTTGTTATAATTTGCAGGGTTTGGATTTTACTCATCTTGAAACATAAATAACCAAATTTTAGGAGGATTACAGTTTTTTCCTTGGTCGACAACAAAGGTCGATAACAACCAAAGGTGTAGTAAACGGGTTTATCAACCTTGGAGATCCCTTCCACTTGTGCGAGTGTAGCACGTGCGCTTCAATGAACTGCACCGCAGCGGCGAATCCATAAAAGGGGGACAGAAGAATATTTAAAAGCAATGAAGTTTACGGTAAACAACGACTGCTTACCCACGCAAGCGTTGATGCAGCTGTTCTCCTTCATACGGCGTCCCAGTGGGGCTTCCTAGATCCCTTAGAGGGAAGTGAAGAGACATATTAAGGAAGAATCGAGGACAACGGGAGTTTACCACCGTTTCTTTCAAAACTGCCAATATGTTTTACCTCCGATAGTTTTCGTTATTTCAAGGCAGGCGGACTCAATAAATGTGTGAATGTATGTTGATTCTCATTTACCTTCAAACAAACGAGCCTACTACGCACATGGGATGGGAATTCCCAACCATGAAGAATCATAACCATTGTACAGGCATTGGGTTAGCCGAATCAAAATGAGGATTGGTATGCACTGAATCACTCGCGACAAAATCGTGCGAACCCATTTTTCCAAAAATAGGTAAAATACAGCATTCGGCAATCTTATATTAGAATTCAGTTACAATTTTAGTTTTTTTTTTTTTTAATATTTCATATCTAAAATAGGTCGCTTTTTCATTTTGGTTTATTGGTTTATTATTCAATAATAAACCGTGGTAATCGCTTTTGGAAAAAAATTCTAACCCCCCCCCCCCCCTGAAAATTTCATGGTTTACGTTTCAAAGGGTATAGAATCCGAATCTGCAATAAAAATGTTTCCGTCCGTCCGCCGTACCCACGATTTCTCCCAAACGGCTGAAGCAAAAAAGCTGAAATTTCCAGGGAAAATCCATGTTGGTCCGGCGACGCCCCAATTCATGAGCCAGCTCTCTCACTTAATTTAAAGTGCCCTTTAAGGGTTGTCAAAGTTTTGTAAAATCCTTAAAAACCTCAAAAAAAGTCAAGGTGGCTTAAATTTGTACTCTTTTTGAGGAACAATCCACGAGGAATCGAATGAGCCCTTCCCCAGGTCCGTAGGCCAAACCATTCCCGATGTATGGCCCGATTTATGGTGCCAACACTCGCGTTATTTTGGTTTATTATTGTTTTTGTGTTGATATCAGTGACCGAGTGATGTAGTAATGTGGATACTGGAGTGAACTCCTAAAAGGCTTTGTAGCCGATACACGGGTTGAAGCATTCTGATAACCATAAAAAACGTTGCAAATTATTTCACTGGGGTTTATTGTTCAATTGGCTTGCGTTCATGATTTGAATCTGTACTAAGCTTCGCAGTGTGCGTGTTTTACAGGTGCTAGAGCGATTATTGAATTTCAGGAGATATGCATAGAGCACGTAAATCTGTTCTCAACCAAAATACCTATTTGGATTGATCAGTTGATCATATTTGTGTGCCTCCTGAAATTCAATAATCGCTCTATCACCTGTGAAACACGCACACTCCAAAGCTTAGTGTAAATTTAAATCATGAACGCAAGCCAATTGAATAATAAACCCCAGTGAAAGAATTTGCAGCGTTTTATTATATTAAAGGTAACGGGAGCGTCAGATCACAGTCACATCAGAATCAAGTGAAGGGGCCACCCAGGTCAGATCACGTTAGGGCAGGCCAGTCTATTCCGCGCTGCAGCTGATGTGGCACGATGTCCGAGTTGATAAAAAATGGGTATAAAATCGCTCTGCTACTCGCGGAAGAGAAAAAAGGGAGACCCCGAGAGGAAAAAGTGGATGCGTGAAATATTTTTGGTGAGGAGACATTCGCGAAGCTCTACCCACAACTTGTTGATGATGAAACGAAGTTCCACCAATATTTTCTAATACCCCATTGCGATTTCATTCATCTTCTCTCCCTCATCAAAGATGGCACTGCGAAGAGGGATACGCATTTTGGAAAGGCAGTATTTCCATTTCTTCTGGTGGACCTTTATCTTCATTTTAGAAGAGCAGTATGTCCATATCTAGTGGCTTTATCTGCTTTCATCACTCATCAACGGATGTAGACTAAATTTCGCTCTAATGAAGCGTATTTTTATTTACTATCCTCATTTGGAATCTTCTTACGTAAATGTAGGTACGTAGTTGAATTACGTTTAGGTATATGGATCGTTATTAATATATAGTCTCGGTGTCTTATTAAAGTGGCTCAATGATAAAATAATATTAAACCTTCTTGTAGCGATTTGTGGTTTTTTGGGTTGTAGTGGACGTATCCAAAAACAACCTTGCAGTACATTGGTAATCTGCGGTGTCACGCTGAACTCTCCACCCTTGAGGTCTGAAAAGATCTGCTTGCTATGCGGAGGAGACGGACCGCAAAATCCTTTGCCTAAAATATTAGGTCAAACAACGATCGAGCGATCCCCAAGCGGAGTCGGGAGTTGCCACACTCAGGGGCAGGGGTCACAGCTCCATGAGCAACGGTTACAGAAGCAGCTGGAGGAAAAAATAAACCGAAGTTGTCGCTTTTTATGGAAGGAATATTCAAACAACTGCGAATGAAACTCTACATGGTCCTAATCGTTTATTGAAAATATAATTCGTAAATTTTCTTGAACAATTGAAGTGTGTTAGGAGTCCATGTTATAATTCAAAAGAGTTTATTGTGCGGAGAAAAAGAAAAAGTTTGTATTCCTACCTACGTTATTAATGTGTATTAATCATACATTTAAAGGATCTTTGAAAAATAATGAGAGAAAAGTCCCAAAACAATGGCCTTCAAGAATGGACCAAGCGAGGGGGGCGCACCTAATTGAAGGGTTAAGATTTCAGGAAGTTGTAAATGCTATGAATGAAAACATAATTCAGTGGATAAGCCTAAGAACAGACCGGGTGAGATCTAGAAGATTAGGCTTCATCAACTATGGTGGACAAACACACCGGCATTGAACCAATCAGAATTTCTGCAATTAAATACAAATGTCTCAAAATGAAGTAATCGCGAGACTGAAGAAGGAGTAACGTATTTTTACATATATGCATCACTCAAGAGAACATTACAAGCAACATTGGCCCTAGAGTTCAAACACGATTGCTTAAGAGTAAAAATATGAACAATGAAAGAAGTGAGGAATTACTAGAGCAATGGCAAGACGTCTTTGGAAGTCTCTTTCTGTTCTCGATGGAACTGTTATTAGGGTTTCAACGCCATAACGCTGCGAATTATTACAAAATGATTTCTTATTTCTGTGCCGTATTTTTAGCTTCGATACGCAGACCGTCCCTACTTATTTGTGAAAAAAAGCCTACGGTACATCATCTAATTATAACTTAATAAGTGTCATGCTGAAATTCACTATTTTAGATGGGTACCTACTTTTTACTAGCCCTGACTATGTAGTGGGAGCTGATATCTCAGTATACTGATACCCCTGATTGAGAGTTGATAATCTAAGTAGGTACTATATCAAAAAATACGTAAGCTTCTGCAAATAAAACTGATGATACGAAATTTAAAAATTTAGAGTCTAGTGGTATTAGCACAGATTAAAAAATCAGCAAATTATTAGACAGAGGTTCATTATTTTTGTATTAGAATAACCTTCCGACGCGCATTCATATTTCAGCACATCAGATCGATGAGAAACGAAATTAGCTTCAAGGGCCTAATCACAGCTGATCACCGATCTCCAAACCTTGCTCTTGACTTCTAAATGTCCAACGACTGATGGCTTCGTTTTACGTATAGATGTATACGGAGATCTTCGTGAACAGCAACTGTTGTTCAAAACTTACAGTTCACGAAGCTCTTTAAGCGAGACCATTGGTCACTCCATATCCTTTAACGTGTTAGGTATGAAATCCCTGGACTTACAGCCTCCCCGGGGAAACTACCGTTTATATACCACAGTTTTTTCGTAACGCATGAGCTTATATTTCCCAGAAGGGGCAGGTGAAAGTAAGTGCATGGAATGTCGATACACACTATACAGGGTGTCCATCGTATGATCCGAAAAACTTTGCACACGTGTTCTACAACTAATTTCCAACAAAAATTGCTTCTTAGAGTTTTTTTTTAGAGGCTTCGTTTTCGAGTTATTTCACTTTTAAGTTTTTTTCTCGTGTTTTCGACCTTACGTCGCTGAAATGGCCTTAACTCCGGCGTTTTCGAAGTATTTGCAAATCTAAGTATACCGTTGGAAAGAGCATTGAATTCCCCATCGTCCCAGTCTTCAACAGTAATTTTTTAACGGTAAAAAGGGTGAAAAATGAGCTTGAAAAGTAAATGTTGTCAAATTTCGAAAAAACACTTTTTTCAAGGCTCATTAGTCCCCCTTAATTTTAATGATACGTTTGAGCATGTACGCCTAAAAAATGCGCAAAAGCCTCAGCTTTTCAATAGTATACTCGTAGTTATTTTATATTCCATAGAGGGAACTTTTTTGAGGAAATTGAGGTTGTATGCGAAAAAACGTGTATTTTCGAACGCGTTTGAGATTTTTTTTTTTTTTAATTCACACAAATTGTTTAAAATGTCCCCCGTTCTCGTGGATGGAGAGGGTCGCCCGTCTGCGAATGGAGTCGATCCCATTTGTGCTGCTAAAACGGGTCAACAGGACTTGTCAACCACGGAGCAAACTACACAAGGAACTCACAGTTCATAATAACTACCCAAAATTTTAAATTTCTAAAACACTTGCTTTCTACGTATGTTTAAACTCAATTAGTACAGATTTCGTTAATCGAAGGAAAACAATAATGTGAACGAGGAAGGAGTTCAATTTGTAACATTGTATTGGAGGATTCGGGCCTGTTGTGCAAACTGTCGTGAAGACTCTGCTAAGTAAACAGAAGTTCTAAAAAGCAGGAGGTGGACGCAGAGACAGTAATCTACTTTACCATCTAAAGTGTTCGGTTCCTTTTTCTGTGTTGTCACGCAAAATTCATCACAGTTATTCACATTTTGAAATGGTCTCAAATTTCTAATGTATACCATACGTCATTGATGTGACAGATCGTAAATGAAACCTTGCAAGTTTTGCACGAAATGGTGAATTTGATAAGCTTCCATTACCATTTAGATTGAAAACTGTTCATACTAAAGTAATTCCTCGCCACCAATAAAACTTGACAGTCACCAATACGACCAGGTGAGGAATTCAGTTTCTTGACAGTCACCTCTCGTAATTTCCATTCTATAATAGGCCCGCACAATAACTGTGAGTTCATATAGCAGGGGATTGCTGTCGATAGTGAGATGGCGGAGTTCCAATCAGTGGCCGCTCATCACCATGTCAACGGGAAACGTCAGTCCAACGTTGAGGGACGTAGGGAAAATTATGCGCGGTCTTTACGACCCGGTTCCTGACGTCGGAATCAACGAAGGCCTTTATTTCGTTAGAGTCGTTGAACTCGATCAAATAGGTACGCCCTGACATGACGCGAGAAAATCGTCAATTTATAGACGTCTTTTATAAAGAGATGGGAGGAGTTGATTGGAAATGTAGTTCAATTAAATCTCAAACGAAAAACTACCTAATAAGTGCGCATAAGTGCGATTTATACACCAACCCTAAATGACCCCCACCTCAAAATCCTATCGGCGTCAAAAGTTCTTGAGCATCGAAGTTCACTAACCTATTAATTCTAGTAAACAGACAAGATTCAGTTGTATGTTGCTGATGATGACCTAATCAATGGAAAATGCAACTTTTTATTTATACATTTTTGTTTTGGAATATTATTTTCAATAATAAACCTTGGTAATCAACCAAGAAAAAATTATCGCCTCCTTCAAAAGCGTTTCAAGACGCGTAACATCCAGAAATCAAAATAAATTGTTATAATAAAGAATTAAATCCGATTGTCCGCCGTTACTTTTCCAGATTGGCTAGTTGGGACCTAGTTCTCGAACAACCCTAAAAGGTGATATCAAACATCTGAAATTTTTTTAATAAATCAAAATATCGAACCGTTCGAAATAATGCTAATGTCGTATTGTTCGTGATTGATAGACACCCCTTCAATGAATCGAATGTCTAAACAACCATAATCACCTAGTAATCATAACGATTGTGTCAGCTGACGATCGCAAAGGAATTTGGTTTGCTATGCTTTTGAAATTGAGTTGTTTTTTCCCCTTATGTTATATATTTGCAAACAAATGAAGGTTAGGTAGGTGTTTTATTAAATAAAAAATAGATACAATTTTTATCTCGTAGAATTAAAGGTGTTCTGTTCGAGGACTTCTACATCTGAGTCGATATATGTACAGTGCCTATTTTGCTATGTACTTTGGCTATTTTGATATCAGCTTTGGTTTCGTTCACTGGACTATTAACGGCTATTTTTAAATTTGTCTCCCTCCCTGCTTCCCTTGGATACCCTGAAAATTGTAACACGAGATCCAATATTCCGCTAGTTCTCTGACGTCTATTAACACTTCAATATGGAGTGTTCTATTAAAAAAATAAAAACAAAAACAATAAAATACGTTGAAATCACCGGTCCAAATTACAATTGACACTACACAGAGGTCTTCGGAGTTGGAAGAATGCAAAGTACTCGTATATGAGTGGGTGATGAAGGGGTACGTAATTGCATGTATGCTTTCAAGTGCATTTCATCAAAATATTCCGTATGTCTTGAGAGAAATGGAAAACAACTCAAAATGCTGCATTATCGGTTTATTATTCGCAATAATTAACTCTTATAGTCGAATTGGAAAAAAACATTAAACCCTCCCTCTCATTAATTGGTTTACGTTTAAGATATGTTATTTCCATTGACCACCGCTGGAAAGCTCTTCAAAATGGGTGTAGAGGAAGAAGTAGATATTTATAAGAATCGATATCCCCAATGTCCATTACAATCAACAATGTTTCTTGTTAAAACGAAATAGATCATTAATATCTGTAATTTAATTGCGTAAATATTGGGAAAGTAATGGAAGACTCATACAACAAATAAATTATGAAACATAAACCGTTCATGAATGTCATTAAAAGAATATGTTAACTTGAATCTACTATTGTGGATACCCTCGACAGCTACAAGTTATAGTTTAAGCACATTTCGATTATTCTACCTACACACCATAAATTAATTTTATTCTGTGGCGACACTATACGCACAACACACGGGAAAATAATATATAATCTGTATCTTTTATGGTCACTTCCACATGGGTTATTTTCATCTTGTGATGAAATTAAAAGGTTTTTATCAGTAAATTCCTAGAATATTACTGGTGATTGGAACTATTATTGATTTTAAATCACTATCATTACGATGATCCTTAGCAATCGACCAAGAAATTATTTGCAACCTTCCTCATAATTGCTTTATCGGACCAAACTTAATGAAACTGGTCAAAAATCTCATATCGCTAATAGTTGCTTTGGAATCAGCCTTCGCTTTCGATAACTCTGAACGGTAAAATTAAAGGGTTCAAAAATTGAAAAACCTTTCTTTTGTTAGTTGTGGTTCGTCATTGATAGAGTTCATCGTGGTTCGTTATTGTACGTTCATCAGTTCGCTCGTTCTAATATGTGTATACAGAACACGGTTTCTCAGACAATCTAAAGACTGGCTAGTTGATATAATTTCAATGAAATTATATTTTCAAGAAATCGAGATTAGTAAATCCTAGATAACCTAAAGAAGTATTAGTGAACCATAGCTAAGTGTATGTTTTATTTTACCCCATTAATTTTCTTCGGGCGGGTTCTAACGTTTATGTAATCATTTTAGGATAAAAAGCGATGTACAGGCAACAAGAATGCTATCCAATATAGAAATTATACACATTTTAGTAATAAATATCATTTTTTTTCCGAGCTTTCCTAAAAGCTTTCAAAAAAATATCTTCACGTATCCTTTTGGCGCTCCTCTCTTCCCTTCAAAATAAAGTTTTTTGAGGGATGTATACTTTATCTCATGAAATAGGCTGACTGATTAAGAGCTAAGTCGCTTACAATATTGCGCTAAGTTCTTGACTTCAGCCATAAAACTTCCAAATTATACATTCGACCTTACGACCTTACTTGGTCGAACGAAATCCATATACAAAATCGCTTTTGTCGGTCATATTCCACGTCATAGACCATCTCTGGCGTTGGCATTCGTTTCCAATTCACAAGTATACACTAATACTTATGTTCAGTAAATGTAACTAGCTAAGATTGGTCAAGCATAATCGATTGAGATGGCGCAATCTCAATAGATTGCACAGCTAATTCATGTTAGCGATTAGTTAGTTTTATGTGTATAACGTTATGTGACGTTTTTTATCGTTTCATTAACTTAAAAGTTGAGCATGTACATAAATCATGTCGGAATTTAAAGTTTTATTATACTTTTTGTAGTACAGTTGGACATCGAACCTAAACTCTGAGTGCTTCAGACCTCCTTAGCTTGGAAATACGACAACGTGCAGTGTTATCTGACTGTCACAAGGCTCAAAATATCATAATTTCTGGAGGATATATCACAAACACCACAATAATTCGAGGATTTTCCTATTGGATAGAAAGGATAAATTATTAGTAATAACGAGTAATCACTACGACATACCTTATTATTTGTCAACCTTGTCACTTAATCGCCGACAACTCAAAACACCATAATTCAGAGACGATCAGTACCGTAAGATTTGCACAACAACAAATAGGGACGAACGCGAACTAAAACGGAACTGAGCGGGGGAGGAGACGCGAGCGCATGGAGCGACTGACACCAGCTGACTGGCCCCCTCTCGCCACGGGATCAGCCTCAACCGCCCGTTCAGATCTCCCACTCGCTGAGTCCCAGAATCCCCTTCTCTAGGATTTGGTAGGTAGCAGGAAGAAACTTATATTGCTTTTGAATAGTGTAGTACCTAATACCAGACCTGGTCGATATCAACCCGGCTTGTTTTAGAAGGAGTTTTAGGAGGAGGGGACTGAATACAAATTAAATGTAATTTCCTTGAAAGAAATGAAGTTGTGGTTACCGTTCTAATTCATTTAATGGTAATCCAAATCGCAATTCCCGATATTGGAAAATATTAGAAGGGTGGTTAAAACAAAAATCTAATTCCGAATTATTTGAAAAAAATTTCGGGAATTTCGTGATTTTTAGAAAGTTCATAGCGAGCCTCATTGTCTTGGAATAAACAACAAATGTTCTTGCCACGCAGCATGATCGGTTGAGCCAATTTTCTCAAACTTTCGTATTATTTTTGAGTTGTGAGAGCACAAAATTGTTCGTTATACAATTAATTTTCCGCTTTCAAATCAACTTTTTTTGCAATTCTGTCAATCTTTTCGAATCTACATTTTGATGACAACTATATTTTTTGGCACAAATCTGAGCTTGACTTTTCCCGTGTTACATTCTGCTAAAGAATATCAATTAAACAATTTTTATCCGGTGTTGGTCATTTTAAGTGATTTTTTAGTAATTTTTTTCGAAATTTGACAATGTTTTGTAAAACAAAATCATTATTAATTTCGGAATATTGAGATTATTTAAATATACATGCCGTTAAAATCCAGAAATCTTTTCAGGATACCTAGTTCAAAACGAGATTCCACGAAGAAATTTCTTTTAGCTTTTTATATTACAATTTTTGAAGCCATTGAAATAGAAAATTGCTTAAAAAATAGAATTATATTTGAAAAATCAAATATTTTTATGATTTTCTTTACCAACATGTTTAGTAACTTATCAATAAATAACTACTCACCAAAATAATGACATATAGAATACCCCTCTCCCTCGCTGGGTTTTCTTACCCTGATCCTTTAGTTTGTCATCCTGCAGACCTAACCCTGTGAAGGGGACGCTTTGTAGTGTGAGTCGCAAATGAGAGTTAGCGCTGTCATCCCATCAAAGAATAAATAGACTAATGGGATCATCATACGTTTTTCCACAAAACATCATTTTCAATTTTAAATTGAGAATTTCCTTCTCTTTAAGGGGTTGGAAAAAAGGCTATTATGCCAGTCACCATCTTCATAAGTTACATCATAAATCCATGACAGAAACAATTTCAGAAATAAAGTTTACAATGTGGACATAGGACAAACTCTGTGTTGCACTTCTTCATTTTCGTGTTACTGCTTCATTTCAAGTACAACAATTTAGTAACAACCCATGCATTTTAGACATAATTGACAGTCTAATTGCTGACGAATTGTCGGGGAGTAACTGCTCATGTTCTTTCCTGACTCCTTTGAATTCGGTAACCTGCTGTATTGTTTCTCAAAAACCAGACAGCACTGCTCGGTAGATAGCATTTAAAAGATAGAAAATTCAGGTCGAGGTCTTTTATATATTATTTTGCATCAAAACTTTAAATGGATCCCTTTAGGGTTTGAGGTCCAAAGAGTTCAAGTCTGCGATGAGTGGGCGCAGTGGTTTTCCGGAATTGTGGAGAGCCATATCAAGAAAAACACGGAGTTTTTTGTCTGAGAAGTGTAGTCCGTTTCCACAGAATTAAAGAGTTATTAACGTTCAATCGATTTCAACGGACAAGTCATCATCATCATCAACAGAACAATAACTGTTATCATTATAAATGCCTGAAGTAATGTGGTAAGCAGTTCCAGGCCAAGTTCCAACGTGGGAAGAGGAAAGTGAGATTTTAGTGGCTTTGAATCCAACATAACCCGAAGAGCGGTCCCTTCTGAGTATCTTAGAGATCCGATTTCCGCCTTAGAGTCTTGAAGATTTTATCACTTGCCTACGTTTAAGAAAAAAATCCTTATAACTACTGCTTTTGTTATAACTCTTCAATTTTGTGGGAATAGACTTTGTTGTTTCTAAAAACTCTACGTTCTTCTCGGGATGCCGTTTTGTCAGGCCCCTCACATCCCTGCAAATAGTAGAATTTTGTGTGCGATGTAGATGAAACCACGTGGATCCAAAGCCATTGTTTTTAGTTCCTTACGGTTTGTCTGGTATAAGTAGCCCATGAATAATTTAGGTATTGGGTTCAGCCACCATGAGTTTATTGTGGACATGTCCTTCGATATTGGACGATCATCTTGTGGTATGTTGATGGGAGCACATTGATCGGTTCTCTGAAGGTAGTTTTTTGTAAACAGATTGCTGGTTCATCCCCTAGAAAAGCCCCCCTCCACGAACACAGAGGATGTAGAAATTCATGTTGAAACGGAAGCTGAGAGCCAACATTTATTTCACGTTACTCAAAATCAATGACCTTCAGTTAGAGGATGCAATCCGCAACGCACGTCTGTCTTGCGGGTCTGGTTACAAAGGAACTAAAAAAGCTACCAATTCTTTACCGATTTTAAGGAGGGGCAAAACACAGTGGATATTATAATTCAGGGGTGTCCACATGGGAGGGGGGGGGGGCCAAAAAAGTTTGGAGGGGGGAGGGGGTAAAGTTGATTGAAATCGTTTTTAACGTGACAAAATTCAAAAATATATTACATCTAGTGATGTAATGTAGATAGAACGTCATGAAGCTTGGGGGGGCACCCCCCTTTAATTGCACAGAGAACGAACCGAAATCACAGCAATCAACTGACAGTAAGATGGATGCTTTAAAATTAAACCTTGACAAAACTAATTCATTCCCTTACTTCTTTTTGGGCGAGCCCACCTTCGCTATCGAAGAGAAAAGACCTAGCCACCTTAACCCCTTCCCTTTATTCCCCTTCTATTGCCTCCTTACCGTCATTATGTTCATCTAAATGGGCCCGGGCTACAAGGGGGCCAAGGGAAGGGCCTGCTCTAGCAACATTCACTTTTGGTTTATTATTCAACAATAAACCATTGTAAGCGCTCTGGAAAAAAAAAATTCTAAAGGGTACAGAATCCAAATCTGCAATAAAAATGTTTCCGTCCGTCCGCCGTACGCCGTACGCACGATATCTCCGAAACGGCTGGAGCAAAAGATCTGAAATTTTCAGGAAAAATCCGTCTTGGTCCGACGACGCCCCAATTCTTGAGCCAGCTCTCTCACTCAATTTAAAGTGCCCTTTAAGGGCTGTAAAAGTTTTGTAAAATCCCTGAAAACCTCAAAACTAGTCGAATCGGCCTAAATATTTTCCTATTTGAAGAACATACCATTAGGAATCGAATGAGCCTTCCCCACGTCCGTAGGTCAAACCATTCCCGATGTATGGCCCGATTTATGGTGCCAACATTTGCGTTTTTTCGTTTATTATTGTTTGTTTGTAACCTAGTGATGTGCCGATAGCGTCGAGTTGTAGTGAATATGGTTACTGGAGTGATAGCCGATGTGAATACTTGTAGTTTATAGCCGATACACGGGTTGAAGCATTATGATATGTATGAAACGCTGATAATATGTAGGTACTGGGGATTATTATTCAATATTATTACTGGGGTAAATAAGTAGTCTTTTACTCGGGTTTATTATTAAATTGGCTTGCGTTCATGATACAAATCTGTACTAAGCTTCGGAGTGTGCGTGTCTCAATAAAAAAACGCTGCAAATTCTTTCACTGGGATTTATTATTCAATTGGCTTGCGTTCATAATTTGAATTTCTACTAAGCTTTGGAGTGTGCGCGTTTCACAGGATAGAGCGATTATTGAATTTCAGGAGGCACACAAATATGATCAACTGATCAATCCAAATAGGTATCTTGCTTGAGAACAGATTTACGTGCTCCATGCATATCTCCTGAAAGTCAATAATCGCTCTATCCTGTGAAACGCGCACACTCCTAAGCTTAGTATAAATTCAAATTATGAACGCAAGCCAATTAAATAATAAACCCCAGTGAAAGAATTTGCAGCATTTTTTTAAAGAATAAAGCGAACTAACGATACACAGAAAAATTCCATTATGTAACATCAAGCTTATAAATATTAACGGTAATGTAGGTTCAGTGATCAATCATCTTTTGGTTTTATTTATAACCAGGTGAGGAAGGGTGTAAAGTAGCTAAGGTGTCAGAGTTGCGAAGGTGAGTACTACGTGGGTAGGCCTACCTCCCCGGGTATCCCCGCCTTCTCCTGAGCGGTGGTTACAATGTAAACAAACTTTTGAGATTTTAAGGTTAGTGCGGATTGCGGGAGTTTAATGTTTTTCATCATGTTGTTGATTCGAATCGTTATAATATAAATTGTATACCATATTGATACTTAAGAATCACTGAAGGAACTGATGTGTCTCTGGGAAAAAGTTGAGTTTTATAACACACGGTTTGCAAAAGGTACGTAGACTAGAAGTCTCGAGTTCGTTAAGGTAGGTTAAATTGTTATATTATATTATGTATTTTTAGTTATAATAGCGTATTGTACGATGACCGTTGAAAAAGTGCACGCTTCGCCAAAAAAAAAAAAAAAAAAAAAAAACCATTATGGGGAGGGGCCCCGAAAATATGCCCGCTGAAAAACGTTACGCCGCTGCATATCAGGTAGTCGCATTTGCAATGATTACTACAACCAATTGTAACTAAATTAATAGGATATCACCCAATACTTGGACCTTAAGTATCCCCTAAATTTGGATGAAACCAAACCGATGACAGATCTTGAGAAATTGATATTGATTTGATCAGCGGCGGCTCCTTCCCTGAAACCCAGTTTATGCATCGAGACTGTAACGGACAACCACAAGGGAACGTGAGACAAAAATGAGCTTTTCTCGCCCAAATTCAAATTTCAACTACCAATATGCGAAGGAGATCAATCTTGTAAGCTTTCTCGGCTTCGAATCGTGAAACAAACGACTCAATTCTTGCTTTTAAAGAACTTCACTGTAAAAGTAAAAGTAAATAGCTTAAAAAAAAAAAAAAAAAAAAAAAAACGTAGAAATGATTGTCGTCCTCCGGAAAAACCGTGTTTTACAACAGTTGAAATTATTTTCTGACCAGCAAGAACCAACGTGGATGTAAAAGCTCAATTCCATCTTTAACACAATCTTCATTCCTATTATTGCAGTAAAGAATACAAGGGAATCAGAAAAGTTTATTGCTTACCTCACATCCGCAGAGCCAATCAACCTTTTCGTAGTAATGATGGTTGAAGTTGCGAATTGTGGAACGATTAGGTTTGTTGCAGTAGTGTCAATAGTAGCATTGGGCTTGCCATGCGTCAAAAATAATCACTCTTCGCTCCACCGACAATTTAGCGACCTCACGTTTGTAGCACTGTATTCAACGCGTATTTACAGCCAACACAGTTCAATCACACTGAACCCACAATGGTTGGGGACAATAATCTGATAATAGGATTCTAGCCCACTTTACTGGGTGGGCAAACGACTATTTGTGCCCTGTGTAAGCACTCTGAAATGTTGTGTGCTTTATTTCGGCCCTCTTTGGACCCAGATCCAATGAATGATGTGTTCCCCTTCCATTCGGAGCACAGACTTCAGCTGGCAGACAGGTAACCCCTAACCCTCCTCACCAAGCTCACTACTTCACCATCCTCTCACCCCTTAGGCTCTGTTTGGCGCGTGGCTTTAAAACTCTTCTGCTCCTCAATGAGGATTCATGGGGAAAAGTTGGAAAACAGTATGATAATATTATACTTATCATATTATTATCAGGCATCTTTTTCATTTTGGCCAGGGGGTACAGATGCGCCTGGGCTCTTGTCAACAGCCCCGCCTGAAGATATCATCGAGATCAGGTGTCTGTATAAATTATGCTTATCACAAGCATTCCATGTTCACACATTATTTAACACACGAATTTAATAAAAAGCTCTTGGACCTCAACTACCATAAAATTTGAGCAAGATTGGACGAGAAGGACCCAAAAAATCATGTTTAATGGATTTTACGTTTCCGAATGCGCAGAATGGATTATTTATATCAGAGCAATGAACGATAGTCCATCCACTGCCTATCCTATACATCCCCTAGACATGAGCCTAAGTTGGATTAAAACTGTAAAAACTAGGTTTGTTACGAGGGTCAAGCTCGCGCCCTCCAAATGTAAACAAGATCGATCCACCAGAACCTAACAAAACGATTTTAGGACTGCGTAAGCACTGATATATTGAGTTGAGAGCAATGAAAGTCATGTGGAACCATCTTCTCATTCCCAGAAATATTTATCACATCCGATGATAACTGTAGAAATGGAGCTTGTTAGAAGGATTTGTGGACACACTACTGACACAAAACGAAAGTTGTTCAGATTGATCTAAGACATAAACTGTGGGAGGAAATGTTGATTTATGAGAGAAAACTTATCTATCAAAAGTGAAGATAGAGCTTCCGCTACCTGAAGGTAAACTCGGAAGCAAAAGTTAGCGAGACCTCTATTCTATTTGTGTTTTTCTGGTTTGTTATTAGTACTTATCACTCTACCTGTAGACTTTCGTGAAGGAAGTTTTTGGTTTTCCACGCTTAGTGATGAAGATCACTTTTTCAGACCGATTACTATGGTGTTCTGTAATGCAAAAGCTTCCATGCGCGCGCTTAGTTGTAAGTACCAACCCAACTACGAGTACATCAAGAATGTAGTTTCGAACTTGTCGACTAACAACTAGAGGGAAGAATCTAGTGATTTTGTCAGCGATAGGTATTCTGATGTGTGATCCTGCTAGTACTTGATCGGCTATTTTCGTGTCCATCTGATCAAAAGTTGGCACAGTAATCGGAGCGGGGCCGCCGAGAAGAGATGGCTTGCGAGGGCCCGAGGCGCGGGGGCCCACTTCTGGTAACAGTTGCGACATTAGAACCAGTCGAGGGAGCCGCTTGCGCAATGGCCTCAATTCAAACTGACTCACGAGGTGAACCTTACGTGAGCCTGAGTTATATATGAGGTTCCAAAGCTATCACTACCTAGTTCTGATACTGACTCTAGGAAGGCACACATTGTTAGTCAGGTTTCTTGACTTTTGAACTAAGTACCTACCTACTGGCTGGGCTTGTTGTGCATAAGTCCAAACTAGAAGAGTTCTTTGCAATCCGTCGGTTTTCTCCATATTTAGAAAAACGAATTAAGAAATGCGAATGCGATTTGAGTTTGTGTTACCGAATACCAGAGCAGCTATTGTAACCCAACAATTGTGGTAGGTTAGATCATCCTAAAATAACAACAGAAGAGTACAGGAGAAAAAGCAGGTAATTCGATTTTTCCTATCGATGGATTCATATGTTTTGAAGGGTGCTGGATAAGATGAGATAGCAAGAACAAGGGAACACCCGGGCCAAATGCGTCAAATCTTCGAGTGAAGGTTCGGTAAACAGGATTCCCAGTATTTTTTATATCATAATATCAAGAAGCAACGACGAAGTACCTGACGACTGGTTCTCAAATCAGCGAGAAAAAACTGGATGAGTCCATGGTGAGGTACTGTACAACTTTTCCGACTCCAAGTTACCTGGCAAAAGCTCCAATGAAGACGTCGGCCATCAGGAAACAGAAAGTCGAAGCTGCACACCAAAGATCGTATTTCACAGGGGATACCTTCAAAGGAGCATTCCAGAGTTCCCTCATGGGCTCCTATTCTCATCCACGAACTAGTATGAAACAACGAAATCAGTGGGCAAGAAAAACCGACGAGTTTTTCCTACTGGATCCTCAAGTAGTTGCACCAACGCTTCGTCCAGGCGAATTGCATTTTCTCCGCAAAATTTCCAATATCGAAAGAGAAATATTCAGACCTAAATCATTTGACGAATTCCTGTGAGCGGGAAGCCCAGACGTTTTTCGAAAAGCTCCCATGAAAGATACGATTGAAGTATCTGTTCTTTAATTTTTTTAAAGATTTACCTGGTTTTTCCCCTGTATTTTAGGAATCTTAGTACTTGGCTGTACAAAAGCAATCGTTCACATTCACCCACACTTCAACATCAATTGTACATTTTTGGAATAATTTTTGAATTGCCACAGCAGTTTAAATGAGGTTTTTGGCAGAAAAATTAGCTTTTCTCGAAAAATGAAAAAGCCAAGTTATCCGGGTTTTCCCCTGCACTCTTCAATTGAGAGGCTACATACTCAACAGCATATTAGTGGGTGGTTTCAACAATTTCTTCGGCAGATGAACTTAACGGTGTTAGTCAAGGTTGGCAATAGATATGGCAATTTTTAACATTAGGTGCCTACCTGTTTTTAGCTAAGCCTATCCCTATAGAATATGATGAATTATTCCTATCTTTATGGATTCACAAATGGAGAAAAATAGGGTATAGCACCTTCCAGTCGTTGGCAAAGATAAATGTTTGAATCAACTAGCCAGTAAGATTTAGAACAACTCAATCCCAAAACTGAAAAGACGAGTCAACCTGTTTTATTTGCATGGAGTAATCAATTTAACCTTGGCGTGCTGATTCCCCCAATAATTATTATCAAGCCCCAGCCAATCTGGAGCTGTTTTTTACCCTCTCGAGGATTAGATATAAAGAATTGGCACTAAGTGGAGACGAAGTCGGGACGAAAACCGTGTAGGAGTGTCCTTGCTCGGGACTAGTTCTCAGCTTCTTCCCTTATATGCAAGGTCGTTCTCCTACGGCGACACCCACTGCGCCCGACTGATATCCGCTAGCGATCACGGACTAAATCCTACGCACCAAGGTCAACGACCATCTTGAACAGCTTTTCCGACTCAAGAGCTCAACTTGGAAAATCCAGGTAGCTTGTGAAGAAACAGGTAGGTATGAAAGAACAAGCGATGATAGCCAAACGTATTGATAAGTAGGGCGTTCATTACTGGAGTCTAGTTCGTTGATTTTCTTGAGAATGGATCATGAAGTTAATGTATGTAGGTGTACATTACCCCTTCATTACAATCCAACACGATTGTTTCAGGAGCAGCATGCCCCCTCACCCCTTCCCTTCTCTCACAATTAGAGTCAGATAGGTGTGAAAAGCATAGTGAATTTGGACGAAAAGTTGCGATCACGCAGCATGACCAAACGACCTAGTTTTCAAAGCATTTCTGCCATTATTGGTTTTTTGCAGAGCTTTAAATCTACGTTTTCTATGAGTATTTTAGTCAAAGTCAAGCACACTAGTGGGCGGCATATTCATTCCAATTAAGGATGTATAGCCCATATACTGACTATCTCCTAGTTAAACTGAATTCAGTTTAATTCAGTACTCACTCAGAACTCAGTACTGAATTCAGTACTTCATAATCTTGATATTACAGGGTGTCTAGCAATTATTCAAAAATAAATTCAAGACTTTTCAAGACTTTTTCCACAAATTTCCAGACTTTTACGCGGTAATATATTCATCTTATATTAAAATAAAAAGAACTTTTATTTCAGGTGAACATGCGAGAATATGAAAAAATATCATTAGAATTAAAAATACCAAGTGGACATACCTTACTGAATGGAAGTAAAATGTCTTGAATCACTTTAAAAAATCACATTTAATTACATTTACAGTTTATGGAAATAAAATGTCTTGAATCACTTCAAGGCCATCAATATAGGCCTATTTCAAATTATGTTTTCTTTATTTGACCCTGTTTCAAGATTATGCCTTATCGCACAAAAATGATTCCTTTTTCAAGACAAACCTAGAAAATTTTATCGTGTTCAGATTATTTACTTTTATTACTATTATTTAATTCGTACTTATACACACTCGTGAGAGGTACAGAAAATGTACAATTAATTAGCTGAATAAGAACATTTACTTATCTTTATGCAAGTTAAAGTTGAGTTCATAAAATAAAATGTAACCTTGACGAAATAAAATGCAAGGCACTTATTGAATCTTAGTAAATTCCAACCTATATTGTTTTGGTAACAAATTTTAGACTTTTATATGAATTTCTCTGCTAATTCCCGACTTTTCAAGACCGTTTTTAAATTCATTACTAATTCCCGACTTTCCCGACCGCTAGACACCCTGTATTAAACCTACTGCAAAAAAGATGTCAGTTGCAGGCCACAACTGCTGGCGAAACTAGTCAACAAAATTAAATCCCTTTAACAAATATTTTTCAAGCATCCTGACTTACTTCCACCTTCAAACCTGTACTTCTTTAAGTACTTACATAGTTCACCACAAGCTTGAGCTAAAATTGTTCAGTGTTCATATTATAAAAATCTATTTCTCACTAATATTCTGCAAGCATTTATATAATATCACTTTTCAGTCATCCTACCATCATTAGGACATCTAGAATTTAATAAGAAGGTATGAAGACACACTGATCGGCTGAAGCACCCTTGTGGCTAATTTCATTCCTAATCGATCTAGCGAGCAGGAATTGTAAATGGAGTTCCTTCTAAGGCATCTGGAATATAATTGCAAGGTATGTAAGGGTTGAGTTCGATGATGTACCGCAGACTATGGCTGATGAAAATAGATCAGCAGCTTAACGTAGAAGTGCTTTCTAATACTCAAAATAAAAGTTTGCATAATTTGAAGGTTTTTTAAATAAGAATTTTTAAATCTACTTATCTTGAAACGTAAACTAACTTTATGAATAGGTTAAACTGTGAATAGAGCATCCAAGTTTCTGCTCCATCACTCCTCCTCTCAAATGTTTCTTAATCAAAATAACATAGGTAATTTGGTTGGGTAGACTCATCCAATATACCTAGTATCTAGCGGTAAATTTTCGCTTTTTAATGTCAACAATAAATTAAGATTTTCCGTTGATACAGCTTGTTTCTAATGGTAAAGTAGGATCTGTCGATAGCTACGTAGGTAATTTGCGAACTGTGTCTCCATATGAATGTCGTTACCTATTCATGAAACGAAAAGGCGGGATCTTGACATTGTTCCGAGAGGTTGTTGTCCGGAGGTAGATAGGTACCTGCCTACCTAAACCCGACCTCTAATGATCCGACGGATTGTTCCAATTTCAATAGTCTTAATTAATGAGATGGAACGATTGTCTCGCGTCCTTTTGTCTCTCGCTCGATAAGCCGAAAGTACTAATTATTGAAGGTATGTCATTAGAGAAAGGGTTCATCATCCGTTGTCCGGAGCCAAAGACGTGGTTGTATCCCAAAGCGATTTTCAAATGTTCAAATTCATAGAATTAGAAATATTATCAAACACTATCATTACATGTAATGGAACATTTAAACTGTTGTAATATGCCGTGGAAATATTAGTTGAAGGTAATGTTACAGATTCACGATATAAAAGCAGGCTGATTTTTTTTTTTTTCGAAAAATTTCTTTATTAGAAACATAACATAACAACTGAGCATAGCCCATCAAGTTAATTTACATTAATACAGTAACTACAGTTTAATTTACATATTAATTTAAGTTTATTAATTAAAATTAATTTTTAAATTTACATATTAATTAAGTTAATTTACAGTTTTATTTACATTAATACAGTAACTACAGTAGAGATAATAGCCCAATGGCAACTAATCTATATGATCACTTCAAACACTTGTCACATTATCACGCCACAAGGTTTTGTTTTATCCAGACGTCGGATGACGTTGCTGTTGTCTAATAATCCTAGAGCTTCTGGGTTCATATGTTGATGAAGCCTCTGCTCGTGTTCAGCGGCAAATGGTTTGATCACCTCACTGACTGGTTCTATCTTGAGGTCCCGATGGAGCTCGTCATTACGTACGTACCAAGGAGCGTTGACAATACTCCTTAGTACCTACCTTGTTTTGGAATGTTTGGATTATTTTGAAATTGGTCTTTTTTGAACAGCCCCAGAGTTGAATGCCATATGTAAATACTGGTCTTAGAATTTGCTTGTAGATAAGCAATTGTTTATGTAGGGATAGGAGTATCTTCCAACCAACCAATACATTTTTCGGAACTTGATGTTTAGTTCTTCTTTTTGGTTTATTATTCAATAATAAACCATGGTAATCGCTCTTGAAAAAAAAATTCTAACCCCTTCTGAAAATTTCATGGTTTACGTTTCAAAGGGTGTAGAATCCGAATCTGCAATAACAACGTTTCCATCCGTCCGCCGTACGCACGATTTCACCCAAACGGCTGGAGCAAAAAAGCTGAAATTTTCAGCAAAAATCCATGTTGGTCCGGCGACGCCCCGATTCTTGAGCCAGCTCTCTCACTTAATTTAAAGTGCCCTTTAAGGGTTGTCGAAGTTTTGTAAAATCCCTAAAAACCTCAAAAAAATCGAGGCGGCCTAAATTTGGCGGCCTTTTTGAAGAACTGTCCACGAGGAATCGAATGAGCCCCTCCCCAGCTCCGTAGGTCAAACCATTCCCGATGTATGGCCCGATTTATGGTGCCAACACTTGTGTTATTTTGGTTTATTATTGTTTTTGTTTTGATAGCAGTAACCTAGTGACGTAGTAATGTGGATACTGGAGTGAACTCCTAAAAGGCTTTGTAGCCGACACACGGGTTGAAGCATTCTGACATGCATGAAACGCTGCAAATTCTTTCACTGGGGTTTATTATTCAATTGGCTTGCGTTCATGATTTGAATTTCTACTAAGCTTTAGAGTGTGCGTGTTTCGCAGGTGATTGAGTGATTATTGAATTTCAGGAGGCACACAAATATGATCAACTGAACAATCCAAATAGGTATTTTGGTTGAGAACAGATTTACGTGCTCTATGCATATCTCCTGAAATTCAATAATCGCTTTATCACTTGTGAAACACGCACACTCCAAAGCTTAGCGGAAATTGAGTACCAAAACCTGACGTCAGCGGATAGAAGGTGTAAATCTTCCAGAGATTATTCCGTCCGTTGAAACGTGCAAATTGTTTGAAAAACGGGTTTTTAGACAAATCATGAACGCAAGCCGATTGAATAATAAACCCCAGGGAAAGAATTTGCAGCGTTTTTTAATGACATGCTCTTCCCATCTTCGTTTTGCATCAAGAGTCATCCCAATATACTTTGCTGTATTGACAAAAAGAATTTCTCTTCCGTTTAGTATAACTATTATTTTAGTTGTATGCTTGTTCGTGAAATTGATGTGAGCCGATTTCTGCTCATTGAGCTTGAGGCGCCACTTCTTTGTCCAAGCACTGACGTTATTAATAGTCTCCAGTAGTTTCCTAGTTGCATCCTCTACTGTATCTCCTACTGCTAGAAGTGCTGTATCATCGGCGAAAGTTGCCACTATTGTGTCGTTATTGGTAGGTATATCACGCGTATACAGAAGATAGAGCAAAGGGCCAAGCACGCTACATTGGGGGAAGAATGCCCTTATTTTTCTGAGACTGGAATACTCTCCCTTGGGAACAAACGTTTCTTCGAGGTATGCAGCAAAGACTTCCGCTTTTCCCCCATACCGTATCTTCCTTTTTTATGGGAGGTAGGTACGTGCTCCTGAGTCAGTTTAAACGACTTAGTAACCTTCCAGAGTGAATATTCCGTATCTTTTTCAGGGTTTAAACTATGTATTAGTCTCAAGTGGGTTTCTTCCTTAAATTCTGAGGATAAATTATCCAATTGATTCTTTAGTATGTTTAATTTAATTTTATCGCACGGGGCCCGGGTAAGTTGCCATGTTCTTCTAGCTTTCCTCTTTTCCCTTATTAGCTCCCTTACTTCGCGGGGGTAAGATATATTTTTAGGCAAGTGCACAGTTTCATGCGGGGTATTAGCCCAAGCTGCTCGCTGGATAAGTTTAACAAAATTGTCACCTTCGTCTACCAGATGTTCAGTACATTTCAGAGGCAATGATAGATCAATATTATCAGTTATATAGTTGGTTCGTAGTGAATCGTGGAGGATTATCTTTTAATATTATTGATTCAGTAACTGTCAGGACAATTGCAGAGTGGTCTGACATGAGGCTTCAGCAATCCTCAACGTGGATAAAATTGCTTGTTATTCCTCTAAGCACAAACAAGTCAATAAGATCTGGAATTTTTGCTAGGCCAATATGTAGGATTTCAGGAATAAAAATAGCTATGTAGTTTTTTACGAGCGGAAAATAGTTTTCGGCCTTTTGCTGTAGTTAGGCGTGAACCCCAGTAAGTGTATGTTGCGTTGAAGTCACCCCAAAATTTGGGCCCAACCTCCTGAACAAGGAAACAAAGTCCTCTTCTTTAAGATTATAACATGGTGGGCAGTAGATTGCTGATATGGTGCAATTTTTGCTGTTTACCAACACTGTTACTGATGAGACTTGCATAAAGTCTTCTTTAATGTTATGGTGAATTGTTTGTCTCATCTTCCGAAGTTGGTTGATTTGTCGGCGAAGCGCGTCAGATCCAATAGAGATGATGTAATGAAGAGCACCTTACCTTAGTAACTTCTTCAAAGCGCCATTTTTTCCTTTGCCTTATTTTTTTTAAATTCGTTATTATTGTCAAATAAGAGGTCGTGGAATGTTTGAGTAAATGCAGTAATGCCCAGAGCGTCACTGTAACTAAACCGTGTCAGGCTATCCCCAGAGGCGGCCTATTCAAGAATTGTGAACTAACCGTATTCATCACATTATGCAGGTGAATCCATTTTTGAGCAACAAAGAGTTTCACACTACTAGAACTATTTTACAGTTCATATTTATTATTATCGTACAGAACAAATCACAGGCTACATAATGATCTTAGAACATCAAGCTTTGAAAGGAAAAAAATTATTACCTAGCGGTCTATTAGCTTCTGCGACAAAGCCTTAACAAACAAGGACATAACATCAGTTGAAAGAAAAATTGCCTTTGATTTGTGTGATTACTCTCCAGTATTGGTTCTAATAAATTAAGTCAGATTTTTTGAAAAACCTTTATTAACGGGTTTAAATAATATCAAAAAGAAAACTATTATTGAAACAAAATATGTGCGTACAGTTGAACAACTAGTGGATCAGCCTATAAGACGGTGCAAAAACCCATCACAGCCACACCCAACGGGTAGGCTGCTTTATTTCAATAATAATTTAATTTCAAACTTTCAGAAATTGAAAACATGCTGGCTAGACTCGAAATCATCCAAAATATAAACGTCAGATCACGTGAAAGCTAGAGTACAAATCATAAATTTCCGAAAATCGCACATTAACTAAAAATTGAATTTCAAATCAAATCAACGGCTGCAGCAGTAGTAACGATCCTTAGCTAATGGCGAAAATTCACAATCTAAAACTGAAGTAATAGGTAACATTAAACAACTACATGAAACTCAGTCACAACTTTCCAGTATATGTTTTCCTAAAATAGATGTGTTTATAATTTTTCGTAAAAGTAAATTGAATAAATCTTTGCGGTTTTGCAAACGTGACAGCTCATTACATGATGTTCATTACATTTTCATATGTTGACTTGACAAGCACTTTCTAATTAACCATGTACCTGATTCTTTTCATGTTATCACACAATGTTTACGTAACTGTCATTTCCCTAATCGCAGATATTAGAACGCACAGGAAACATTTGTCCTGGCCCAAAATATATAAGGACATTTGCTCATTTTTCACATGACATCGATACCAACACCAAATAGTACCACTACGAAATTGAAATTACCTATATTAAATCATAAAAATATAAAATTCTAACTTCTCTTGTGATAGGTTTCCCATCGACCGATTTGTTGTCAGTCATATCAAACCTTAGCATTGCCGATGCGATCCTTTGTTCACTTTACCTATCAGTCTTCATAAAACTTCGCTACCTATCTCTCAAGTCGTTTCTCAGGTTCGTCAAACCCATCACCAAAGCAACTGCGTCGCCAAGACCTAAGGAAATCCTATTAACAGAACTCGAGCAAAGGACAGAAAGATGGACATACCAATACATGTTACACCCAAGATCTTAAGAAAACGGTTATGGTCTTCTAATTCATCGAATAACTCGTTCAACTCCAGTATTTCCGATTTGACCATTACCTCTATGGTTAACAAGTACACTTCAATTAGGGTATCTTCCCGAACATAGCGTTCCGCACGAAGCATATCTATGAATGTAAAGTCTATTTTGCGGTCTTTAGATCCGGTTAGCAGGTTAATATTGTGCAGGAATAGTAAACCTTTGTGCAATTATTTGCAGCGTTTTCAAATCATGTTCCAATATAATTTGTACATCAATATTTCCTAAATCTCCTCAATCAAAACATTTCAGTGATCTATACAGTAACCAAATGACAGATGACAACGTCACAAACGTTTATTTTTGTTGACTAACTTGGCAGACATTTGCTTTTTAATTAATTTATTCTTGTCTTGGATAAAAGAGAAACGGGAGTAGGCCCGAACATGAGGTAAAGATGAACAAAGAATTTAAAGGATCGGGTTGCAAGCTCAAACGTAACTTCCACCAATGAGATCAGTGCTCCCACCTCTCAAAATTCCTTTTTACTCCTTGCGCATCCTATTTCCAGCAGGATGCCACGTTCGTTCGGGAACCTGATAGGCTGTTAGCAGTAATAATATTTTCACTTGACCAATGAGAAATCCCCCGTTCAAATCGGGAACACATCGATGTTTGTTATTTGCCTACTTTATACGCCGTAAATATTATGGTCGCATTAAATTGTATTTTGGAGCGAATAATCCTAATTAGCATCTCTGTATTGGGCACCACACTCACACACCTTCTAACATAATTGTTGCATTGCCTCTGTTTACTCTCGTGTTCTCTAAATAAACCCAATTTCTTCACTCTATTCAACTGTGTATTTATCCTGTAATCCAGGACATTATTCTTTACCAATGAAATGGACAGCGCCATCTCACAGTCCATAGGACAGCCAGGTTGGATTTGAAACTCTATGGGTTGCATGCATACACATACGTACAGATTAGTGTAATCCTGCTAGAGTCGTTTGAACACTTGGCAATTCAAGGCCAGGGGATTCGGAAGTGCTCCAGAAGTTAATAAGAGTTGTAACAAGTAAAACGCATGGTAGGTACGTCTGGGTTGCAGTTTTCACAATACTCCAATAATAATGTTGGTGTTTATGGAATTATATTAAAGACAAAGTCATTTTATCACCTTCGCAACACCAGAAGGCCAATCATCAACAGGTCAGTTAATCAGGTATAAGGCGAGGATACACCAACCGGATAAAGGACCCTTGTGGCTAATTCTTTTCCTGATTATAAATGTGCTGAAGTGTAAATTAAGCTCTTTTGAGGCATCTTGTGGTAGGTATCTATTACAAAGTATGTTCAGACTAAATACTCCAATAATGCTCTTGTTGTCTAATAAACAATTCCTAATTATGTTTTACACAGATCACTGTTTTATGGAGTAAGAGATTTTGATGAAGATTTAAAACAAACAAGTTTCACAAATGTAATCAACGGCTATACTGTTACTTACTATGTAAACATAGATTTAATGCTTGACCGTTGATCTAGGGCCAATTTTGCCACAATACTAGCTAACGGAAACGGAATCCCCTTCGTTACAAATAACCTTCAGGATCAAACCTTGAAAGAATTCTGTCATCTTCCAGCAACCCACATCTTGGCTGAAGCAAAAGTGAAAAGTTGAAGCATACCTAATGGAATTTGTTTCCAAGTGTCAAAGCTAAAACTCATCAGACATTATGAAGCACTCAGACAATGAATTCGCAAAATCAACCCAAAATCGCTCAGCTGATGTCAAGTCATCACAAGTGGTTTGGTGCTGCATACAAACCCTCAAGAACCTAGCCGGGTTCGCCTGGAGTGGGTGCCGGGGCATAAAGGAATATCTGGTAACGAGAAGGGGCTCCCAAACCCCATTTGTTGGTCATGAGTCGCCAGCCGGTATACCAAAAAAAAAACACCCTCTTGAGAGGGACCATTATCGCACTACTATTTTTCACACATATTTTGTATGATGAAAATGGTAAATAGGTACCGGAAAAAATGGATAATGAACCTTTTTCTTGCCCGATATTGTAAATACCTATATTTATTCTTGTTTTTTTTTTTTTTTCGTTTTGACAGTCAAGAAAAGTTGCGGGAGGGGGGGTTGTCACAAATAATAAACCTTTGCAAAATTATTTGCAGCGTTTTTTTTGTAATATTGATAACAAATTGGTCATTATTCCAGATTATTATTGATGAAAAATAATTAAATAATTGAAAAAAAAATTAACCAAATTATTCCACTGCAAGTACTGTCTCTCTTGCACGAAGTAATCATGTGACCATGGATTGAGGCATATGGCATTTCCAAGAGATGTTTTAAGAGTTGATCTTACGGATTACGAAAGAATTTAGTCGTGAGACATGCAATTATTAATGAACGATTTTAAATTGAATAGTTTTTCAGAGATTATAATCAATACTACTTTTTAATTAGCCATAGTTATTCTAGTATTGGGGTCCCCTGGACCAATGACCTTGCAATTCGAAAACAATGTTACTCGGTATTTACCATAATCGTGGGTGATTTTGGTAGGTGCAGAGCTGTAGTTACTTGGACTAACGTTTCTTTGGTGGTTGGGAAACGAATTTGAACGAGGAGCCATTGGATAATGCCTCTGAACAACAGGCTACAACATTTAAACAAATATTATTCAACATTCTAGAAAGAGAAATGGCAAACCTCAATAGTAAATACCTACGAATTGTTGACATACAAACTCTGCCTGCGCTACAGTCAGCAATTTTTCGAGCTATCGACTTTTGGGTAGTTAGACTAGTTAGACTTACAGGTAGTTAGACTCTTTAGAAACCAAAAATATGCAGTTCAATTTTTGGTAGCAACCTGATACGATGAGGCGATTGTATCGTCAACGGCGTCGAATGAAACATCACAGTAATGTGTGTTCGGTACAGATTTCAGTAGTTTCTGAAGTGTTGAATCAATAGAGTTAACTTTCAGGGCGATCCAATTCGACGGAACGACATGCATTGGATGTAGAATCTATTTTTTTCTTCAAATTATGTGAAGAACCTGGGTCAGTGGACTAGTTTCTCAGGGACTGACAAGTGAGGCAATCAATTCTATTTAGAACAGAGATTGACAACTTTACTATTTTAAACCGAATTGAACTTGGGAACAAAATTTAGTAGTATACATGAGAGCAGCAGTATATTAATCAACTGTTGAGTTAGTTAGGTTCAGATTAAGGTTCACGAACCATCACCAAACTTTTAAGCGGCATCGAGCAGTAGGTTCCAATTGAATCCATCATGTCGAGATAATCAATCAATTTTTCATCTTTTCTATTATATAGTAAGATTATTTGTGACCCTCGTTATTTCCAGTCCAGAATACAGAGTTTTTATACATTTTAAACGAACAAGTTGCTCAAACCGTTTTTTTTTCCATTTTTACAAGCACCTATGAATCTGTTCCTTCTAAACCAGTGGCAGGTTCAATGGTAGATACTTGGAGCATCAATTTCCAGAGAGAGGGATAACATTTTTTCAACAGGTTTCAGACTCTGAACATCAATCTGTTGATTCGATAATGCTCTTCATGGGGTATGATTACACGATTGATCTCTTCTACATTACCATAGAAATTAGTATCGCAAAATGAACACTTAACTTCGTTTTGAGAGTCAGTCGAATCGTGACTTGAAATGTGATCAATCCACTCAAAAGCGTCAAAAAATTGTTCAGTAGGACATAAAAAACAAATAGCTGCAAACGGTCTAAATTTCGGATTTTGCTTAAATTTGCTCTCTTTTTTATGAATCAAACGTAGAAAAGGGTCAACTAGATCATCGTCTCCACCTACCATGGACGTAGAATTTGTTTCAGGATGCGGTTGTCTGCTAGGGGTTGCAGAATTTTTTCGATCAGAAGAACTATGTGCTGATGTTTGGCTGAAGACGCCATCTATAACAGTCCTAGGGTCTTGGTCTGGCACATCCATACCGAGTGGTGATTGAACTTCAGTGACTGAATTATTGAGGGAAGAGGCACTAGAAAGTTTTATAGATTCCTGACTGCTCCTCCAAGATTGATTTGTAGATTTCTTCTTCACATTGGTCAAACTGGAATTTTGAGAGGGTTGCTGAAATACCAATCCTATATCATTCGGAATAGGAGGAGGTGGAGGTATTTCAGAATCTTTTTTACGAGTCAAAGTCATAGATCGCTGCACTTTCCTTTTAGGAGACATTTCCTTGGTCAAGACGTTTAGGTTGAAGGGATCATGCAAGCTGTCTGTGCTACCCCTAAAACTACCACATCTACTTGACCCTCCAGAGGACTGACTTTTGTTTACAGTATTTTGAGGAATTTCTTTTATAATCATATACTCATCCAGAATCAATATATCACGGGAGTGATCATGGCATTTATGAATGTGATAAAACATATAATTTACAGCAATGGCTCTGGGAGCTAGAATTCCAAAATCACACTGTAGGCAACCTACAATAGCCGAATTATTATTTTTCGAGAAAACAACGTGCGGCAAAGAAACTAAATGTCTCGACCAATCGCCCTTAGTTTCGGATATAAAATTGCAAGGCCAACAGAAGCATGCCTTGAATTTTGTTCTGCTTTTGATGCCCTTGATTAATTTTTCATTGAGTTTCACGAAACTGGGACATATGAAGTCCTTCTTAAACTTCTCATCAAGCATATGATGTTCTGGAGACTCAAGTATCAAGGCAATGTGCTCTGCATCACTGACAATATAAAGCCCACAGGTTTCACAGGACATTCTACTGGTGACTCCAGAGTTGATCCGAGTGATATGCAACTTTCCTTTCAAGTGGCTGTCCCAAGTATTTTTAGCCATACAGCGAACGTTACACACACCACAATAGTACAAACCTGTGATTCCTCCCTTAAATTCAAAATTATTCAAAGCTTCAGTGATTAGAGCCTTCCACACGTTGTCATTATGATTCCCCATCAATTCTTTTTCAGTCATCAGTTTTCCAGATATAGGCTCACTTTTGGGAGGAATCACTTCTAGTGAGATCTGACCTTGTTTACTGGTGTCACAAATATATTTCTCACCAGCAGCAATCTTCTCATCAAGCATATGATGTTCTGGAGACTCAAGTATCAAGGCAATGTGCTCTGCATCACTGACAATATAAAGCCCACAGGTTTCACAGGGCATTCTACTGGTGACTCCAGAGTTGATCCGAGAGATATGCAACTTTTCTTTCAAGTGGCTGTCCCAAGTATTTTTAACCATACAGCGAACGTTACACACTCCACAATAGTACAAACCAGTGATTCCTCCCTTTAATCCAAAATTATTCATAGCTTCAGTGATTAGAGCCTTCCACACGTTGTCATTATGATTCCCCATCAATTCTTTTTCAGTCATCAGTTTTCCAGATATAGGCTCACTTTTGGGAGGAATCACTTCTAGTGAGATCTGACCTTGTTCACTGGTGTCACAAATATATTTCTCACCAGCAGCAATCTTCTCATCAAGCATATGATGTTCTGGAGACTCAAGTATCAAGGCAATGTGCTCTGCATCACTGACAATATAAAGCCCACAGGTTTCACAGGACATTCTACTGGTGACTCCAGAGTTGATCCGAGTGATATGCAACTTTCCTTTCAAGTGGCTGTCCCAAGTATTTTTAGCCATACAGCGAACGTTACACACACCACAATAGTACAAACCTGTGATTCCTCCCTTAAATTCAAAATTATTCAAAGCTTCAGTGATTAGAGCCTTCCACACGTTGTCATTATGATTCCCCATCAATTCTTTTTCAGTCATCAGTTTTCCAGATATAGGCTCACTTTTGGGAGGAATCACTTCTAGTGAGATCTGACCTTGTTTACTGGTGTCACAAATATATATCTCACCAGCAGCAATCTTCTCATCAAGCATATGATGTTCTGGAGACTCAAGTATCAAGGCAATGTGCTCTGCATCACTGACAATATAAAGCCCACAGGTTTCACATTGCATACTATTTGTGACTTCAAGGTTGCTCCGAGAGACATGCATCTTTCCTTTCAAGTGGTCGTCCCAAGTATTTTTGACCACACAGCGAACGTTACACAGTCCACAATAGTACAAATCTGTGGTTCCTACCTTTAGATCAAAATTATTCATGGCTTCAGTGATTAGAGCCTTCCACACATTGTCATCATCATCATCATTAAATTCATCTGTAGAGTCGCCTAGAGCTGAACCAGAAGGCTCAAACATTTTCTCAATTGGTTTTCCCAATGGAATTTCAGTAATATGTTCATTCAAACTACAATTACGAGCATTTGTAACTAATTCAGTCTGCTCAAGATTTTCGCAATGAAGTTCGTTAATAGCGCATTGAAAATTTCTTTTAGCAACCATGTGACAAAGCTTTTGGAATGCACGCAAATTGATATCGAATTCTTCACAGTGATGGATAATCAATTTAATGGTTGTTAAATCTAATTGTACGAGAAGATCGGGAAGAAGGTCGTCCACCATATGTTGCGTCATACTAATGAGATTAAAGAAAAATGACAACATTTCTTTCTTCTTTGACTCATGGATCAGGTCACCAGCTGCACCTGAAAGAATGAAAAATAATCGATTAAGACAGTTTTTACTTCAGATTCATTTTCTACGCACAATTTCATAAAAATTTGACACCTCAATCAATTTTTTAGATCCTGCGAAAACCATTCGGGGAGCGCTCCAAGATTCACAACCCCACAAAATGGATGTCGAAGTATCCAAGTGCAATACAGGGTGTCCCACGAGTTGGGCCCCCACCCCCATCCTAAAATCGTCCAAATGGGCGTAAACAAAAAAATGTTTATTTGAATCTTCAAGGATTTGCTCACCCCACGCAACGGCGCAACCATGGGCAATTGACGCTAACTTTCTTATTTTAAAAGGGAACCCCAATTTTTTATTGCAGATTTGAATTCTACCCAAAATGTCAATAATTTGATCCTCCAACCAATTTTTTTGATAGCGCGCAACCGGTTCAGAAGGCACAAAATTGTCAAATAGTGGACACATGAATTTTCACTGTTTTTTAACTCTGATTTACTTGATGCTATCAGTTTTTTTATTTGACTCAATTTTTGCGGAATGATGACCAAAATTTGTTCATTTCCCGTGGAAAAATTACCTTTTTTAGCGCGTGTGTTCGCGCATGAAATTTCATAGGTTTGTAGGTTTTTTTGGGTCAATAATTCCCCCATTTCCTTTTCCTCCTTCTTTCTCAACCGGACCGAAAACCGGCAATGGAGGAGTTAGAAAGAAATAATAACGAACTCTTCCTTAAAAAAAAAAAAAAAAATCAACAATTCTACCATCTGGTTGGGGGGAAAGAGGAAAAACAGGACTTCAAAGTAGTTGCTTTCATGATTTGGCTAGAAAAATCAACTTTTATAAGATGATCTTTGCTCGTGTGTACATCAGACACACTTAACTCGAACGGTTGTAAACAGAAGGGACAAAATATTTTTCTGATTATTCCAAGGTCACTGTAACGGCAACTAATTTATGCCGACTTTCAACTCTCAGTTTAAGATGATTTTTCACTTGATCACTGAAAAAGGTTTCAGTTTCAACCTCCTATTTTTTAATTTTTCAACCAGATCTCGAAAATGAATACCTGTAAAAATCTGAAAATAGGCGCCTAAAATTGAAAAAATGTGCGCGAAATAGACAATTTTCGTTCATTATCCCGCAAAAATTCAAGAGTCAAATCAAGAAGCAGACAGCACCACATGAGTCAGCGTCAAAAAAAAAAAATAAATAAATAAATAAATAAAAAAAATTAAAAAAAATAAATAAATAAAAATAAAGTATTTACAATGTACAATTGTGGGGTTGTGCAACTTTGCGTGTTTGCTGAACCGGTTGAGCGCTATCAAAAAAATTGGTTGAGGGATCAAATTTTCATGAAATTTCGGGTAGAATTCGAATCTGCAATAAAAAATTGGGGTTGAGTTTTGAAATAGGAAAGTTAGTGTCAATGGTTGCGCGATTGCGCGGGGTGCGCAAATATGATATTTGAAATCTTTGCAAAAAAATATCAAGATCCAAAGAAACAATTTTTTTTGTTTATTCCCATTTTGAAGATATTAGGATGGAAGGTAACAACTCGTGGGATGGGTATGAGTTTTATTTTAAATGGTGAATCATGCGGAGACGTCCGTTTCCTTAGACTACAGCATTTGGATCAAACAATCAATGAAAAGTTGCCTTTTTTTTTTCAAAAGATGATGGTTTTTCTTTTTAATTGATTCGATCATCGAGGCTTTCCCATCTCTCAAATACCGATTCACGGGACGATTCGGCATGATGTGACCAACACAAATTACAGTTGAAAGAATTAGTTCATTGTTCAAAGAATATCTAAAGGGAGATCCCGGTTCCAAGAGCTTGTACCAAAACTGACCACATAGGCTGCAGGACCAATTGCTTAAATTATGATCTCTCCTCAAAATTAATTGATTAACATACGTAGATTCTGAGATGCCAATTATACGAAACATCTCTCCACCTCCCAAAAATGGTTCGAAGCTTTTCTGTCAAACTACGGGACCAAAGATGGCGAAAATTTGGTAATCATACATTTTCCTTTTATATGTCTGTAATCTCGACACTCATTTTAATGTAACGGGGTATACAAGCGTTTGTTTGTAATAATTTTTTTAAATTGCAAACTAGAAGCGAATTATGATTATTTCCATCATTTCGCAAAAAAGGTTCCGTTTTACCTGCCAGGAGCTTAAGGAACTTAGGAGACTTGAATTGGCGCCTGCAGGCAATGACGTCTTAAACCGCAGTGGCAACCTATCTACGATCCATAAAATCCATAGGCTACCCTAGAAAGTTCGTAGATTAGCGTAACGATTGTTCAAAGTTAGCATTTTGATGTCGTGACGTTGGAATGGCTTTCAACAGTCAAGAAAATTAAAACGTGCTAATAGTTTACTAGTTATCCAAAGATAATGGTTAGGAAAAGTAAGCAAATCAGCAATCCGAACGGCTGCTATCCCTAGGATCGACACAAGCGTACATGATGGCAATCCCCTGCACTGTTATTTGAAGTTCATGTTCAAGTGCCAAGTATTTAAATGTCCCTCCTGTTTTCTGTAGAGGAGTAAAATTCGTTAAAACCGGACAAAAACTAGTATTTCATGTTTATGTGAGACATCCCACTGGAAAAACTTGAATTTTCTACCAAACGATCACTAATCCGAGTAGGAGGGATGCCAGGCATATAAATAATAAATCTTTGTGTAATCATCTGCAGAGTTTTCAACCTGATTTCGTATATTTTATCCCCTTTTTTATCAACTAATTTTTAAATTCAGTTTGGATTCTAAGCATCTTGAAACATAAAACAAAAAACTGATAATCCACTATTTGCAGTTTTCCTTTGAAACTACAAGACCGAAGTTACTGGAATTTGGATAAAAAATCATCATCTATCCAGGATGTGTTAATAGTCATGTCAAGTTCACTCAACACTGACGGATAATCCAGATTTCTCTGGATAAATACAAAAACTGATGATCTAAGGGGGTGGTTTTTTTTCGTTTGATTCAGATAGAAATTAGTTTCATGAATTGAATGTGAATACTCTTTTTGCCATATGATCTTCCGAACCATCGTTTGAAAAAGCTATAAGGGTTTTTTAAGAGCGAGGACTGAGCAAATACGAGCAGCTGCCTTTAGCCGTCTAAGCACAGTGGTTAGTGGACGAATATATGTACTACTCATAACGTTGTCTCCCAAACATCAATTCAGTTGAGCTAGTCACGAAACGGCATTTATTCTGCCTCTACTGTCCAGTGATCTGCATTTTATAGATGCAAGGAAGGGTATAGCAGGTATAATATAAGTATAATACTGAATACTTCCAAATGATTTTTTGTCTGATACTTATGTACAGCTAGATGAGACATCATCTCAGGTGAGGCAAGCCCACAGGTAAAGAAAATCATACCTTCGCTTATTCCGTTTTTGTTATTTTCAGTAATGAACCTTTTAAATCGACTAAGAGAAAAGAAAGAGAAAGAGAAATAAAAGAGACTAAGAGAAAAGAAGAACGATTTTCCCTCAAAAATTTGTAGGTGTACTTTTCAAGATATAAGAAAATTTTGGAAAGCGAATAATACCAAAAATGAGTCAAATGGTCAGAAGTCTTTCTGAGAAAACTACTAGAGCAACGTTTACCAACTTCGGAAAAAAATAGGCATTCAATGAATGAATAATCTTGATGAAACGCTCAGTTTAATGTAACCCACTCCACAGAAATAATAAGTCTGTGAGTAAATGTTTGCAGCGTTTTCTTTATACACCATCTCATCTATTTATTTATATTTTAATCTTCCCGGTTAATCGAATTTGATAGAAGTGAACAGACAAAGTTTAGGATTTTTTACCCTAGTTTCGCCAACTTTGTCTAATACATCTGTACCAAAATTATACAAGATATTATCGTCTTCTAAGAAGCAACATTGTGCATCTCAATTTTAATAGAAAATGAAATTGAATTCGATTTAATTTTTCTTGGTGCTAACAGTTTCAGGAGCATCTAGAAAACAGAAATATATCACGCTTGCGAGCACATTCTAGTATTGCTCAGAATAAACTCCTCCTCCTTTTGCCGAGGCCTCCCTGTGGCTTTCAAACGTAAAACTTTTACTTTTGGCTAGAATATTATGGGTTTTTCAATTTCGGATAATCCAAACTCGGTTCGGCTGGAGTGGGTGCTGGGGCATACAGGAATATCAGGTAACGAGAAGACTGACAAGCTTGCAAGAAGGGGCTCCCAACCCCATTTGTAGGCCCTGAGCTGGCAGTCAGTATACCAAAAACCGCCTTCACAAAGACCATACCACAAGTAGATGGCTCAATCGCGTTGGCGGAACCTCACACTAAAATTACTGAATGGCTACTTGCAAAAACCGTAGGGAACTCATAACCAGCTTTGCACCCCTGAGGGTTCACCTACACCGCATCGGGGTCATACAAAGTTCAACCCTACGCAGATTAATTTAGGAGACTGACAAAACGGCATCCCATTTAATATTCGAGAGCTCAGCACCCACCTCTCGCACATTTGAACTCTTTGAGGCACAAACTCCAATGAGGTCCATTCAAAGTGCAACTAATCAAGGGCAACAAACCACTTGCCAAGGGGCTGAATCTCCTAGATTAAATGCAAAACTTTCAGGAAAGTACAATAAGCCAACAGGCTTCCGTGCTGGGGGTAAAAATCCATACCTACATCGATCCAAACTCTGTTCTTTTACATTTCAAAATGTCTAGAATCAATTTCAGCTATGCATGCGTCATAATAAATCTTCTTGCTCAAAACAATGTAGACAAAAATTTGGAATTTTCCACCGTCTATATTGATCTCAGTAGTTCACCAGCCCAACCGATCCAGTCTCAAGAATAGGTACTGTGAGTAAAATTTTACCGTAAAAAATGGACATTTTCCAGAATTTTAAAATCATGATCAATTTTGGAAGCTGAATTCATTAAAATTAATCCCAAATCTACACACCCGCCATTAAACAATACGCTGATAAATAATTATTTTCGCAAAATTGGGAATCTCTAGACGTCAGAAATACATGTTTTCCTCAGCTTTTCCCACACGCAACATCGAGTCCTCACCACCAACAGATTCTGAAGTCAGTTTTCCAACCCAATTTCGTCCATTTTACTTCACTTTTTGTTGTATTTTTAGCTTATGACCCCAGTTTATCATCAAACGTACCAAATTGAAGCTGAACCAAGAGTTTATAAATCTCCAATTTATAATTATTGAGTACTATTTCAGATAAACAATGTTGAGAATACTTCCTTTGGGAGATGCACTATGTTAAACTTGAAAAGTATGCCCTTCATCCTACGTTTTCGCAATAGTTTTTTTTACCACTATTTGATTTTAGAAACGATTTTATCTTAATAAGTCTACAACAGATTGAAAGTGGTTACTATTCCTAAAGCTTAGAATTTTATTTGCATTGTATACAGAACGGCAATGGTTTCCAATTTAAATAAATGTTAGTTCATATGAAACATTTTTGAAACAAACAATCCCTTTTCAGTGACATTGCAACGTTTGGTTCCATTATTTAAAATAACAAAAAAATGTTAATAGTGGGTGTGGGTAGTGGAGTGACCACATTCATTCCGAATCTCTTAATTTGGAGCGTTATATCTGTTTATTCATGTAGAGACGTTTCGTCCCGCAGCGGGGACTTCCTCAGTCTAACTATGTGTAACAACTAGCATACTTGAGGCATTGACAAGTTGGTGGCACCACACATATATTGTTGTTGGTTACTCTTAGCTCTGTATTTTTTGTCAAGCTTTCCACTCCTGCCTGTCCATGTATTCAAGATGGTCATGGTATAATTTGCTCAGTTGTTAATTTACAACTACGTCAATTATATAAATAACTGTTTTAAAAAATCAAAAATGGGGAGAGGAACTGCAGCTTAAATTAATTTCACTGAATGAGTGTCTGAGACAGTAGAGTAACCAACAACAATATATGTGTGGTGCCACCAACTTCTATATACAATGAGTTTGTTAAGCTCTACCAGCTAATTTTCCAACTAATTTTCATTACCATAAACGATAGATTTCGGATATTTTTATCTGAACGATGGAAACTTATGAACATCTGGACCTCTAAATATACAAATTTTCTCATTTTCTCTTAATTGACATCAACCAAAAGGATTGATTTAGGGTTTTTATTTTTGAGATGCTGCCTTCCACATTTCCAAACTTGACTCATAACTTGTGAAATTATGACATACATCCAATTGAACAAAGGACATCATCAATTTCAAATGTCAATTTTCTCTGGGATAGGCTTCACTCATTTGGTATATTACCAAATATTTTCATACTAACCTAGTATGTAGAGTTGGAGATATACTCTGAATTTGTATACACCCCACAATGTCTTTGTTATCATTGTAGGAAGTAAATTATTCATATACAGATTATAAGCAAAAAAGTCCAATAACTAGACTACAAGGCTCCATTGTCGATGGTACAGAACAAAATTAATTTGAAAAAGCTGGGGACGGGCAACGAGTACAGAGGCCTCCGTCGATTTTCTAACGCTCTATTCGTCCAACCCAGCTCAAATTTATTGGTTAGCTGGGAAACAACGATAAAACTATCTCATAACAAATTCGACAAGATCTTATCATTGCAGTAGGCAGCAGGGAGATATTGAGCAAGCTAGGCTGTAGATGGTCCCATATGCATTCCTAATACTAATAGATTTTCTGTGACCGAGTTAAATATAGGTCCCTAGTGAACATCTTAGGTACTTTCTCGTTGTCAATTTAGTTTCGTTAGACTTTGTAAAAATATTATTAGGGCTATCTAGAGATGGTTGAGGAAGGCTCATCCATTTCTATATATTCCGAATAATATTTCCAAAGTCTAACAAATCCAAAAACACATGAATCGCCCTCGAACCTTTCCCGGTACTGGCGCAAAATATGAAATGTGCGGTAGTCTAAGAAGAATTTAAACTCCCAGTCCTTCGAGAACGAATTTAGAATGCTACCACAACTCAGCGGGGATGGTAAGTATGAAAGAAAAGGGCGCGATTACCTATGCGGTGATTTTCTCGTGGCCTATTCCGATCTCGCTTGTCGGGAAATCACGATTAGTAGCTGCTGTAGGTACATGCGAGAACCTCAAATCTTTCTAATACACATTGATTAGTTATCAACCGATTCGTTAAATTTTCATTTATCAATTGGTTCAGTCTGGGCTGGGCCGCCTAGAATAACAGACTTCATTGCTTCCGAGAGAACGATAGCTTTAGCTCACATGAGCACAATTAACAACTATGAAGCCATATTGTTAGTAATTAATCAGCTATCTCAATCTACAATTTAATTTTCCCCAAATCATAGGAAACTGGAATCTATCTGTACCGTGAACTAATCAAAGCAAAGAGCAACATATACCTTCTGTTACATATTGCTTCAGTTATACCTTAGGTATAATGTACGTTATTTAGAACATCAATTTACTCACGATTCATTGTAAAAGGATGACAGACGGGCACTTCGTTGAGTTACAATAAACCAGAACGTAACGGATACAACGAACACAGACCAGGATACTGAATAAACGGTGCAGTACGCACTACTACTTACTAAAAGCGTAGACCAAACACAAACCAAACAAAAATTAAACTTATATATTCTTAAGGAACTGCTCACAGTAGAAGTTACAACTGAAATACATATGTGGTGTAGGTAAATGACGTTGATTGAATAAAAAAACCAGGCCACGACGAAACGATCACCTGAAGCTTATCGATAATTCCGTATGTAGCGCTACCACCGATAAACGAGCACAACTACCTCGCCGCTTACGTTTGAAATCAACCAAATTTCTGTGATGGGTCAGAAAAAACAGAGATTTGGCTATTTCTATATCGGAGAGCTCTACAACACAGATCAGTGGATTAGAGATAATTACGTTAACTCGATTATTGGGGCACATTTCGGTAAATGGACGATTTTTTAGCCAAAATTTGTGAACTTCAGTTCTAGTAGTTCAACATAAAAGGATTTTTTCAAAAAATTCCACTTTGGTCCGTTATTTTCAACTTCAGGTAGGAAATAATGGTCATTTACAGCCCACAACCTCAAAAAAATACAAATTTCAGCCCAAGCAGTCCAAGAAAGTTGCTCAAACTTGAGAAAATTCAACTGGTTGAAATTTTCCGCGTCTTAAAACTACTTAAAAATTATTTTTAAAGACTCTGGCAGATGCAGGAAGAATGACTACATTTCTGAAGAATAAAAATCCATTTTCATTGATTTTTCTCTAACAATTAGTAATTTTCAACTATTTTTCAATGTGTTTTCTTGCTCACAGGTTTTTTACAGGTATTTAACTCTCGAAATATCACGACACAAGCACTTTCTTCTTTGTTGGCTTCTGCACAGCTGTGCAGACAGACGTATTTTCTGTTTTATCATTTTCGACAATAATCCTTCGAATTCAACCAAGCAAAAATGAATAACCTTCTCAAAAACACTAGTTGGTTCCAGGACACATAGATTTATAAAATCGAATGAAAATTTAAATTTTCCACAAATGGCATACAATCGGAACAAGAAAACTTTGGTCGGTTTTTGATGGTTCATCGTTTGACATCTACGCGTCGATAGTTGTAACCCTAGCTGATTTCAGATAAAATATTGGCTGATTAGTAGTTCAGAAATACTTTGAAACTTGAGAATTACAGCTAAAAGAAAATAAATATGATTTTTTTACATTGTTTCAATAGTGTAATCTTCTGTAGCCAGCCAACCCTTCAAATGATGATGGAGGGAATTTAAAATATTATTCCTTTTTGGTTATCGGTTGGAGTGAACATTCTCCTACCTGTATCCACAGTACCAACCTATTTCGAGAGAATAACGCTTCACAGTAATAAACCCTTTAGCTTCAAGCGGACGGATTTTTCGGTGTATAAGTTCCACTATCAACATTTTGAAACTTAAACCATCAAATGGTAAGACCATAGAGTTTAATTTACTCAACTTGATCGATTATAATAATATATAAAGATCGATAAACGAGTTTGGTTAGTCGTCTTTTGAGTTGCGCGGCATTTTCATGTTTTCGGGGGCTCATATGGGTGCAGCACTGTCTACCGCCTTGTCTTAGTTTCCTCTCTGATAGCCCGTTTCCTTTACTTTGTGGCGTGGAAATTCTGTATTTCACAGAAATTAAAACATTGTGCCACCGTAATAGCAGACTGGGAGATAGACACTAATGTGTAACAGCAAATAAGAAACCTGAAGTTTAAAAGGTAAACACCAATTTACTTTTCGCGATTTTATTGTTCTTTATATAAATGTGAATAATTATGTTAGCTGTCGCAATGCTCTCCCTAGATCCTTCATCACAATCTTATCACAATGTTTACAGGTTGACAGGTTGACATCCCGTTATCATTCGTTCGCGCATTTTTATGTTTTCGGTAATAAATTTGAGTGCTATTCAGATTTGCTGGTAGTCATGTACGTTGGCATCAGAAAGAGTGATGCCATATACTCCGCAAGTTCTTTATCTGTGTGTTATAAATAAAAGCTACTTTAGGAGTGACCCAAAATGTGAAATTTGACGGGTTGAAGGTGAGTAGTATTTAACTTTTTACAGTACAATTTCCTGTATATGGGTGATTTCAAAATTTGGGGTTATTTTGCACTCACCGTTTTACTAAATTTATGTTTTGATTTCTGAATTTGTTTTCGCGTAAACCTTCTTTGTATGGACCCCTAAGGAAGATCCTGAAGTCGGCTCAAACTTATCGGCTTAATCAAGTAGTTCAAGAACTATAGAACTTTGAAATTTATTCGAACATTCGATTGTATAGATCCGAATGTGTTAACACTTGTGTCTCTGCGTATTAAAAATGCTTTTATCGATATAACGGTCGTGAAAATCATACCGTAATACATGGCAGCGGTATCGACATATTATACTATATTATCCTATATAACGATGAAAGTACACATGAGCCTGATAAGAGGTAGGGGTCACCTATTCTCTACTTCAGCCTGAGTAAACATTCTCTCCCTTCTTCTACTTCTATCCCTACAAACATTGCTTTTCCCGAAAGTTGTAGGTAGAGAGGTTGCAGGAGAGAGAATTCGGAGGTTATCACCTCTTCATTTCTTCTTATAAGAGATTTTGAATGTTTAAAAAAAAAACCAGAACACTATGTCATTCTTATTCGCAATTATAATTCAGTTGTATGCAATTAAATAATTACCTTAAAGAGTGCGATGGTTGTAGGGTTAGAGAAAGAATAAATCCACTTTCAAGACTTGAACACTTCACATCACCCTAGCAGTAGCTTCGGAAGCCATCTTGCAGTAGTGTTGCCTTTTTTTTGCACAGTATGAAATACGCCTTTCCTGGGAGTAGGTGGGCAGTTGAAAAAAAAAAAAAAAACGCTACAAATTCTTTCACTGGGGTTTATTATTCAATGATTCATGATTTGAATTTCTACTAAGCTTTGGAGTGTGCGTGTTTCACAGGCGAAAAAGCGATTATTGTATTTCAGGAGATATGCATAGAGCTTTCAAATCGGTTCTCAACCAAAATACCTATTTGGATTGATCAGTTGATCATATTTGTGTGTCTCCTGAAATTCAATAATCGCTCTATCACCTGTGAAACACGCTCACTCCAAAGCTTAGTAGAAATTCAAATCATGAATCATTGAATAATAAACCCCAGTGAAAGAATTTGCAGCGTTTTTTCAAGAACGATTACAATGGAAAAATATTCTATTTGAAAATTTTAAATTTCGTAAGACGGAGCATGCTTATCAGAATGCTTCAAACCGTGTATCGGCTATAAACCCTTTTAGGAATTCACTCCAGTATCCACATTCACTACATCACTAGGTTACTGCAATCAAAACATTGTCGGACCAACATGGATTTTTCTTGAAAATTTCAGCTTTTTTGCTCCAGCCGTTTGGGAGAAATCGTGCGAACGGCGGACGGACGGAAACATTTTTATTGCAGATTTGGATTCTACACCCTTTGAAACGTAAACCATGAAATTTTCAGGGGGGTTTGAATTTTTCTTTTCAAGAGCGATTATACTGGTTTATTATTGAATAATAAACCAAAATTGTAGGGAGAGAGAATTAAACCTTGTGACTGGTGCAAAACATGATAAAACCCCACCCAAATCATCGAATTTTCGTTTGTTTTTACCATGAAGGGGAAAACAACTTGGGCCGATAACGTTTTATATCAATTACAACATGAATAGAGAGAACCCGAAAATGATGAAGTTCCCAACCTGCTGTTTGTGACAGGTGTAGGGAGAGAGAATTGGGCTCCTTAATGATTTGAGAAATTTGGTGTTACTGATTGTTGAAATTTATACTAGGTGATCTAAAAGGACACCAACCTCCCACATCTCTCAGAAAAAATTCCAATTTACCAGTACAAGGGAAAGGCTCACAAAAGCTGTGTGATACAAAATAACCCCATAGTTTGAAATGATCCATATAACCAATGAGGGGCTTAGGTATCTAGGTATATCTTGCGAGTTTCAGACGAATTATTCTGTGTTAAAACTTACTTGCTAGACTTTATTGGATAGTCCGTAGATTCATCTAATCGTGAGCAATTTAATGTTGGATTGTTGTAACAAGTCTCTTCGATTTGCCTATTAACACGTTTTTGCTGACGATTTCCAGTTTTATTTTTTATTTCTTGTCCTATTAATTTTATCAATCAAATCATTACCATTATTGGTGCCAAACTCTAAATTCACCAAGAAAATAAAAACTAATCCTAACAAATTCCGAACATTAATAATAATCTAGAAGTAATCATATACCTTCTATAATTTTTGAATGCGTAGGTGGAGCACTTATTTTTCAATATCAACTATTCAAATTTGATCAAGGCTGAAGGGTAGCTCTAAAGCAGGTTATCAAACAATGAGCATTGATCGGTTGAGCTCATGTCCTAGGAAATAACCCACTGTCGAAGAGATTTCATTTAATCGACCTCATAGCGCAACTGTTGTTGAGTATTGCAAACTACCTAGATGGAAATTATCCCTTACTATTAAGGATACGAGTTCGAGACTTGATATTTGCCTTGCCCTGTTACCCTTTTTTTTTATATAGAGGTTTTTATGGTAGAGATCTCTCAGGTCGGTGAAGCGTCTATGTTTAAAGGTTGTGATCTATAATTTGTACCGTAATGGGTAACTAATAATTATTCCGCATGGACATAACTAACTTTGACGCTGGTGAAACACCGAGACTAATGGACTGTGGACCAGTTTACTCTTAGTTAATCTTCCTTATTCCTTAGATGGTGGAGGCCGTTAGATTATTAGGCAAACATGAAGTATAGCCAAATTTTTGCATATTGGCATCTGTACAATGTACAGTGTACACTGTACATGTATATACATTCACACGTACCTGTTTTACGTACTTGCACTGTTCTGTTTTGCAACGTACCTGAACTAATTTCAGTAGTACTTTGTTTTTACCCTAATTTTATCCTTCTATGTTACAATAAGTTAACAAGCTATACTGCTTATCCAACTTGGCACCCCATTATTCCTGTGGCTGGCTGATATTTCTCCCATGAATGCTTGAACTATATCTAAATTTAGGACATGGAATACAGTTTCTGCTACAACTTTGGTTTCTCTTCCAAATACTTTTTTCTCGCTCAAGAAAGTAACCCGAATCGGCCCCTAGTGGACGCAGCTTGTCAAACCATATTCGAACGACCGCTTTGAACTTTTCCACGACAAGTTGAATTCAGTTTTGTTTGTGCTGTTCACTCTTTCTGATAAGAAGAAAGGTTCCTACAGCGTCGCAAGAGGTTTCCGTGGGTGGTGCCTTCTTCGGTCAAAATGGTTTTCTGTCTGGGTTCTTTTTCTAAACAAAATAACCGGCAAATTTCGGTACAGGTTGAATAGAAAAATGAACTAACTCAATGCTGGACTTATTCATCTGACAACAAGTATCGCAGTTAGCGTTAAGAACTAAAACCCTAATTTGGAATTGCAATATTTAAATATAAAAACGTACAAAACAATGGTATGCATGTTCAAGGAGTTATGTGGCTAGTGTGAGGAACATAGAGGCAAGTGACAAATTTCATCTCAGCTTGGAGGGATGCGAGAGTAGCTAACTCATCGGAAATTTCTGTGAAAAACATTCGTCTAAAAGCTTCATTGCTGATAACTGATCCTCATATACAATAAAATAAACTGCGATCACAAATCCTACAGGCTCTAGTTTGTTTATGACTAGTTGGAACAGAATTCTTTTAGTTGTCACCAAATAAAAAGTCAAATTTAAATCAATTTAAATTACCAGGTGGTTGGAACGATTTTTTGTGACCCAACAGCCTACAGTGATCTATTCTTGAAAACGATTGATTTCATTTCAATTATTCTTCAAAAGCCAACCAAATTTTCATCTGGAAATCGCGTCGGGACTTTCAAAATACATTTGTAAGCGTTAAGTTATAAAAACTTTATTATCAGTTTTAATTATTTCAAAAAGGAAAAAACTTTTCAGGTGGATGAAAATCAAAACTGAAAAGGAATCATATCAAACGTATAAGGAATGTTAAAAATAATTTTTATATTCGATCTTATATGTCATAATAATGAATAAGCCATACAAAGGAATAACAAATGTTATTTTTTGTTACATGTTCATGGTTTTCGTTAGCTATTCCAAGCTCTCTTTGCTTATAGTGAGTTCTTTAAATTTGAAAAGTAGGTACATAATATTTGATCAACTTCACAATTAAATGACAACCTGATTATATTGTATTGTAGTTTTCCGTAATAATACGTCTTTTTCATTAATCGGGTGTAAAGCTATGTTTTTAATTTGTGATTGAAAGTTGCTCATTACAATACATTCAAAGGTATGATTCAAAGTATTTTGGCATCCAAGCCAGAAATTACGTTCGAAGTACAGTGATTGAAAAAAATTCATGCCAACTGCATTTTTTTAATATGTATAATGGAAAATGTATTTTTTTGTTTAATATTTCTTTTAGAAAGTAGTTTCGTCTAAGTAAACAGTACATGTTTTGTCCGTGTGCCGTTTTTTTAACAGATGAACATTCTCATGAGTTTTGAGAATTAAAAGACTGATTCCATAATTCAACACAATTCATTAAGTGACATTATATACAAGTGGATTTCAAAAAAATTCTATATACAAGTAAAAATCGCCACTAGTTTTTTTTTGTGTTTTTGTAGTTTTTTTGTCGTTTTTTTAATGTTTATTTTATGTTTTCAAAACCTCATTCACCAGCAAAATCATTCACAGCTAACGCTACTCGGCGTTTTCAAGTTCAGCATACATTCCAGCATATCTTTTCATTTTTATTGTTTTTAATACATTCTTTTGGTAAATATAAAAAACTATACACATCACTTCAGATTCTTTAATTTATAAACAACGCAATTTAAATGTTTTTTTTTTAAACTCCCAAAACATTCGTTCTCCTCACATACTGGCTTACAAAAAACGAATACCATGTACGATTACATAATTACATATACTGTCGAAGCATGGAATAATCATTTAATATTACATGGCAAATTTTTTTGTCCATATTTTATTAAAATTGTTTAGGTCCTTTCGTTATGGCAGTGGCAAGCGATTGCCCGTTAATATACAATTGCATTTATAAATGTAATAAAAAGTTTTAAACTTCAGTAAGAATCTATTTAAATGAAGTACAAAAAAACTAATTAAAGGGAATGAAGAATTATGGTGCCAGTCTTAAGTTTATTACTACAAACCATTGTTTACTTTTTTTCTATTCGTATTTTTTGAAAATTTGAGTTTTCTTTTAAATGTTTTCTCAATAGTAAAATGTTTAGGCTGCTGAAAAATTCTTTTGGCTTGAACAGCAAAGGGTATTTTTTTCCTAAAAAATGATGTTTTTTTTTCTCGTAAAATACAAAAACTTAAGGAACTGCACAGTGCACAGTTGTGTAAGTAGGTACTATTTACAAGTTTACAAAATTGATTGGTAGTTATGCTCAGCTTAAGACTGATGAATTTCAATAAAAATAATATATTATGTCCACCATCACATACAACATATTTACAAATACCTACTAGGTATACGAATGGAATTGGCAAAATTGTTAAAATTTTTCCTTTTTAATGTATCATAGTTTTTAGAAAAGTATCTCTTTCATAGTTATTTAATATTATTTTATAAAGTATATCAAGCCTGACCAAAGAAATCGATTTTTTCTTTTCCTATTTTAAATTTTAAAATTTTTTTGTTAATTAATGCTTTACTTTGTTCAATATTCAAATTGTTTTCATAGACCAGTCATGTTAGTTGTGAATAGAGGAACGAACCCGAAAAGGTAATCACATTGAAGTAGGTAAATATTCTTCTGAGTGTTCAATTTAATCGAATAGTTTTCGAATATTGATACAAGGCCCATATTGCAACTCACTCAAATGTGTTTTCAAATAATTAGTAGTTATATAACAATTAAAATCCCAGTCATGCAGCATGTGCATATGAGCGAAGTTTCTTAAAATTTTGCGATAACTAAACTTCAAGTTGTTTTTTAATGTGTATATTTGAGCTATTGGGGAAAACATTTTTATCTTCCTCTGAATAGAAGTCTGCTTTATATACCAATTTCAGTATTTTAAACAATTTTCTACAGTTATTATAGTTCAAATGCATTTTTCATTACAACTTCGTACACGGATTTTTGGATGGTCTAGTTTTTGGTTGATGCAATTTTCCGTGTAATATTCTTTTGAAGAATATGCAGACGCGAATTTAAGCTGTTTTGCGCATTTTAGTGATTTGTTATGGGTAAATTTTTTCATTGAGCACATGCCTAGAAAGTGCAGTTAATCTAACTCATTTTTATTTTGAAATGAATAAAATATTAAAAGGCGAAAAAATGAAATTTTTAAAATTGAACGAGAGATGTCATTTGTAACGCTCCAAAATCAATTTTCACGAAGAAAGATATGGAAGGTTTTGTCTTTAACATTTTTGGAGTAGTCCATAGGTACCTTCATTTTCTTCAGAAATTCGCGTAAAATAATAAAATAAATGAAAGTATAACGAATTGGATATTTCGAGGCTTTACTTTTATTGAAGCAATTATCTTCTTGGTCAAATTTATAGAATGAAATAGGCTACTATTTACAGATGAATTGTATTGGGCATTGTTGTACATTATAACAAACTTTGGATTCAGAAGCGTTTTCTTTATAAATTATTACAGTGGTTTGTAATATTCAAATTACCTCAATAATTTTAAATCGTTACGCTCACGCATAGATCATTTACTATGGTATTCCTTTATGCGAATTGAAAATTTGGATTCAAGAACTCGTAATCCTAATTCCAGCACCGCTTTCAGATCAATTTATCGAGGTTGGACGAACAAATACAAATATAGTAGGTACATGTAAGACGAAACTAATTAAGCGTATTAAGCGTTTATGGGACAGCAATCCAATAGAATTACAGTACCGAGAATTTCTGTGAGCAGATACCATGGGAAGCTTGGGCTGCTTTTTTTTTTAGTAAACTATTAGCCAGTGTTTACACCTCAGCGTTTAAACTTAATTTGGGAGATTAGTTTCTGGAACAACTTATTACGACCAAAAGAGCGTTTTTGCAATATGTAAAATCGTTTGTGTTCTGTTTAAATTTTTTTTAAACTTTGAAATTTTGAAAGATTATTTGATGGAGGGTTTTTCACTGACTTTTCATTTGTTTGTTTCCTTTTTTCTGGGATATTAAACTTGTAAACATGTTAACATCATAATAAGTTGGTACATATTTCACATCTTGATGTCTCCTAATTGAAAAACATTATTTAAGTAATTGGTCAATTTGAGCGTTGAAGAGAGATTTTTGGGTCACGAATGTATTTTATTTCGAAATGTTATAATCATTTCATTTGTTTGAAAATTCGTTTTGTTCGTTGGTTATGATGTTCCTACAGTTAGTTTGCTTTCCAATTGTCGGTTCATTTTGACAAAAAGGTAGGTACTACATGCCAATCGATGGTGTAAAATGAAAGGAATAATGCTGAATGAAAAATACCTTTACTTTTTTTGAAAATGTTTTACCCCATGCCAAACATTAATTTAAAATCCTGAATAGTTATATAATTCACGTAAATTTATGTTTATATTGCACAAGAACCCATTTGTTGCTGAAAGGTACGTTATGCGGACAATACATCAATCGTGTGTCTGGAAAAAGTTAAGAAGAATTTTAGGAAAACTATAAACTGAACACCCAGAGTCATCTATTCTCATGCAAGCTCTAGGCCGATAGTATTACTAATATTTTCCCGTCTTATAAAAAGCCTAAAATGACTGGCCTACATGGACAGACTAAGCTGTTGGAAAAATCGTGATAAAACCAATGAATATTTTCTTTTTTTTCTCAATATTTTTCGCTATAATATTATGCATAAATTACAGATTGTAAAGAATGCAGTCTCTTACAATCAGTCATCAGTATAAAAAATTTGATTTTTGTTTTGTTTTGCTGATGGTTATGGTACAATTTTGTCTGTCAACATAAAATCAAAACAAACATCAGATAATACGATAGTTATTAAGGCATCTTTTTTCCACGATTATATAATAATGAAGTATTAAAGTGAAGGTTTTTTTTTGGTTTTTTGTTTTTTGGTTTTTTTCATTTTTCCACCCCTCACCGCGTATTGGGGCTAAATCTTTTTCAACGATATATTAGCAAAAAGTAGATTTTTTATTTATAATTTTTGTTTTAAATCTAAGAAAAAACAGCAATAAAGTACCCTTTGGAAATCAGACACAAAACATAGATAAACATATTTGTACAGTATTTAGACAAAAAACAAAATAGCAGGCAAAAAATATTTGAAATCGAAAACAAAATATATATATTTATATATAATTATTTATAAGAAAATCTACCGTTTTTTTTTCTTTCTCCCAAAAAAGTGGAGAGAAAAAAGTTATAAAATGGGTTTTGTAATTTGCCGCACCGATACACGCCGCCCGCTTATAAGGTATTAATCTAGTTTTTAAAAGTCAACTAATGAAACCTACTGTCTTTTTCAAAGTCCGTAGTAGGTTAAGAGCACCACAGCGTGTTTATTTCGTTTTGTGTTGAAAACACTGGTTTTTCATCTTTTTTTTTTTTTACACAATTTGTTTTCACAATATCACTTTTTCGAATAATGTCCTAGATGAAAGTGTTTTTGTCATGTGTTTTATACTTTAATATTATAATAGTATTATCACAGAGAAATAAAGAAACGAAATGAAACTCAATCACTGTGTAAAGCACTTGAGGGGGAAGTTAGAACGTGGCAGTAGTGTAGGCGTCGAAGCCTGGTTGGTACCAATGGACCGTGCTCAGAGACATCGGCCAGCCCATGATTCTCACTGTAACAGAAATACAAATCTGTAAAACATCCATTTTCGATTCATTTGGATGTTTTATACGTACTAATATTATTCGAATAGAACTCGTATTTGAACAGAAAGAGGCAATTGTTCAAGTGAATCGTTAATTGGGAGACCAGGGGTAAATGCACAGTAGCCGTTTCCTTTAATATGCACTCCAACAACCTGAGAAAACGCTGCAATTTCTTTCACTGGGGTTTATTATTCAATTGGCTTGAATTTGTACTAAGCTTTGGAGTGTGCCTGTTTCACAGGATAGGGCGATTATTGAATTTCAGGAGATATGCATGGAGCACGTAAATCTGTTCTCGACCAAAATACCTATTTGGATTGATCAGTTGATCATATTTGTGTGCCTCCTGAAATTCAATAATCGCCCTATCGTGTGAAACACGCACACTCCAAAGCTTAGTAGAAATTCAAATCATGAACGCAAGCCAATTGATTAATAGACCCCAGTGAAAGAATTTGCAGCGTTTTTTTATTGAACCTCAATACCCCCCTACAATAAAAACATCTATAATTTATCTAGTCCTTTAGCACTGGCATTGCGTAAAATTTTCCCCAAATCCAAATTTAAACGATGTAGCCAAAGGTTGACAGATGTAGAGGAGGCACGAAAATATCATCAACTGATCAATCGAAATAGGTGTTTTGGTTGAGAGCCGATTTACGTGGTCAATGCATATCTCCTGAGATTCAATAATCGCTCTATCACCTATAAAACACGCACACTCCGAAGCTTAGTAAGATTCAAATCATGAACGCAAGCCAATTGAATGATAAACCCCAGTAATAATATTGAATAATATCTACCTATATATTATCAGCGTTTCATGCACATCAGAATGCTTCAACCCGTGTATCGGCTATAAACTACAAGTATACACATCGGCTATCACTCCAGTATCCACATTGCAAATTTTGGCACCATAAATCGGGCCATACATCGGGAATGGTTTGACCTACGGACCTGGGGAGGGGCTCATTCGATTCCTCACCTTACGTTCTTAAAAATAAGTTTACATTCAGGCCGCTTGGACTTGTTTTGAGGTTTCTAGGGATTTTACAAAACTTTGACAGCCCTTAAAGGGCACTTTAAATTGAGTGAGACAGCTGGCTCAAGAATTGGGGCGTTGTCAGACCAAGATGGATTTTTCCTGAAAATTTCAGATTTTTTTGCTCCAGCCGTTTGGGAGAAATCGTGCGTACGGCGGACGGATGGAAAATTTTTTATTGCAGATTCGGATTCTGCACTCTTTGAAACGTAAACCATGAAATTTTCAGGGGGGGTTAGAATTTTTTTTTCATGAGCGATTACAATGGTTTATTATCGAATAATAAACCAAAATCGTGATCCCTGGGAGGGAACTTCAAAAAGTGTGGAGGTCATAATTACCTTAACGAATTGAGTCTGTTGGAAATTGGAGTAGGTAGTGAAGATATAAAACCAGACGAACAACAAAACGTTCGGAAATTCCCAAAAAGATTACATAAAAACTTTTTGTAAAAAAAGACCTGTTGAGTGATCTCGTTAACAAGAATGAAAAAAGTATAGCTTCCTTCGAAATTTAAAAGCCGAGTTAATGTTTTGGAAATACGAACCGAGACGGCGCGCCGCGGCGCTTCAGTTATACCCCACCATCAAGACCGGACTGTCTTGCGGGTTTTGCATAATCCACGACCCCGGCATTGGTGTATGCGGACACAATATCTTTGAGAGACGTTCACACAAACAAATTTAATTCTAATTATAGAAAAGACGTTTTCTAAGACAATCAACATTTTTTATCCATTACTGCGATGAACAGAATCACGTTATAATGATTTGTTGGACATCCTAACGTAACGTAGCCATTGATGTTTAACGAAGTTTACAAACGCATTGTTACAATAACTTATCTCTTTTTCTTTCCTCGGTCGGATTAAACATTAATATAAGCGTTTTTAATTAGAACCCCATTTTAATGTATAACTGCTGGACAAACTAGATTTAATAAAGAACAATACTTACAAATCCTTAATTAATTTCATGGGTTTTATTCAGTTCCAATTTTCTTTTACCACACTTTTACACTTGAGCTCAACAGATTCACATTCGATTTTAAGTTAAGTGCCTTCATCTCGGCGATTGTTTGGGCAGTCACATTGAACCGGTTAGTACCTATCGGAACAGGAAAATGTTCGCAACAAGGAAAACTTCCATCAAGTGTACTTTTTTTACAACTGATATCATGTTTGCATTTTTATTCTATCACATTACAACATGGTTTCGAAGGGTTAACTGTTTTATTGTCCAAGGATCCGTTAATTTTGTCCCTCTTCATGACATTATTAAACTTCGTTTTTCGATACATCTTTTACTTGAATGTCCAAAACATAGAACCGATTTTAAATTTCCTTTATTTGCTTATTAAAGAGGACAAATGGAGCTTTCCAATGAGCTATACATTTTTGATTTTTGTTCAGGTCAATCACACAGCTCATTTTGGTTCATTATTTTTAAATAACGAACCTTTATAAAACGCCAACCAAAATTTGTTGTTTTCGTTTCATGTCTGTTAAATCCGAAATTCGAATTAAAAAAATCCGTCCGTCCGCCGTCCAGAGCTTTTCTGGTACTTGACCAAAGTTCATGAAACTTGGGTCAAAAAACGCTAATGGGTCTAGTTGGTACAGAATTCTAGTCAAAGATGCCTCATTAGTCAAAGTATTTGTGAAGAATTCACCTATGTTGTTAGAATTATTCCCTAATAAAGGAGAGCCAAGCCGACCAGGGAGCGTCATCCCCTTCCACCCTCCTCAAGGGAGCAGGGTAGAAGGGGTTTCCTGACCATATAAAAAGCCGGCCTACAGGCCTGGAAAAGTATGGTCGGTGGAAGCCCTCTCAGCTCTAAACCTTGTGTCTTAATTGTGCTAACCTAACCTCGCCCTAGGGTTTTACCCTGCTCCGTCAGTTAGGACTGCCTTCCTTCCTTTCCGTTGATCTGGCGGCCGTCTCGAGAGACGGGTAACATTTCAACTTCCTACAAACCTAGCACCTATAGTTATCAAGTTGTCGCGACGGCCTCGAGAGGCTGGTGACGTCAACCTTGGTCTCTATTCCATCTCATCTCATTCTCGTCAAATTTGTACTCCGTCTTTCCGCTCACAGGTTGGTAAATTCGGCGGACGTGCGCGTCTGGTATCACCAACCTCGTGTGCGAACACCTCACATTATTTGACCGAGAGGGGAATCAAAACGTAAGCGAGTATCTCCCTCTTACGGGAGAGAAAGTTAAATAGTAGGTGTATTTCTCCCTTCAGGACAAATTCCCTACAGTATTTATTTAAGTATCTGGGATTATTCAATCCCAAAGATCTAAAGACTGAAATTTATTTGGTCTCACATCATCAAGAGCAAGATTTTAAAAGGCAGGCTTGACAGCAATTTCGCATTGAAGTCCAGAATTTATTTGCTTGGCAATACGTGTGGTGGATAATAAAGTTATTCCTGAGAGAGATAAAATGAAAGTGATCAATGGAATTATGATTCGGTCATATTTGTATATTTTTTCCCAATATGGATATGTTTGGAGAAGCAATTTATCACAAATTTCACTGGGGTGGGTGTGTCCAATTTTAAATGTATAAACCATGTTTAGTAATATTTAGTATATTTTTCTAATAACATCATATTTTCCTTGGTAGGTCATATTCGTAAATTTGCTGGTTTGCTTCAATTATAGGTAGGTATTTTGAATTTGTTTTGGAACTTACTCTAGATATTCGGATTTTTTATGGTTGTATTTAGAGTCATATTGAAGGTTATAGGTCCTATTTGAGATCATGTTTATAGTGGTTTTCTGTCATATTCTGAAGTTGTTTACTCCATATCGATCCACACTCCAGTCATCACAGAAGAAGTTAAACTCAGTTTCTTGGTGAGTGATTCGTGTAGTGGTCTCATCTTCTTCCTATTGTAAATTCTGAGAGTCTTATTCTCATGATCAGTTGCATCTGTTTCTTTTTACGCATTAGAACGTCCTGGCCTTGTTTGTCTTAAGAGGTCTTAGTTTTGTTCAAATTTATTAGAAAGCTGTAGAATGACATGTTAGAGTTTCGGTGGTAGAACCCTAGCAGACCGTCAGGAGAAACTCCAAACTATCCAACGAGCTCTTCAGGTTATCAAAACAAGAAGTCTGAACTTTTGGAATGCCGCGAGCATCCACTTGGCTTCTGCTGTCTCGCGAAAGATCACTGAATTGGAAAACATTGTGGGTCCGAAATTCTTTCTCTGATTGATTGTTTCTTGGTGGAAGTACATTGGTAAGAAGATTGAAAAAATCAATTACATTATTACCTGTTGCGGGCTGGCAGATAGCAAAGGCTAGCACCAGTCATCGTCATCGGAGTCGGAGTGCCTCTCGCAGGGCTGAGGGGGTTTGTAGCCGTTGGGAACGGGGGATGGGAGTAGGCGTCCTCCCCGACCGATCGCCACAGCTTGCTCAAAGCTCATCGGGCCCGGGTAATTGCGTGTGGGCGAAGCGTTCAGTTTGGGGAAGTTGATAGATGCAGGTGTTAGCTGGAGGGTGCTTGGCTTGTTCGGGGTCGGTGGCAGTCTACGCCCTACCCCTCTCCTCGTCACCAAAACCTTAAAAAACGCATAAAATATAATTAGTTCAAAATTGCGATCTCAACATTAATGAGTTGATGACCCATTTCGAGAATATTTATCATGTATTTTAATTGAACAAATGACGGTGCATGCGTAGAAAACGGAACATTCTTTACTAACAGATAATAGTAATTTTATAATCGGTTGTCAAGGGTACTGTTATGGTGATGATAACGCAAAATTTCAATAAATGATGATGGTAATGATGACCATTAAAAATTTCCGCTTTTCTTCTTCTTGATCAAACGTCCAAAATAAAAATCTTGATTCGATCGAAACTGACAGTTACGTTGTAGTATAATGTTTTTCTGGTGTTCCCGAAGTTTATCGTAATTAAAAATAATTACTTCTAAATATGTAAAACTACATAGAGAAAAAACTCCGCCTTTACAAGAAGATTTGAAATTAGAGCGGCGCCCACTTCATACTGTACCGGAATATGCTGGTAACGAAAGAAGTTTTCTGTATGTCCGATAGAATAATTATATATTATACAATAAAAAATAATGTATTAAACCGTGCGCTTGGTGCGCAGCACATTGCATGAATTGGGGCTCAATCTAGCTTCTCCTAATTTCACCAATATACTGGGTGTCCTACTAACTACGCTCCCCCCCCCCCCCCCCCACTCATTTTCTGTAATTGTGGACGAAAAAAAATCGGACCAACGGTATTCTTCATAATTTTTTGCGTAGAGTTCAAAAATGACAAAATTGCGCAGCACGCAACCGCGTTACCATGCGCAACCAAGATCAACTTTGTTTTTTCAAATGGAAACCCCCATTTTTTATTGCAGATTCGAGTTCTACGGAAAATTTCATGAACATTTGGATCCTCAATCGATTCTTTCGACCGCGCGCAACCCGCTCAGCGAGCGCTTAAAGGTGTGATGCGCCAAAATTGAGATGAAGGTTGTCCTCAAGTGTGGCACATGACTAAGCACTGTTTTTCAACGCTGAATCGCGTGTTGATATCCTTTTCTTGATTTGATTTCATTTTACGGTATTTACAGCCGGAAAAGTCACTTTATTAGGAGGAAATCATTGATTTTCCGTGGAATCTTTTCCGAGTATTGTTTCCTTCATGAATTATTTCTCCTTTGTGCAGCTAGACATTGCTGTTTACATAATGCGAAACTACCGTATCCAGTTGGAGCGTGATCTCGTTCGCGGTGCATAATCAATGTGTTGATAATTTGCGTTGAGAACGACGAAAATGACAAAATTTCAACTCAGAGCAGGGGCGTGCGTTACTGCAGGAGGAGCTCAATTCGAACAATTTATCGCTTAATTGTTTCAATCATTTTTTCATCTTGCGATGTACAACAGATGAAGCATAGGTAATATTGCTTCCTTTAGCTGATATTTTGTGAGTTATCATCAATTTCGGAACAACTGATCTATTTATTATTAACTATTTTAAAGATTTCTTTAGAAGGCTGAAAATTCTTTGCGAAATTTTGTGATATGTAAAAGTTACTGTTACTTTACTATTTTTTTAACACTTTATCGGGATTGATTCATTATCCTTCATAAGAAAATCGATGATTTCCTATTCGAAAAGAATGGATAGCACAAAATGGATAGCACCACGTGAATCAGCGTTGAAAAACAATTAAAATTCGTGTGCCACACTTGAGGACTACCTTCATCTCAATTTTGGCGCATCGCATCTTTAAGCGCTCGCTGAGCGGGTTGCGCGCGGTCAAAAAATCGATTGAGGATCCAAATGTTCATGAAATTTTCCGTAGAATTCGAATCTGCAATAAAAAATGGGGGTTTTCATTTGAAAAAAAAGTTGATCTTGGTTGTGCATGGTTGCGGTTGCGTGCTGCGCAATTTTGTCATTTTTGAACTCTAGGGAAAAAATTATGAAGAACAGCGTTGGTCCGATTTTTTTTCGTCCACAATTAGAGAAAATAAGTGGGGGGAGCGTAGTTACTGGGACTCCCTGAATAGATGGAGTCGAAAAATGTCATATTTACAACCTAGGAAACACCTTTGAATAATTCTGATCTTTTATCGTTGCCAATAAATTTCATATTTCATTATTGTTCAAACTTGTCGAGAAATCTTGTTTGGATTATAACATGTCTACTGTACGATTGTAATGTGTCTACTCATCTATAAGTTTTCTTATTTTGCCTTAAGGGATGGGACTTTTAACGCCCGTCCAATGTTATACTCAAAATTGATTTTTAGAGAAAGGTTGTAGGGAGTTATGGCCATTTTAATGGTTCAAGGTGGGAAACACGAAAATAAATTAAATGACTCGGAAACGAGGCTTCCAAAAAGAGGAGTCTTGTAGGCATTTTTTGTTGGAAATGACCGCTAGAATATATCCCTGGATTTGTTACTAAAGTTTGTTACACCCTATAGAATAAACATTTCTCCTTGTTCTACTCTGGTTAAACACTTACGGGGTAGCTGTGCTGAGTATGCCTGTGAGGGTGAGGACGGGGCGAAGGGGAGCGTGACCGCTGCTCCAGACTCGTCGTCCCGTATCCGGCCATCCTCCGAGGATCGACGTGGTGATGGTGATGGTGGTGATCGCCGTGATACCGCCCCGTCGGACTTGGTGACCTCGCTGGACTCGGCGATGCTGACCACGACCCTGCAACAATCATCCTCGCTATCATTGTCCCAGTCCCTTTTTTACGTAACAGATGATATAATTCATTATACAGACGATTGGTCAATGATTCAACTGGAAACGCCACAACATTGCCACAGTTAATCACATCTTGTCTGCCATACAGCGTAGAACCTATAAATATGAAGTCACCCACATTTCAGTATAATAACATGATTGCCAATTGATTGAAAATCGTTCCAACATTTAGATTTGATTCAATTATCTGAATGAAAATGTCAACATTTTATTAGAGTCTAAAATGGGTAAGTCTCATATTTTCCCTACTGGAATGAATTAAATAACCATGCAATGTTGAAATACTAATCTGTGCTTTAATTTCATCTTCTAGAGGTATTTTTTTTTTAATATTCATTTTCTATACGTACACCACAACTTAGAACTATGTATGAGCATAATGTTAACATGCTGTATAAATTCTAATGTCGTTATTATTAATTACTAGTATTTCACTGCATATTTTGTTTTTGTTACCGGTCAACTTTTATTGCTATTGTTTCTATTTTTATTCGTGTAAAAGTGTGTAGTTTTAAACACAAACACCCCTATTTTTGGATTTTTACGTTTTTTCAAATAAGATCAGTCCTTTCTATTTTGTAAAAAGAAGATCAAATTTTCGTCTTCAAGGGTCAATAGTATAATTTATCCAAGTGACAAAAATATGAACTACCAATAAATGTAGGGATGCTTCTTCCAAAATGTACCTCTTAGGCCAAATATGACAAAGATACGCCCGCGGGCCACATCCGGCCCTCAGACCGTATCAATACGGCCCGGGATCGCAATTTGACAAAAAGAAGAATCATATTTTTAGAGCTTATTAAATAAATAAAATGTTATAATTATTCAGTGAATTTTTTTATTTGAATCCGGCCGTATTACTATACGATACTAAATTTAATATACGGCCCTTTGCAAAACCAAGTTTGACACCCCTGTGTTACACATGCTATGTGAAGCGATGATAGGCGCGAATTTCAGAGCTTTGCGACGCGATGATATGTTTATATTTCTAGCGATTGAGTGGACCAGTCAAGTATTTGGTGTCCGCTCAAGATGTCATTTGCAATTAAATCCGTTAATTCGTTTTTATTAGAGAACCAGCAGAACCTCGATGCCCTCTCTCTATGGTGTGACCAAAATGGTCTTGCTCTTAACCCATCTAAGTGCGCTGTCACCTCTTTCCACCGCTCCCACACTCCAGTCAAGCACCCCTACTCAATCAACGGAGTTACCCATTCGCGTGGGGACGGCATTGTGAACCTCGGCGTGTACCTGGACTACCAGCTCTCCTTCTCAACTCACATTGCGCAGGTGGCATCTCGCGGTATGCGTGTGCTGGGTTTTGTGAAGAGGGACACTAGAGAGTTCTCCCCAGCATCTGCCTTGGTGTCCCTTTTTAAATGTCTTGTGCAGCCCATTCTGGAATGTGCATCTGTGATCTGGAGCCCTCACTACGACAGCCACACTGAGCAAATCGAGCGTGTCTTCAGGACGTTCCTCTGGTTCCTGGCTCATAAGCTTTCCGTACCCCGCGAGAATCTCGACTACGTTGAGCTTGCCAGGCGTTTCAACCTGCTGTCTCCCCGGGACCGTCGCATTTGCTTGGACGTCTCATTCCTCCATGGCCTGCTCTCGGGGCGTGTTGATGCCATTTATCTTCTGGCTCGTGTTGGCTTCCTCGTCCCTCGCCTCGCGTCTCGATCTGTCCCACCTTTTGCCGTCCCTTTTTCCGCTAACTACCTCCAAAACCGTCCAATGTGTCGCCTTCTTCGCAAAGCGAACGTCCTCTCCACGTCACACCCCTTCATTGACATCGTATCCTCGCCTATCTCATCTGTAAGGACTGCTTTGTTTCATCATCCCAGTTCCAAGCCTCTGCACGATCCTGTTAGTTTTTTGTTGTGTACCTACTGATTATTTTCTTTTTCCTTAACGCTTACAAATTGTAATTGGGCTCGTCCCGTTTTTTCTAATAAAAAAATAAAAAAAAGAATAGTGCGTTGAAAGTTCAAACAAAACGTAAGTGGGTGTATGTAGTCAATCATGGAGAACAGATGGAGAACATCACCATTTGTTCCGCCATCTGCAAGAGGATAAAAAGCGGGTTTGAGTCTACTTCAGAATGAGTTCAACCACATTTGACTACAGTATATCCCGAATTTCAAATGCAATACAGAAGCAGCACCCAATTGTCCCACGATGCTGGGCGTACGGCACTAATGTCCATTTTGAATATTCAATTGAATTAAAATAATGGAACAGAATAACGGAACATAAATTTTAACAATTGAATAAATGAAATTCATTGCAAATTGCAACGGGGCTTGCGATTGCATCAGGCGACTCGCGCGGAATCTCTCTCAATTGCTCCCCTCCGCTGGGAGTGTAAACACCCAGCGCTTTGCCACTCAACAACCTCACTCGCCGGTTTTTTTGTATTTTTCGTGCGTCATCGCCTGTCAACGCTTCCCATAGCATCGCATCGGTTCGTGTGCATTGTAAATACAGCCTTAATCAAGGCGATGTTTTGCGTTGATTAGTTTGAATTAAATAATTTAAAGTAGAGTTGTTGATTTCTATCACTAGTTAGGTACCTATCTGTTTTTCTCTATTTATGTAAACAACACACTTGGAACAGAATATTCATGGAACTCAGTACCAGTCGGTCGGTAAAATATAATAATTTGAATGATGGTGTCAATATTATGTCTTAGAACATAAAATGATTTTAGACATTTATACTATGCCATTATCTTTCCTTTTCTAAAATATCTATATTATAAGTTTAATACGGGAATAGGTCTAGTTTGATTCTTCATACTAATAAAAAAGTTATATGGGTGATTCTCAAAAAAAGCGCAAACGGTATATTATTTATGGATTCCTTCAGATATATGAAATTTGAGTTGCATTTCTTCTTTCAAAATATTTTAAATAAGAATGTGCGCAATAATCATGGTCAATCAGGTATGTTTCTGTTCATAAACCATTTTTTATTTGACGTTAAAAGCCCTATTTATCATTTCCACCACCTGTAACGATCTCATTGCCATTCATTACATCCTGTCTTAGAATGCGGTTTGTTGAAAAATCTTTTAAAACTGGAGGAACGTAATTCAACCTTTACAGAAATGAAATCACTCGTCTTCTAACGCGAATGTAATGCCTAGAAGCTCATTTGAAAGTTTGTAACTACAAAAATCATCATTACCGCCTAACAATGGTTTTTGCTCTCCTTAGGGAAGAAAACAAGGGAATTTCGCAAAACTGACGGTCAACACTGCCAAAGAGTAAGGAAGGTTTCCCAACTAACCACTCTCCGGCTAGTTGCCAGCAAGCATGAAGGGAAGCATGAAGCTATTCAGTTGCGCACATTATAGGTCTCATTGCCAAAACTCTATGGATTTTCAATGTAATCGATGTTCAAATGTACGCAGGTTTTTAATTTATGCGTTTACATAACCTTAAAATGTTTTTGAAAATGAACCGTGATGTTTGAGAAACCTGCACTTTCTTAATAAATCATTACCACCATCAAACCATTGAATTGAATTGAATTTATTAAATTTGGAATTGTGATTTAAGCATAATATTGTTCCTTGTATTTCTCTTTTTGATTCCTGGAAGCCATATGCTATGTTGGAAGAAATTTCGAGATGTCTCGCTGTTGTACAATTTCAGCATTTGAAATCGCGCTTTTTTGAGAATCACCCATGTGTTAACTAAATTGGCCATCATCAAGAGCTATAATGATTTAAGTTGTTTAATAGGCAATCATAATTAATTACCTTGTAAAAATGGTTAACCCTTAAGTGTTTCTGTTCTTCCATGATCTTTTCTAGGCTGTGGAATAAATCTCAATTTATTGGACAAAATAACGAATATTCCCTCGGTTTCTAATGTTACCTAACGACGATATTACCCCTTCGACTTAGTTTGAAAATTGTCTGGGACACGACACTTTCTTCATTCAACCGTGTTTCAAGACAAGTAAGATTGAAATCCTCCATTGAACGCGGTGAAATTCATAGTAATTGATGTTGAACTAATACTCTCCTTGAAGCCCTTCAAGTGGAATGGTTCTGGTATTCTTGTGCGTTTATAACGTCTAGTTCTAGACGTAGTAACCACACAAGAAAAATGAGGGAGTTGCAAAATTAATTTTCGTTGCATTAGAATAAATGTTTGTTGAGACTTCAATTCTTTGACTGCATCCATTCTTGAACCCATTGCAAATTCAAAGATATCCGTTAAACCTTCAAGTTTGGATTAACGAACCTGTACTCAAACCGAACAAACTAATCACAATTCCTGGTAATTTGACGTATTTGCGTCATAGAAGTTTTTATATTTTTCCTCCGTTTTTGAATTCGGATTCTGAAACAACTTTGGACTGCATATGTTCTCGAATCCATGCTATTTCTATTCAAACAGTACCATTAGAAAAGATGATTCTCGAATTATGTTGCCCTTTGATTGGTACTGGATTTTTCATCACTTCTTTCGTTCAGTTCTTCTGTACAGTTAGTTTTCTTAATTCCCATCATGTATTACTATTTTTGCATTTAAAAAAAAAATTGTTGACAATCCATTCTAACGCTCAATTTCTCCAGTTATATATTAAACATTTAATGAAATGCCCAACATTCTCTAGTCAGAAATGCTCCTGTGTTTTAAACGCAAATGGTTTTGTTATTCAACTAGGTAGGTATCTATTTGTTCCTGAAGTTTTATGGGATAGAAGTTTTTGAATTTGGTCATTTCTGGAATCTTTTGTTACTAAATCCCAGGGATGGCTTTTTTCATGAGTAAAAATCTATTCAACTCAACTTTTTTTTTTTCAGATTCTATAGTTTCTGACTTCCTTTTCGGTGTGTTAGCTTGTGAAATATCTGGGGAAAAGAGAACCGTCAAATAAGCACGTTAGGATGCTTTCTCTTCCGATAGATGTTACAAAGCCTAACCTAGTGTAGACAGAAGTGTACCTACTTTCTAAACAGATTGGAGTAGGCAGGTATTCATCTGTTCTTGTGATCAACCTTTTTCTTACATTCAAACGGTCCAATATTGCAGTTTGATAGTCCTGCTAGTAATTTCCGACGGTTTCTGTCTGTAGGTCTCGAGAGAGTTTCACTAAATGAGTTTTGTTTTATTTTGGATTCATTACTGCCCTAAATTTTGACTTTTTTTTAACTTCTTGTTGTTTCTTTATCTCAAGTATATATCTACCCGTGAGATATCTGAAAATTTGTAATCGTCAGTAAAGCAGTTGCATGGGAAACTATACACCTCCCGTTTTATGTTTAGTGACAGATCATCCTAATAGTGGTCTATTTTTAAGAAAGTTTATATCTATTTCTTATTTATATCTTTTACATCTTTAGAATATTTCTGAAGTGACAAAAAGTAGTTACGTTTCGTGGAAATTTTTTGCGTGGGGCAACTACACGACTTGTCCATAGGCGATATAAGGAAATAGACGCACGTGAAAGTGGTAGTTGATGGGGGTTTTCTCCTTATTGAATAAAAGGTTTTAAAAAGCAAAGTATTGAAAGTTATGAACGAGTGAAAAAGTGTGGAAACTTGGGGAGAAGCCGTGTTACCGTCAACTATATGCGCAATACCTAGTGGGATAAAGCCTTGTCAATTTTTTGTTCACCATTCAAATTCCATCTGTCAAATCACGACAGATACTTGCTGGATGGACATTCTATTCAAGTAAGATCTAAGGAATGAATCCACTTTCAATACAGTTTGCTGGGAAAATAGTGGTTGTCATGGAAGGTGTCTAAGTCGTCACAAATGTTGTATTAACTCTAATCTAGTTGGCAGAGTCAATGTCTCTAACATACTAATCATTCGTATCACACTTCAAAACTACTACGGCTATGATCGCATACGATTCCCGATTAATTTTTGTTATCTATGGAAGGAACTCCGTTTGTTATTGGAGAGAGAAAGTTTTGTTTTATCAGGAAAACATCAGATGGAATTCAAACATGAATAAATGAAGGGCTACGGAAAAACAAAGAAATGAGACCTGTTAAGAGTCAGTAATCCCCAGAGTCATTCACAGTAGGAACTGTTCAAAAGAACGCATCACATGGCCTCTTATGACTTCACGATTAGATTGTATAAACGTAATGGACCGAATGAGTGAACGGGTGACTGTCGTTTTCAGAGGAAAAATGAAATTAATTTCAACTAATCAACTTCTAGCCACCTGTAATTCAAAATCTATTTTTGATTTCAAGTACAATTAGTATGTGATTTCAAATAGGTATTCGACTTTATTGGAATTTTAATTCGTCTTTCTTTTTCACGCATCTACTTATTCATTCATCCTTTGATTTTGTGAATGCTTTTTAAAAAATAAGTGTAGAAAAGTGAGACCATGCAACATGCATAGAGACTGGTGTAGGTAATACTATCCATTTCCCACGTAACCTTAGAAGGTCCTATTGTGCGAAAGAAGAATTTAGGGAAATGCTCATCGAAACAATCCAATAAAAAGGAGTTTAAGGAGGTACGAGTACCTACATATCGGGAAAAAATAAAGTCTTGGAGAAAAATTAATATAGTATTAAGAATTTTTTTTTCGACGGTTTAGTTGAAAGGAACGTTATAAAATAGTTTGTTTTTGAAGCAAAGCATGCAAAGAAAGAATTAAAAATTAATTTTCGAACCAGTAAAAGCAAAATCTTTCTATGTTTTTTGGACTACTTACTATCATACATGTTAGCCGCTCCCATGTAGACAGGTACGTGATGGTCTCGACACGGGCAATACCTCTGATCTGAAAGTGTTTTGTCTTACTGGTTTCGAAAATCAACCGTCTCAGCTCATACTTTTGACATGAATTCGACATTTCCGGTTGGGAACCAATAACGAAACGTTATATCTGATTCAAAGTTCAGCTTTGTTCTTTTTTGCTTAAAGTTGGTATGATTATCTAATTAATCAATTTATATTTAGCTTGTATGACACAAGCTACGTTTGGCCATAATGCAAAATAATTATGAAATTTCAAGAAATTATCTTCAGAGATGGGGCAGTTTGTATCATATTGAAACAACACTACAATAATATCAACGTGTAACAATCTATCAAGTTGGAGGAGGAGGATACTGTTGTACTCTTTTACCCCATTCATGTTCTTAATCTGGTATCCTTAATCCAAACAAGGTAGACACCTACCGAATCATCAAATAAGTTTGTCAGTTATGGGTACCTAACTTCCCCTTCTCAATAGCGATTAGTTTGGAATTTCGGAGCACACATACTTCACATTTATGTAATCAATAATCAACTGGTGAATGAGTACCGAGGATTCAATGTATAGCCCATTATTGCTGAATGTGGAACTTATTACGGGTTACATATTACCAGGACATATAAATATATTTGGTCATTGTTCTTGTAAGAGTGGACTTTTGAGTTGACTCCTGAATGATAATTTTTAATTATACTCCATTTACTGTGCGTCATGTCGTCCTGAGGAAGGCTATCAATTTGAAATACGTGAAGCTAGCTGTGATCTTCAACTGCTTGACATCTCCACAGGATATTACGAAATGATTCCGCTGATCACATAATCAATCCAACATCTTACCCTGTCAATTATGGTAGTTTCAACTGGAAACAGAAAAACGGAACTCAATCTAAGTGAGTCCCAGGAACGGAACTGTTTGTCATTTTTACGTTGACCCAAAACTGTTTGCAAGGAAGAGAGAATACTTTAGATTGAGGAAGTCCATGGACAACTGGAATGTTGAAGTCATTGGTGTTCAAATGTACAGTATAAATTTTAATGACATACTGTAGTTCGAACGAAAAAGTCCCGTTCAAAGTTCTGTGTTCTGCTGGGACTTGCGTGAGATGAGTGCTAGTTGTGAGGATGGAGGTCTCTTTCATTAATGAAGTGGAACTTTTCCCGATGAGTGTTCATTGGACATTAACCTCGTTCCTCATATGCTCGAGCGTATTTCCGTTTCGTTTTCTTCTCAGCAGACGTCAGAACTTGAGTAGTGGTGTGTTAGATGTAGGAGTGGGAGTAGTTATTTATGACATGGATGTCAATTACAGCATCGTTCGGTTACTCCTCGGCATCCTAAACTTTATCCCAAAGCTGGATGGAAGTATTTTCTCTATTTAAGGGTTGTTTGATACAGTTCGTCCATGCGTTTGGTAGCATCTCCCTGAATATATCCCTTACTTAAATGTGTGACCTCCTGTTTTGAAATTTCACTGATCTAAGACTGTTGAATTCGAAGTTTCTCCACACAACTATTATCGGAAATGGATTATTTTAAGGCATTCCAGTTCTGTGAGAGTCAATAATGATTCCACTTATCTTTCTGTAAATCCAGAAGACAGCCTGAGTCTATAGTGGCATCGTTATTCAGTGGAGGAACTCCAGAGTACTCTAGTGGTTCTAAGGAAAGGAATCACCGTGAAGGTACTCATTGTCCTTTTCGAAAATCCAATTAATTGAAAGACAGGGTCATTTTGAATATATAAATTGACCTGACTTTCCAAGCCTTTTGGCTGTGTTACGCGAATCATCGCAAAAAGGCTTGCGTATAGGAACCAGTCTAAACCATTAGTACCCCATATGATTGATGAGCTCGCTCTTAACCCTCCAACCAATTAAATCTAACTCCATGCCTCGTTATCTAATAGGTTTTGATAAAGTGGAAGTCTGAAGCACATGGCCACTGAAACCCATTAATCAAAAGTCAAACCCAAGTGAAATATCTGACATCCTCTAATGGGTTAGGACAATGTTGGGATTTAATCGCGGATCATTCAATTGCCAGTTGGAGAGAGTCTCGGCCGAATGAGAGCATTGTCTTTTTCTGAGGGTTTGGGGAAAGGACTCCGTCTTAAATTGCTAATTCTGGCAGTGGATGCCAATTCACGAAGTCATCAGGCACTAAAAAAGAGCCAGGCCCGAATTTCAAATCATTTCAACATACTCACTTGTAGTATAGCTACTCAACTGAAAGCAAATCATCGCAATCAATCGTAAATGAACACAAACAATAGCTGTCTCTTGGATCTTCGATTATCCTGACTTTGGCTGGACAGCTTGGAAATGCCGTAGACGCTGATGACAAACGAACGCTTTCATTCATTAAATTCATTTTCATTTTTCATTTTTAAATATTTATTTTTTAATTTAAATCTTAACAATCTTGTTTAAACTCTAACTCTTTGTATGTACTCGATTGAAACCACAACATCATACCATTACCCAACAACTGGATAACATGTTCGAGCCAATAAACATTTTACTAAAACTGAATTTGGTCAGAAACAACAAATTTTCAACATTGCAACACCTAATGCTACGGTCAAATCAGATTTGGGTTGATAATACACGGCGCACAAAGCAACCCCTCCTTCAAGACCGAGCGGTCGTGCGGGTCATTGCATACCCTGGCCCCTGACCAAGACAATGCCACATTCGTAGCTTTCCCCATTTTCAAACATCAAGTCTTTTTTAGTGATACAGGGTGTCCCAGGACTTATGCACAATCCGACCCCTACGTGTTCACTTTTCGACTGCAATGAGTTGCATCCATCTTCGAGACTTTTGGGAAACACCTCAATTTTAACAGAAAACACACGTTTTTCTGCAGTTAAACACCATTTCCTTAACTACAAATATTTTTGAAAACCAAAAAAACTACACCGTTGGAAAGCTGATATTTTGGCGCACGTTTTACCTGGCCTGCACAGTTCTGTTTCAAGCATTCATGGGGTTTCCAGGCGAGATGAAAAACGGGCGATTTCAAGATTTTGACAAAACTGCCATTTCGCGCAGCAATCGCACATCTTCAATGCAATAAAAACATATTTTCTGACATCGAGTAGATAGAAAATTTAACGTTCTTTCCAAAGGTGTCGTCAAATTTGAGCTATCTCCAAAATTGAGGGAGTTCTGGCAGTTTTAATGACTTAAGATCGAAAACACGAAAAAAATCTTAAATCGCGAATAGCTCGGAAACGAGACCTCTGGCGAAAAATTGGTAGGAGGCATTTTTGGTCAGAAATGAGTTGCAGAACACGTAGGAGTCGGATTGTGCAAAACTCCTGGGACACCCTGTAGAGGTATGTGATTTTCACTCAACAATAAACAACAAGCCAGAAAACAACCAGCTTAGGCTTTTTAGTCGAAGTGATATAGAAAATTTAGTAGATAATGAGTTGAAAATACTTTAAACTTTGATTTCAATGTTTTAATCTAGCCACAAGTGGAGATTTGAGGGCACAGCACAATCAATATTAGATTATTAGGATATTAGATTTCAATTTCCCAATCTTTTTCTAATTTTATAGTTTTTTTTCTGTAAATCCAAATTAATATATATTATGAATTAACCAATGATGAACCTATCAAAGATTCTTGTTGAAAAAAAGAAAAACTAATACGTCCTAAAAAGTACCGGGTTTGGAAATTTTCAGTAGAATGCTCCCAAGGATAGAAGAGAGTAGGATAACATACATGATCAGCGTAATATTTCTCATCTCAGTTAATGTTACGGAGTCAACAGTTGAACCTCTGAACTACAGTTCTTCCTAAATATTTTCTGTAGTATCGAGCAATAGGTATTATTTTTGTCATTGTGATTATAAGCGTACAGGTTTGGAGGAGAGCTACAGAAAATATGAGAAAATGTTGAGGTAACACTCTCTCACACCTTGAAAGATCAACTAATTCTAACAGTTCCTTAAAAAACAAAATTCAAAATTATTAGTAATTTTGTTTTCCTTGGACAAAAATGTCAAAGTAAAACTCACCCGTTTTGTCTACTAGCGGCTTACTTCTTCTCATTCTGTACATCCTTAACCTCCCCTTATCTTCCTTTCAATGTACATTGTTGAATACTTGAAGGAACTATTTATACATTGGTGCTCGTGTAGTTCATCAAATAATATCTTTTCCTGAATTTTACTACACGTATTTATTTAGAACTTGTAATTAAATAGCAGGTTCATGCGTTTCGCTCATCCTTTCGATCATGCTAGGTGTTAAGTGATAAAGTTTGGTGTGATTTTCGGTGATTCATGACACTGGGTGGTGAGTGGGAGTGATTTGCGAATGTGAGTTTCCTAGAACATTGCAGTGTAGTGCTATTCTGCTACCATCAACACATTGTTTGCTACAAATCCAATGTCACATTTTTAGGAGGGATATGTGCATTTAGGAAGTCTCTATTTCAGTGATTTACTCCTGGCGGTGATGCCTAGTTCTAAAGGAATAGATATTGTTCAAATCGTTATAGGATTGATAAACGTTTAATTGCATCAGTATAAAATCACAGTGTTCAAATTTAGATACCAACCCTCTCTTGATCGTTTTAACTTGAAAACTAATTGATGGGTGATGTGTTGGTCTCATGGTCCACATTTACGAACTAGTATAGTTCCCAACTCGTAACATAATTAACGTTTTCTTTGGATCAAAATACGTAATATCCCAGTTCGGGAATGTCTACTAAGTTCAATAGAAGGTTTGAGATGTTGAAAATCTAGTTCATTCTAAGAAAGAGGCCATTCTGAATCGTTGCCAGCTCAAAATTGGTCGAAAACAAAATGGCGGCCCCACAGATATGGTTGGATTTGCTCATTTCAAAGTTTATCGAGAATAATTCCTAACCGTGCGTGATATAGAAATTTTAATTGTTGCGGAGCATGAAAGAAGTAATAGATTCAACTCCAAAAATTGTAAATGATCTCCTAAAACAAGTAAGGTACAAATAATTGAAAATCGGGCGACTTTTGCTTGAATTCTCTTCTATTCCCGTCCACATTTATGCCTTTCGGCGGACAGTATGTTTGCCAAAGCTTATTTGGATACTTTTCAAGTTGATATTTGGCAAATTTTAGCCCGGAAAACTCTAGCTCGCACTCTTTTTCATAAAATCACAACATGAAACTTCATTTTCTGTTAGTTAATTGTTACTGTGCTTTGAGTCAATGACCGGGGAGGGGATAGGGTTGTCGCCCTTGCCCTTGCTAATTCTCAGATTATTTCAAGAAGGTGGGGTTGATGTGATGTCCCCAACAAATTTAAAAACTAAATTTGTCTTAATTAAGATATTCTGAAGTTAATCCCTTTCTATCGTTCAATTTGACGTTCGTCGAATTACGTATACGAACTTTCTGTTGTAGGTGTGAACGATTGACTGGTATTCCATTCTTCATCAGGCCATTTAAATCTGTGACGTAATGTAAGCACATCCAGTGTTCAACCTAAATTTAAGAAATTTCCTATACTCTAATATACATGAGTGTGTATTTATTGCTGCTGTTAAATTTTTAATTCTAGTTGTCGGTTTGTTGAATGCCGTAGGTGCTGATTTTCTAATCAATCGCGTGCTTTCATCACTCGACCTGCTAGTGAAAATACTCCTCTTGAGGTAAGAAACTTGTTGTATTAATTTATTTTCCACGAAATCCTATATGATGATTTGTGTCGTTAAATTACAACCACTGACTACACAAGTGCAGCCTACTGATCCTGCATGAAGTAAGGGTTCCGCCAATGACCCATTTCTAACAATAACTACCTACTTGAATCAACATTCAAGTGTACGACAACTCTGAATAGGTTTTCCTAAAAATGCAGGGAACCTATTCAAACAAAACACATGTGGAAAATATATGTGTCGCGGGTATTGCTTCACTTACCATGTATATGGGGGTACCGCCTTGCGTGCGAATGCTCGTGCTTGACGATCTCCACGACGTTGGACACTGTATCGCTGAATCCAATGTCGTGGTGGGGTTGGTGAGGGTACATCCTTCGAGGGGATGGGCTGCGACCAACATCCGCGGGCGAACGGGCCCTTCTGCAGGTAAGAAGAAATAAACATATCAACTGGGAAATGTTTTCAGGACGAAGATAGGACGATGTGGAATATTTCGGGTAAAGGTTGTGAAATCCGTAGGTTGTATATTTATGGTTTAATCTAACTACTTCCAACCACTGGAGAAAAAGAAAAACGTTGCCAGTGATTTATTGTTAGGCAGATAAACCAACGCTATGTTGATAAATTGTTGGAGATACTTTGGCAGAATTGAAATGCATACCTGTTCCCTGGGATAAGCTCCGAAAATGGTTGCATTCTTAACCACTTTGTAATAGATTTCATTCAATCAACCCCACTCCATCTAAGGAAGTTTCCTTGCACCTAATATTTTCCAGGGCAAACGTTCAGCCATCCACGGCAGAATTTAAAGTGGGACAATACCATGATGTAACTGATGGTTAAGCAGGAAATCATCTGGTCGTCCGATGTCAATATTACCTGAGTTTTAACTCAGAAAGTGATAAAGAGTAATCGGTAAGACAGGGAACGAGATACTCACTGTTTTGTTGGTCAAAAATTAAAAATACCGTAGCATAATTCGACCTCTTTCATTTCCGTACTCTTAAATCTTCCACATAGATCTGAGTCCTTCCAAGATCATTATTTTCATTCATATTCCTCGGTCACTAGTTTATTGGTGTGCTTATGTCAATGTGACTCGCAATTTTGGGGGAGGAAAAAGTCAGCATTTTCCAGTCATAACTGTTGACTGAAATCGGCTGAAATCTTTTTCATGAGTGCGTCCGAAAACCTTTATTCAAAAACACAAGTTGGACATGAACGGAAGAACTTACAGTTATTTTGTAGATCTCAGTTTATTAATTGAAATTGAATCATCGAAATCAAACGAAAAACAACACCCTTTCAGTTGAACAATTTTGGAATAGTGATCAAAATTACTATCTATTTCTTGGAGTAAATTGAAATTGACGACGATAGAATAATTTTGGCCCAGTAGTTTGTATAACGAACATTTGAATTAAATAATAATTTGAGTTTTGGAATTTTCTCGAGAACTTTGAAATGTTGGGCAACAAATTTTGAAGGAGGTCTGAAATTCGTTTCTTACATTATCGAAAGTGACATACCTACCTAAACATTAATATTCAGGTTCACCTTTTGGTTTATTATTCAATAATAAACCATTGTAATCGCTCTGGAAAAAAAAAATTCTAACCCCCCCTGAAAATTTCATGGTTTACGTTTCATAGGGTGTAGAATCCGAATCTGAAATACAAATTTTTCCGTCCGTCCGCCGTACGCACGATTTCTCCCAAACGGCTCTGAAAAGGAAAATCCATTTGGTATCTTCAAAACAAGAGCCAGCTCTCTCCTTAAAAAGTAGGCAAACCCTGTAAAAAAACCTCCCGATAAAAAAGTCAAGCGTGTCCTAAATTTGTACTCATTTTGAAGAACATCCACGAGGAATCGAATGAGCCCTTCCCCAAGATCCGTAGGTCAAACCATTCTCGATCTATGGCCCGATTTATGGTGCCAACATTCGCGTTATTTTGGTTTATTATTGTTTTTGTGTTGATATCAGTAACCTAGTAGTGACGTAGTAATGTGGATACTGGAGTGAACTCCTAAAAGGCTTTGTAGCCGATACACGGGTTGAAGCATTCTGATAACCATAAAAAACGCTGCAAATTCTTTCACTGGGGTTTATCATTCAATTGGCTTGCGTTCATGATTTGAATTTCTACTAAGCTTTGGAGTGCGTTTTCACAGGTGATAGAGCGATTATTGAATTTCAGGAGATATGCATAGAGCACGTAAATCTGTTCTCGACCAAAATACCTATTTGGATTGATCAGTTGATCATATTTGTGTGCCTCCTGAAATTCAATAATCGCTCTATCGCCTGTGAAACACGCACACTCCAAAGCTTAGTACAATTTCAAATCATGAACACAAGCCAAGTGAATAATAAACCCCAGTGAAAGAATTTGCAGCGTTTTTTTTCGAATGCACTCCGAAACCGCAAGCTTTGGTGCATGTCCAAATCCGCGCACCTGAGATTGCTCACCAAATCCATACCGACCGGTTAGTTGTGAAAAAATGTATTGCAGGTGAGATTAAAGGTGAGAGATTAATTTGTAAATCATATTGACACTCGAAAATGAATGTAAATTTGTTACAAATATTTTAAAATGTGGGGCGATTTCACATTTTTTATCCAATTCGTCATTTCTTAGATGATGGAATTAAATTTCGGAATCAAAAGTACATTAGTTCTGGAAAATTAAGTCTAATTTTGAAAATAATTGCGGGTTTGGCAACTCATGCAAACATTCCATGTGACAGGAACCGCAAACCCACAATTCATCTACGGTTTTCATATTTCTGTTCATTATTTCCGATAAACCATTGTTATCAACTAAAAATAAAACTGTTCGTCCTTAAAACATCGTAAAAACTGTTCCTCATTATTTCTAGTCAAAATAATTAAAACTTAGTTATTGTTTGTTACTGGTGATGTTCTAACCACCGTAAGATTCAACTAATTTATTTTTGTTCTAATAGAAAACGTACCTAATTTTTGGCTTCAATTTTTTCTTTGTATGGGTTTTTACCCTTCGTTGCGAATGGTTTAGTTTGTAAATTAGGTATTACATCTAAATATTATAGAATTCAAAAAGGCAACGATCACTCTCCTCTCTATTGTGGTTCCTTTTGGTTTATAGCCGAATCTACGCATTATCCATATTATGTCTTGTACAACTCTCTTCAGAACGATAATTTTGCACTTATTAAAGGATCAAACTTGGAAAGAGCCAAAATAATGATTAACGCCCTGGAAACTAGGGTACGAGATCTGTGTGACTCAGATTTGTCCCAGTTTAGTAAAACCTTAGGTCTTCCAGTTTGAGTTGTTCCACACCAAGAATTCGTTGGTTGAAGTCGGTCCTCTCTGATCTCTCGTGGTCGGCAGTTGGTGAAACTGAGATCGTCTGACAATTCGAATGAAAATGAATTTGAGTATCTTGATAAGTTATGTAGTTATGTACCTACGTTGCATGATTGTAAGCTCTATATTGAAGCTATGAAAAGTGGAAGTATGGGGTGTCATTTGTCAAGGCGTTATGGTGACCACACTTAGGGTACCTAAGTTGATAGGTTCGCCGCACCCTTACCGTTCAGCATAGATGTTCGGACCCCCGCGCTAACAGTGATGTAAGACAAATACGTGTAATGTTGCAGTGAAGCACGATCGTGGTCGACCCTTCCTGCTTATGGAACACCAAATCTATTTGATTTTCAGGAGGGAATTCACAACGTGAACTCAATCATGATTGTCTGAAAGTCCGCTCTTCCACTTTTCACCATTATTTTACTCTCTCCTTGTTTTTTTGAGTTGAGGAAATAATTGGTGATATTCACCAAGTTCTTCCCTCATTTGGGCCTTGAAATTCAAACGCAAAAGTGACCAAATTGTGTTACCTGAAAATTGCGATGAATACAGTGCTATAAAACGTGAGCTCGCGAAATTGTCGGTGGAGCAAAGAATGATTATTTGTGACGCATGGCAGGCCCAATGCCACTATTGACAGTACTGCAAAAACCTCAAAAGCCGGGTTCCCACGGCGTGTGTCGACGACCCTCGCGCCGTGGGACCGGAGAAGCGGGCAGGCGCGTCTATGGGTTCGTAGTCGAACTTGTGATGGTGTTCCATGGCCTGTGGTTGCGTTCCGACGGCCTGGGGTTGAATTTCCTCGAGCTATCAACTAGGTGCCACTTGTTGTTGCCATTTGCTTGTTGTTGTTGTCGATTTGTTTTGTTTTCGACTTTTTTGTTTTGTTTCGTGTTCGACCAACATTTTGATCGCTGAGTAAATATTGTACCTACTAACCTTTCTCGACTTTTATACAGTTCGGTCATCCACCAACGCCTTTCTTCCGCGCTTTCTTCCTCCGTCCTCGTTCGTTGCAATAATTTATAATCACATAAGCCGCTAGGGCACACACATAATCATCTTCACTATCCATCACGGCACTACAGATTTGGCCGCACTAGCGGCAATGCTGCATCACCCACGGACGACAATGGACTAGACGCGCATCTACGAGCTTCTATGGGCCTCCTGTACGAGCCTACCCAATCCACAGGCCGTGGGACTGGTCGTGGATCGTGAAACTGACGAGCCATGACAAGCCACCTCGCGCCACAGGCGCTTGGCGCGGCTCGTGTTAACACAGGCCGTGGGAACCCGGCTAAAGACAAACATAAATCGTTCCACAATTCGCAAGTTCAACCCTCATTACTGCGAAAAGGTTGATTGGCTCTGGAGATGTGAGGTATAAACTCTGGAGAATAAACTTTTCTGCTTCTCGTGTTTTCTTTGCTGCAATAATAGGAATGAAGCTTGGGTTAAAGATGGAATTGGGGTTTCACCTCAACAATTGTTCTTGCTGGGCAGATGTGAATTTCAACTGTTGCCGAAGTTCGACAATCATTTGAAAACTTCAGTTTTTTTAAAGGTATTCACAAACCTACCAGTGAACTCCTTTTAAATGTAGGATCGAGTCGTTTGTTTCATGATTTGAAGCCGAAAAAGCGGACAAGATTGATCTCCTTTGCATATTGGTAGTTGAAATTCGTATTTGGGCGAGAAAAGCTCATTTTTGTCTCACTTCTCTCTTTGTGGTTGTCCGTTACGGTCAATTCGTGGGTATCGGGGCAGGAGCTGTCACTGCTCTGTGGTACATTATCTAAATGTAACTATTTAAACGTAGGCGCCTATGGAGAATGTTTAGATAATGCCCCTGCAATTTACTAGTCCCTCTATAAGAAACCACCGTACATATCCCGCGCAACAGTGCACGGTGTCTAAATTTATGCGCTAGTTGTAGGCATCTACCTACTGAAAATTAATGAGAAAACAAAAATATGCAGCGATCGTACAAGAACGTCTGGATGAAAATTGTTCAAGACTCCCGAACTCTTCCGAAGTTCTCTTGCCCCTTCAACAGTGTGTGGATGGATCTATTATTTGCTCGTAGTAATGCCATAAGGGCACTCACGCTTTCAAGAGGTTAAAAATAATATCCTTTCATTCCTAAAGCCTTTGAAGTATTGATGTTCTACGGACTAAGTCACTCGCGACGAAGTTGTGGAAACCCATTTCAAATAAAAGTTCATGTTTGTTACTGATGATGACCTAACCGTCGAAATCGATTCAACAGTGTAACTCTTTACTTTCGTGGAAATATAGACAACGTTCTATCCTACTCCGTTTTTATTTATTGATGTTCTATTAAGTCATACAGGTACCCATTTGGGAATTTGCTCGATCATTGAAATGTGAGTTTCTCTTCCATGAAAATAAAAAAGGAAAATGAGAAAGTTGGGAACATATTTCAACTCAACAAAATAAAGCAGTGGATATTTAATTTAAAAAAAAACATTTATAATAAAAGAAACAGCATATTCACTAACATAAATCAAGTACTAGTGCTAGGAAAGCCATTCGGTAGGTACTAGATCAAACTTAAGAAACTTGAAGCAAATTAAAGACAAACAAGGATATTTTTAGCAACTTTGGCACAAATAAATCCAAACTGATATGAATGCAGGAAAGGAAGGAATGTACGAATTAAGGAGAAACAATTGAGAAAAAATGTAATGGTTACAATTTTAGGAGATTTTTGGTAATACTCCCGTTTTAAAATTCTTACTTCGGTTGATTTTCCTTTTATATTGGGCACTCTCATAACTTGAAAAGGTGTCATTACCTCATTGAAGCTATGTTTTCTTCTTTACTGAGGAGAAAAATTAATATTTGGCAAAAGTGTTCACTATTTTCAAATTATAAATTCTTATTTTAATTATAGGTGTCTTCTCAAATTTCATAATTTTTTCATTTTTAACAACTACCTACCGTTTTAATTTTATGCTTTTTTGAAAATTGATCTTATCACAGATATTTCCATGCTAAAATTGAAAAAGTTATAAGCATTAAGGAATGTCAAGAAATGCTTGATATTATGATACTTGATCTTTTGAATTCAACCTTATCTATTTAGTGTAAAAAGAAGGTAAGGTAGAGGACATCAACAGCGGTTGCGTTATGAACGAAACAAAACAGAACAAAATTTATTTAACTCAACAAATCAAAAAAACACATGTATGAAACAAAAAGCATAATCACTGACCATACAGTCAGGATCACAACGAAATTACAAATAAAATCAGTAAGTAGGTTGCTACGTAAGGCACAAGGAAATGGACAAGAAACGCAGATCACATTATGTTTGTATGTGTGCAGCTCTTGCAAACTTGAAATCATAATCTATGAACTGAAAATAATAAATAAGTTTATAATTTATGTAATTAACATAACAAACGAATGTAAATGCAGGAATAAACAAGAAGTTAAGCACTGCCTAGTGTTAGGTCTGCAGGTGCAAAAGATCATTGAATTCGATTGTAATTCAGTCATTGAAACAGTGTGTTTCGACATTTAGAGAGAGGAAGTGGAGGCAATATGTTTGGAAATATGATGTTTTGAGCAGTAACTATTGAATTTGAGGCCTACTGACTGCGCCTAATGTTATGGCCCAAAAGTATAGGCATCTCAATGGAATTTGAACGAGTCTTTTTGTGAGAAAAGCTCCGGAAAACATTCGGTCACTGAGCTCAATTAGACTGCATTGAACCCAAAGGCAGCAAACCTTTGCATAAAGTCAGGGAAGTCGTTTCTAGTTTTCACTATTTCTTTACTTGTGGTTCACGTCTAGCATTAGTTGGACTTGAGCAGGGTTCATATCTCTCCGGAAAGTGCATAAGCGCAGCTGATTGGCTGGATATCAGCTGGGGAGGGGGGAACATTTTTTTTTAGAGAAGCACTTTTGAAGCGAACTTTACGCATCAGATTTGTCAGATATTTTCCACTCCGCATCTGCGCAGTTCGCTACTCCGCGTACGGAATGGCGTACGGGAGCCAAAACAGCTGTGGGGGGAAGTGCGGAAAACAAGTTGTTGTGCTCGGGAAACAGCTGTTCCGGACAGCGAAAATTCCGGATGTTTATGAATGCCCCCCCCCCCCCCCCCGACTTTTGCGATTCCCCTTCATCCCCTCCACTGCTTTTCACTAGCTCCCTATCCGTATTTCTGGACGTTCTTGATGGATGTGAAACCTGCGTTAGTTCCAATTTTCATATGATCTTTATATAAAAAATATAGTAGGTAGTGTGTTTTCCCTTCTACTACCTGTTACAGGATGTATTTCAAGAGACGGGAAATATTACTCTCCTGTCAATGACAGAGTTCTCCTCTTGTTCCACAGTCTCTCAATAAGTATAACTTTTCTTGGGAAAGTGCTAAATTTAGGAGTAAAAAGGAGGAAAAATGTCTGTATCTAAATTGACTGGTAATCGGGGTTTAAGGGATAATTTGGGAGTAGCTCCTCTAGCGAAGTGTGGATTGCCGAGTTTTGATTCAGAATTATAGAGTATCCCTTGATAGATAAAATTCACTTAGGAAATCACAACCTTTTTAATTAGGGTATACATTTTGAAACATATACCTAGCTAAAATTAGGTATTAAAGATGTCCAATTTAAAGAATCTATTTGGGTATTTTTCAAGTGATTTTTGATTTTTGCAAAGGCCTGTGAACTGTGTGAGAACCGTTACTCAAACTTCTAGTAGATTTCAAAGTAAAATTGAAATGCTTACCGTATGCTGGGAGAGCGGGACCGTGGTCTGTGCTGCTGTCCTCGGTAGCTGGCAGTCGGGTGGAGGTGTTTGTCGTGCAACGATTCCACTGATGGCCTCCTTGACGGAATCACGACGTCTTGGAGGTCCATTTGCTGTTTCCCCAACATGGAAATAACCCTTCTATTAGTTGTTCTACCAGTAACATCGTAAATATCACCAGTGGAAATATCATCAGCCAGCTCATTGCTAATAATGAAACAAGCGAGTGTTTCTGAATGACTTATTTGAATACAGCCTTTGTGGTATGTGGAATTGCGATATCCGACGAAATTGTCAACCTGTAGGATTTGTAAACATGTCTTAGTTTTTACTATCAAGAAGTTCACTAGCTCGAGTCAGCCTTTGAAAATATATTGTTCATGAACCTGACTTGGGTTAGCCAAATCTTCGTTGTTCTCCGGTTCAACCACCTCTGAACCCAATTTAATTGATTGGGTGGCAAACTCCAATAACATCTCTGCAACTCAGAAAATCTATTTATTTGTATCAGTTTATTTTCAATCGAAAGATAGCTCTTGCCGTAAAAATTCGAAACTTGTGGGTAATATATTGCCAAATACTATGTTTCTTGAGTCTTCACAGAAATTTGGCACAATTTATCTCATTAGCAGACCTCAACACAGATTGAGGTTTGAAATGATGTACGTCCTTATGCGTTAACTATTTTCTAGTTAAAATTAATTACTTTGCTCACTGCTTTTCCCTTTCCTTTCAATCACATCTGAAGTGTGGGAATTTGAGTAGCTGATGATACCCACAATTCAAAAACACCTACATTAGCAATGTTAAATACCGATAGTAATTGCATTTTACTACCACCTTTCATCTAAGCAAAAAATAAATAATGCGCAGTTAGAAAAAGTATGCACGATAAATACAATTAGTATGCATTTAGGAATTCATTATCCTAGCGGACAGTGCTTTACCTGTATATACATGTATAAAAATTGTGTAAAAGTATGCAGAACACGAAATTTGAATTTGGTTTTGAAACGGTGTTTAGAAATGGAAGGATGAAATAAGATTTGAAAAATATTTTAAATGTACCATGCCACCACTAATGCATGCAACATGCTGCCTAATTGTATGTGTACAGTTTCTCAGCCCATACGCTCTTTCCTTGCATTTATTGTATTTTTCAAAACTGTAAAAAGATAGGTCTAACGATATTCTAAATTTGAATTATCTTTGAACTTTCACCTCAAGTTGAGTGTCGATACTGCAGTGGTAAGGAATATTATTCTGATTAATCACAATTTTTCAGAGATATCTTCCTTTAATCTCTGCCTTCTTTGAAGGTATATTTTTAACGAAAATCTACTGCTCATGATGCACACGAAGTGAACGTATATAATGAAAACAGTTTTACTTTTAAATAATAATAATTCTTCTTCATGACATACCTTCATTAGCAATTTAAAAGCATAACGTGTTTTCCTTCATTTAAAAAAAGCATCAGATTTTGATGAAGCCAAAATTGTTTTCGTTCTTACAGAAAAAAGGAAACAGGTATTTGCTGAGATACCCTACATTGTAACTACGGTTTGCTATATGCCTGAAAAGAACTTTGCAATGATCAGCCTTCGCAAGGTTGTAACTAAATTTTAATTTAATCACTTTGTATTTTGAAAAAAACGAAGAATTCCGAACAGTTTTTGTGTTGGATGCTCTATGCTCCAGTGAATGTTGTAATTGTTCGTGGTAACTTGTTTCAGTGACTACAACGGGCACAATCTAGACTTGCTTTTAACAATGATAGGAGAAAGTTCTATCCCTATGAACTATTTCTGTATTTTCATTGTCTACTTACATTCAAAATTACGCTTCCTATAACTAAATTCAGGCTATAAAAAAAGAACCATCTAACAACAAAATTACATAAAATACATGAACGTATTCTCCGAATTTAATCGGTTGTGACTAATTTTGACAACGCAGGATACTTGATACAACACTAGTACGATAAGTCGTTAGGGTTTTTTCATCTCCTCTCTATCGTACATGTAAATTATCATCCTAGAGTACAATTCAGAACTAGAAGATCGTGTCTAGAATCTATCCAGAATGACTATGGAATTATTCTTCTATTTTGCTCATCTTAACTCGTTACGTCACAACATTTAACGTCACCATGTAGTAATAACCCCTTCACCTTTTTAGACCTGTAACAAACAAAAACGAAAAATATCTGTACTATCTGAACCAAACGTTCAACGATTAGCCTCATCTATCCTACTGACCAAGAATAAAGTCTAACACATGTTGCAAATAATTCTTAAAATACAGTGTAGCATCCATTTAACTGACATTTTCAGCATGTGAGTACATCTAGTTCACCTCAGCAAATTAAATTATTGACGGACATGTTAGTTGAAATCCGTTTTTTTAAAATTAATGTCCATTTTGACTTTATTAATATACAGAATTACTCTTTTAGAACGCCTAACCTACAAACAATATTACCTATACTAGGCATCAATAATATCTCATCCACAAATGATGTAAGCCTTGTGCAGCAAGTTCAAGATTTTCAGAGTGGGTTGTTTGAATTAACAAAATTTATAGTATCTTATGAAAACATTTTCTGAAAGTTAGCTTTCGTACTCAATGACATATGATACTAGAACGCCTAACCTACTACCAATATTGTACTAGTTATCAATAATAACTATTAACTAGTGATGTAAGCCTTTTGCAGCAAGTTCAGGATTTTCAGAGATAGTTGTTGAGATTAAAATAATTCGGAATTTCTTATGAAAACTTTTTCTTAAAATAGCCTTTGTATAAAATGACATGTTCGAGGTCCTACTTTGCTATGCTTTTAGAGGTTTGATTAATGATCCACTGAACAGTGGTCCTAACTTTCCTACTTTGAACCAGAAACCGTGCCGATGATCCCGCGGGGGTTAATACGTTTGAACGAAAAAAACAGCATCGATGGATTGTTGAACGCCATAATCGATGGGCTCCTTGATAGGGGTAACAAATTATGAGATTAGAATAGAAAGCAAAAGGATTGCGAGGGAGGATTGGGGAGGGGGATTGCCCTTGCTCGAGTCTGCTTCTACTGTTTGGTCTCCTGTGCTGCCTTTGATGCCGTTCATAGATATCGGTTAGAGCGAGTCCATCGAAGGTTCTTACGCTACGTTGCTTATAACATCGGATGGGGATCCCTTCCGATTAATATGTTTTGTTGCGGAAATGCCACCTGGTCACCCTCGAGAGAAGACGGACCTCCGCTGACCTCGTGCTGCTCTACGAGCTCCTGAACTACCCCTTGTTGCTCTCAACCTCTCGTACATCTCCTCGTTCAACTGTGCTGTTCAGTTTACTGGCTACAAAACATGATCGATATCGCCCCCATCACCGGCTACCCCCCAGTGCAAATCTTTTTCTTTCTGCAAACCCCCAATTAGATTTTTTACATAGTCCCTTGTCGACATTAAAATCCTCAATTTCTTCTTCTCCCATTAAATTCAGTTGATTAAAATTATTGTTACATTTGAACCCCCCTGCTGCATGTTTTTGTAACGATTCCCCTATATTGCATTTTCTTAATTTCTGTTTTTTTTTCGCTCGAATAAACGAATGTTGATTGTAAATTTGGCTTGTCTTCATATAAATAGCTAAACAAATTTCAAGATTCCTGGCATCGTTAACATCCTACTGCACAGAAGAGAAAAGTATGTCCATGGATGGTCGATTCAAACCCAAATGGCAGAACCGGCTGATATGGGTTTTGGTTTATTATTTCCAACAATAATTTTGTGTAGTCGTAAAGTAAAAATTTTTTATCCCCCTCCCCACTCAAACCTCATCATTTTACGTTTCAAAGTGTGTAGATTCCAAATCTGCAATGTCCGTCCGCCGTACGGGACACAAAAGGCCTTAGAATTTATGTAAAAAATCCGTCCTTTTGCCCGTGGACTCCACTTGTGGCCTAGTTGATCCTAACTTCTGCCCAGCCCAATTGACTCATTTGCGTAGATGCCGTGGGCCAAGAACTGTCCGAAAACGTGGCCTTTCGAGGTTTTTACTGACATGGGCGAATGGAGTGTCATTTTCTAGTAATTTTAGACGCAAAATCAACTGGGGTAGGTTTCATATCCATAGAAATTCACCCATAGTAAATGATGTCAATTTCTCTGGGTACCTACAAGGGATAACCCCCCCCCCCCCCCCCCAAACTTCACACTGACACGAGCAATCACTCATTCATAATAAACCTATGCGTTAGAGTTGCCAGCGTTTTGCAAAATGATCGCTGAGTTTCGGATCAACATTTAGGCCGTGACAAACTCCTCCGAACCTTCTCCCTAATCTTTGCCCGGGCAAACAAGTTCGTCATTAAGTAAAACTTGAATGTGTACCTAAACAAAGAGAACCGGTTTTTTCAAGAGCGATTACAATGGAAAAATATTCTATTTGAAAATTTTGAATTTCGTAAGACGGAGCATGCATATTAGAATGCTTCAACCCGTGTATCGGCTATAAACCCTTTTAGGTGTTCACTCCAGTATCCACATTCACTACATCAACTAGGTTACTGCGATAAAAACATAAAACAAAATAAAAAACGCTGCAAATTCTTTCACTCTGGTTTATTATTCAATTGGCTTGCGTTCATAACTTGAATTTCTACTAAGCTTTGGAGTGTGCGTGTTTCACAGGTGAGAGTGATTATTGAATTTCAGGAGGCACACAAATTTGATCAACTGATCAATCCAAATAGGTACTTTGGTTGAGAACAGATTTACGTGCTCTATGCATATCTCCTGAAATTCAATAATAGCTCTATCGCCTGTGAAACACGCACACTCCGAAGCTTAGTACAGAGTCAAATCATGAACGAGAGCCAATTGAATAATAACCCCGAGTGAAAGAATACTTATTTACCCCAGTAATAATATCGAATAATAATCCCCAGTAATAATATTTACCTATAATAAAATTTACCTATAATAATAATATTTACCTATAATAAAATTTACTGATAATATATATTATCAGCGTTTCATACATGCTTCAACCTGTGTATCGGCTATAAACTACAAGTATCCATATCGGCCATCACTCCAGTAACCACATTCACTACAATGCGGCGCTATCGGCATCACTAGGTTAGAAACAAACAATAATAAACCGAAAAACGCAAATGTTGTCACCATAAATCGGGCCATACATCGGGAATGGTCTGACCTACGGACGTGGGGAAGGGCTTATTCGATTCCTCCTGGTATGTTCTTCAAATAGGTAAATATTTAGGCCGATTCGTCTTGTTTTGAGGTTTTTAGGGATTTTACAAAACTTTGACAGCCCTTAAAGGGCACTTCAAATTGAGTGAGATAGCTGGCTCAAGAATTGGGGCGTCGTCGGACCAAGATGGATTTTTCCTGAAAATTTCAGATCTTTTGCTCCAGCCGTTTCGGTGATATCGTGCGTACGGCGTACGGCAGACGGACGGAAAAATGTTTATTGCAGATTCGGATTCTACACCCTTTGAAACATAAACCATGAAATTTTCAGGGGGGGGGTTAGAATTTTTTTCCAGAGCGATTACAATTGTTTATTATTGAATAATAAACCAAAAACTCTTGTGTTTGTTTTGATCGCAGTAACCTAGTGATGTAGTGAATGTGGTTGAAAATGTTGGCACCATAAATCGGGCCATACATCGGGAATGGTTTGAGCTACGGACCTGGGGAGAGGCTCATTCGATTCCTTGTGTAAAGTTCTTCAAAAAAGTCAAAAATTAGGCCGCCTTGAATTTTTTTTGAGGTTTTTAGGGATTTTACAAAACTTTGAAAACCCTTAACGGGCACTTTAAATGAAGTGAGATAGTTGGTTAAAGTATTGGGGCGTTGTTGGACCAATATGGATTTTTCCTGAAAATTTTTTGCTCCAGCCGTTTTGGAGAAAACGTGCGGACGGCGTACGGCAGACGGACGGAAAAATGTTTATTGCAGATTTGGATTCTACACCCTTTGAAACATTGAAATTTTCAGGGGGGTTAGAAAGCGATTACAATGGTTTATTATTGAATAATAAACAAAAATGATGAAATATTTCACGGGGGGGGGGGAGGGTTTTCACAAAACTTTGAGCAAACCCTTAACTGGGCACTTTAAATTGATTTAAAAAAGTGAAAGAATTTAAATTTTTTTTTCAGATTTGGATTCTACACCCTTTGAAACAAACAAGAAATTTTCTGGGGGGGGGGGGGGGGGTTAATGGTTTATTATAAACCAAAATGACAAAGGTTTGGATATTACTGCTGTGAGGATTTTCCCTTAATTAAAAAGTGGTTTACACGGGCGACGTCGTTAGAGAGATTCAAGTTCACGACGAAGGAGTACATTTAGAGGATTGTGATGCTGCCAGTAATCATCCCTGGAACTTGCCCGTCAATTTGCGCCCACCCGCTTGGAAATCGGTCCAGTAGTTTTTCAATACGTTTTTGCCGAACAAACACTCTCACACATTTATTTTATACATTTAGAAATATTCTTATAAGACGCTTTTTTGAAGTTGATACACATTTCCCTTCGTCATTGTACGCAATGAAAATTTATTAATGCAATGCAGAAACCATTTGGCATGTCCTGGAGGTTTCGCCCACCTGAATTGGGCGTTTGGACACTACACATTGGGTTTGATTAAATCTTGTTCACATCTGGTGCACCTGTGACGTTATCCAAAGAACGATTTAAATTTTACTGAAGTTCGTTTAATTGATCGAGATAATAACAAGGAAGTGATGGAATGCTCTATTTGCTCCTTTCAATGGCTGAGGGGACAAGCATGGAGCACCACAGGATACCCCTGAAGCTCAAAAGCTGTAGGCGTTTGTTCACAGATTTTTCTTTCAAGAAATGGGAATGGGAACTGCCCATATGATGTGACTATAATTATGAATCCTCGTAAACAAACTTGTTATGCAAATCAGATAAAAGGATTTAGTATGCACACAAAAGTCAAAAACTCCATCGATTCATTATCTACAAAGATTGGTATCAATATAGGCTTCTAGGGCGCGGCGGAGCCAATTGACGGGTTTCGAAGTGCTATTTAAAAGATGTAAAAGTTGGAGAAAAACGGTTTTATTTATTCGAATCAGTAGGAAATTTAGTTTTTTATTCAAGTTCTGACAATGATATCACTAAGATGGAGGCCGTCAACAGCGATACACTGATGTAGCCGATTGTGGAAGTAGTCGACCGCTTTTCGGCATATAGCTAGCGGTATGGCCCGGATTTCTTCGGTTATTCGCTGTTTAAGTTGAGGCAGTGTGTTTGGACGATGTTTAAAGACCTTATATTTAAGGTAGCCCCAAAGAAAGAAGTCATAGATGCTCAAATCAGGTGAGCGCGCTGGCCACCCCACGTCCCCTCTCAGTGAGACCAGTCGCCCTGGGAACATCTGTTACAAAACAGCTAATGAAATTCGAGCTGTGTGGGCTGTTGCCCGATCCTGCAGGAACCAGATGTTACCCAAATCGTGTTGTTCAGCAAGTTCTTCCAATTCAGGCTGTAGGAAGGTTTCCAACGTCGAAACAGCGACGTCCGACTGCGAAAAATTGCAGCAGAGATGGGCAGCTGAAACCCGGGGAAGGTGGACAGCACGTCTGATCGGGGAAGTGCAAAGATGGACGGAGAGGAAACAGGGCGACGTTAAATACTATTTAACCCAGTTCCTGACGGGGCATGGTTATTATCGGTCGTTCCTAAAGAAAATAGAGACGATTTCCGAGGCAAGGTGTGTGTACTGCCGAATGGGGGACGATGATGTGGAGCACACTTTCTATATTTGCCCGAAATGGCAGCAGCTAAGGCAGGAAGTGGTGGGAGTAATAGGTGATTTCAGCCCAGAAACAGTAATAGAAAAGATGATACAATCTGCGGAGAACTGGAGTACAGTCAGCACGTATATCACTATGGTGCTCAAAGAAAAGGAAGTGAACAGAAGCTGGAAATGAGCCAGGGTAGAAGTAGTGAAGACCAGGAGGAACCCTCGAGGTTAAAAAGGGGACTGTCCCGAAGTAATGCCAAAAAGCAGTCCCGGGACAGTCCTACAAGAAGACAGGAACGGTGTTTTTTAGTCAGTATGCCACGATGGAGACCCCGACACAAAGGGTGAGGGGACACATCTTTGATGTATACCCCCTCACTGTCAGTCCAGAAATGGATTTTCCACCAACCTTTATATATATTTTAAACAAAAACCGTCGAAACAGCGCTGTGAATTTACTGTGACGGTGACATTTTCCTTTCGAAAAAGTAAGGGCCTGTCACTCCGAATTGAGACACAGCACACCAAACTGTGACGTTAGGTGAGTGGAGTGGTCTTTCTTTTTTTTTATTGTGTTAGCAGAGGGGACAGAAACGTTGACAGGAATGTTGAAATGGCGCCGATTGCCAGCTGGGTCACGATCACAGAACATTATTTTAGTAAGACGTACGAACGGCAAAGTATTCCAGTCCAAATTATGGTGCCAACTAAAACCTACAGACTCTAAGGAACACAAATAGCCCTTTTGCACCTACCTGCCCCACCACAGCCCGAGCAATGACCCTTCGAAACTCGTCAATCGGCTCTGCCGCTCCCTGTATGACTAATGATAGAAAATTGAATTTTGTAACTAAAATATTTAACAGAATACAACGATCCTAATTGAATACAAAATCCCTGAAATGGGAAGGATGACTATAAAAATTGTCATCCTCAGCAAGGACTTCACAGCTTTTGTCAAATAAGCTCAAAATGTACAAAACTCTAAACTCATTGCAGGTTGAAAATTACTTTTACTTGGTTGTATTTTTTTATATTTCTTTCCAAGAAAACCAAACTGTCGCAACTATAATTGCTGCAATTCTAGAGGCTTACACCACTTTCACAACGTGATATGTGTTTATTATCAACTTACTTTGAGCGGAGAGTGTTCCGTCGAGAGAGCAGGCAGCTCGCCTCATCATCCTCGTGGCGGCCGTTGGCCCAATTCCCAGCCGCTACGTCCAGGAGGCAGTTAAAAAACGAGGAGCGCTGCCGGAGCAAACAAACTATGGCTCAAGCCAGAAAAACATGTCATGCATTTTTTTGTTTCTTTTTCATTTTGCACCTTCAGGCGAAGTTCACAAGTAGCATGGGGGAGGAAACAACAATATGACCGACTACCTAGGAACGGATAATGTATTTGACAGCCTTAAAGGAGTTAGCGAGGGGAGTTAGCTGGATGAGTAGGAAGGTTTCACGGTCCTTTTTCAATATCATATAGGCACTGATTATCCTATTTATGTAAAATGTACTATAATTGTACTTGAAACCTGTTTTTCTGTACTCACACATCAATGATTGTCCATCAGTGTACCACTTCCTTTCTCATCGTTGAAATTATAAATTGCGTCAGAATTATTAAAGAAGACGTGTTTTTTGCGTAGTTTTTCCTCTTGATTTTAAGTCAAAAATATTAAAACTTCATCAAACGCGTATGTTTCATCAATTCTATTGAATCAAACATGTTGCTAATAACATCAAAAATTATTAGGGGCGTTTTTAGATTACCTATAAACTGCTCTTTGAATCTCGACCTCTATAACCCAAAGTTACTTTTTGTTGATACAAATAGCACCATTATGTTACAGAAATTTTCTAGTAAATTTCAGAAATTTTAATAGCAATGTTAACATTCCAAACTGGGGTACTTTCAGACTAATTAATTTTCATAACGAAATATTTTGATGTGTGTAGATTTTTGAAGGCAATTAGTGCGGATATAGTTTACAACCTTTTTGAATAAATTATTTCATGTAAGCTTAAGTTATAATTTTGTATGATATACCTTCAACAAATTTGTATTGGCTTTGGTATGAAACTTATATTTACATTATTACTGGTTTTATAGTGTTACTGGTTTATACCTATCTATATTTTGGGCATTAGTCTCTCTGAAGGACGCTTCAAGGAATTTGAAAATCACAACGTACGTTAAGCACGTAACTATGCTGTGAATCATTCAGCGCATTCTGTATGCTGCAGAAATGGATTTAAAAAATGTCAACAATAGGACAGTGAAACCTGTAGATGGAATGAAGGTTAAGGAATAAATAGGGCTGCTTACCAATCTGGCTTTCTTTCTGCAGTATATATTTTTTCATTAAAACTGGTAACGAAAATGTTGCACGAAGAGTTTCCTAAACCTTTTAACTTATTAGCACCAGCCACCTGATCCTGAAAAAATCTTGATCGCGAATAAAGTGAAAGAGTTATTACTATATTAAACTTTTCTTCTTCGCTGACGTCACCTGTGAAAATCCTTTATAACGAGCTACCTTTTCGAAACTCCTGGCACGAAACTGCTGTTGTCTCTGTTTACTTCGCCTAGGTACCTAATGCCCTCCAGCTAATATCCTTATATTTTGTTTTGTGTTCATTTGTAATAGTCATTATTAAAAACTTCAAGACGCGAATGCTTCTCCAATTTTTTTTTAAACCATTTTACATTATTTTATCGATCTATACTTTTTTCTGAGAAACAAATTAAAATTTAATTCAACCAAAACTTTAATTCGAAAAAAAAAATACAAAATTAAACCCGGTTGTGAAGAAATATTATTTAAAAGAAAATGTGAACCAAAAATGATCGTCTAAAAAAATTGTGCAATGTGCAGACATGCAAAAAAACCTATTGTTTTTCCTCAAGAAACATTCATTCACATATTGTATGCAATTACATTAACATAATGTTTCATGCATGTGCAAGAAACTAAAGCTTAAGAGACTCGACAAAGTTGAAAAAAATACGGGCTCATTTATGAAAATTTCGTTTTTAACCGAATATTCTTGTGGGCTAGTTCAAAATATTAGAATTACAGTTAAAAACTAATTACATGCTTAAATTGAAGCTGACAGCTGTTTTTTTTCGTTTCTTGTTGTTTCCTAAGAAATACTGTGGGGAAATAGGAAATATAACCTTCCTGAGCTCATGCTTTAATTTTACTCTTGATTTTTTGTCGATGTTGGCATTCTCAAATAACTATCTACTTAAAATTTTTCTATAACTAAGGAAATTTTGAAGTTGAAAGAATAAAATAATATTGTGCGTGGCTTGAGAGAAAATCAAAATTGAAAAGTAAAAAAAAAAAAAAAAAAAAAACTATCAAAAATATCGAGGAACAAAATTATTGTTTGTTTTTAACAACATAATAATATATTGATGTATGCAGTTTTCAAATTATAGTATGCAAATTAGCTTTGAGGCATTCATAAGTTCATTTTTCACGTCGTTATGAATCAGACAAAATTGTGGGAATGGAGATGGTTTCCAGTTATAAATCTGGGCGATTGCTAAATTTTTCCGGCTTCCTCGCATAGATATAAAGTGAAGACGACCACAATATTTCGGTGGTGGTGCACAAAATTGCCGACAATAACAATATTGATAGTGTAGACATCACGCTGATCGTTTTTTGACAAAAACGATTTTGCTCTACGTCATTGGAACACTGTCTGATTCATACTCAGGTGCTGCAGAATTTGTTTCTAATTGAAGCGCTTGAATAGAAATAACAAATCAAAAAAGAAAGTACTGAAACGCAACAAAGTCTTCTACGAGGAAAGAAAAATTTGTTAGTAATCGAGAAAAATAAAGAAATTGCATATTTGGAAATACTACCGCCTCTGTCGGGTTGGCGGGGCTTTGTTGACCGAATCCCTGTAAGCAGAAACACATTGGCGTTACTTGGGGGGGTCCTCTTAAACCTCTCTGGGACGTTCAAGTTTGACAGTTTTTTTAAACCGCTAATCTTTTCTTCTGGATTTGTTATTCAAGCTGTCATTCCATGAGATTCGACGGGCGAAACTAAAGTTGAATGCGCTTGTTTTGTTTTACAATCGCACTTCAAAGCCAACTCTCAGGATCTCGATAAATGCATTCGAACAACCTAGATTTTGATTCCACCTATTGTTTTGAATTGTAGTTGCTTATGATGGAAAGCTTATTAGGCATTAGGCAAAAACAGTCGAAGAAATACCTACCTAATTACTTTCTTTCTTCGTTGGAGCTAACGATCCTTGGTACTTTCAGTTGAGCACTATTCTGGATTTTCATGAAAGTGTTTAAGGCTTGAAGACGAACACAATCGAGTGGCTTGTGACAAACCTTGAGGAAATAAATATTGATAGCCCGAATTCATAAACTATTGTTAGTTCACGCTAAACGAAACTATAGAAATCTTGGATATTGAATATGATTAATCAAACCCTTTATTTCGGCTCTATGGCCTGCTATACATGTACCTAAGTTTGATAATAAAATTGGAAAAAAAGTGAAGGTGAATTTTTTCTAGTTCGTTAGGCAATCCATCTTTGATCAAATGAGGTTTGTGTAAATAAGATTCCTCGAACATATCGGCTTCGAAAAAATTACGGTAGCCTTATCTTTTGAAACGATGCGGCAGGTGATTTAAGGCTCTAGTTGTGGATTTTACCGTGCATGATACATTTGCAAGTAGGGAATTCCTCACGAACTTGATTATGGGCTAGGGTTACCGATTCGAGACATTGCATTGTCGCTAACTTGAAAGTTGGCTATTGAATAAACTGCTTTGTAAAACACACTTACCTAAAATTAGGATATCAAACTCTTTTCCGAGCTTTCGTTGTTTTCAATATTACAGTCCCAAAGGTTCTGCGTTACCGATCCGAGTGAAACAGGGTCAACTTTCTTAAGCATGCTTTGAATAAAACAGCAATCAAGCCCCACACAAAAATACTTACACAGAAAACTCTCTGGTACCAGTGGGAAGTCATTTTAGTGAAACTACTTCAAGTTGATTTCTAAATCTTACGTAAAAGGGAAAAGAAGAACAATAAATTCTAAGATCTGCTTTTGTGAACGCTATCAATTCCTAATAAAAAAAGGGCAAGTCAAATAAAATATATTCAACTACGCTATCTATGAAGATCAAGTGATAAGGGTAGGACCTGAGTGTAAAAAATGGGCTGAAAGTTCCTAAATACTTTGAAATTAAAATAATAGGTAGACCTAAGCATAAAACGCCAAAATTTGCCAAATCCTATTTCCCATCTTGTTATCAAACTTTGCGAGGGCTTAGCAAACCAAGTTTCAAGCCGGGTTTATCCTGTTAGTAAGTGATGATGAGTATTTGGAAATTTCGCTCAATAATGTTAATTTTCATTGTCGTGAAAAATTGTAGTAGATGCATGTCAAGTGTTTGATACAACAAACGAATCAGATTCGGTGACACATCCAGGCAAAATTCTGAAGCTCTTTTTCAAAACGTTCAGCCATTAGTTTGTTCGATATCAAGAATTACAAACAACAATCACAACCAATAAGAGAAAAATTAAAAACGAGTGGAAGAAAATAAAAACTTAACCATCCAGAAGATGTGCTATTCATAGCATCAATTCGAATGTTGTTGTTTAAAAAATGCTTTTAGAGTACATTTTGGTGTATTTTGAATAAAAAGAGAAAGATGGTGAGTTGTGGTTTGTGTACAAAGAGGAAGAAGACACAAATATCAATAGAGGGTCAAATGGATAGATTACTAAATTACTGTTCCGGAAGTAATACAGTAGTACAAGGGATGTACACATGTATAGTACAGTCTCTAAAGGTGTTTTCTCTCAGAATGTAAGAACAAAGAGGGAATACTTTGATTTACCACAGAAAATGTATACGACAATGAAAAATATGGCATGTTAAAAGAGTGCGATGAATGGTGGGGATAGATGAAATTAAGAAAAGTATCATGTTATGCCATGTTTCGCTTTGGTCGTGGTTTTGTAGTTGGTCACTCACTGGAGCTGCTGTCGACTCGATTTGTCCGAATCGCGTCGTTCGCCAGCACTCGAGAATGAGAAGACCTGCGTAGATTTTGCCGACTGTTAGCTTCCCCTTTCCTGAAAAAAAAAAAAAACACTAAGCATTTATCTTACCAATAAACTTGATACAGTGGGAAAGATCTTACTTAGTTTAAGGGAGATACTGTCTTGCTGAAAGCTCGAGATTAGTGGTTTCCGTATGGATCACTCATGTGACGAAAGATTGCGGAGGTTGAAAATTGGTTGCTAATTGTTTGAGAATACTTCCGACGTATTATGTGATTCATACCCACCACTGGTATGATACAAGACACGTTGTTTTATCTCTTAAAGGGGTGCGAATTGACCTACTGAGGGTCGTAATTGATGCCGGTGAGAGGCAAATTCGTCCAATCAAATCATAAATTTCAAATAGATTTTCTTGAAAATTGAACGATTCATAAGCCTCACCCATACTCTTTCTTATTGCTCAAACCTTCCCTGATTACCAACTTTTGGAGCTGCGAAGGAAAAAATGTGCTACTAATATGTATTCCGTATGACGATCCAGTAATGTTTTTTTTTCACTGACTGCCCTGCTGAAAGGACTCTTGCATTGACACTAGTACCTAACAGCTGTGGAGGGAGTAACAGAGGCAAACAGGAGCCACTCTTCACTTAGTTCGTAAGGTATAATTTGTTAAATGACAAGCGTCTTAGCTGTTCAAGTAAGTATTATTGAAAATAGTACGATATAAGAGAAGCATATTGCTCCGGCAGAAAATTTGGTGATTGGCTACAGTTCTTCATTACGCTCACACCTCTTTCTGATTGAAAGGAAGAACCTTGGCCTTTAGATCCGTTGACATGGTTTACTAAGTACTAGAACTCCAGTTTTGATAAGCATAAGATCGGATAGAGGAACTTGCAGCCTTGGATTTTCTGAATCTATGCTCACTTGTACCACGGTAAAGCTGTTCTAATTGTACTTCTTTATTTCAATCAGATGTTATGAGCACAAAATTTTATCTTGAGCTGAGTGCCTTAACCTTGGCAAATAGTGCCCAGTAAAGCTTATAAGCTTTCGTATAAATACGAAACTGCGCAGCGATTGTTGGGTCACTCCAGGTCCGCATTTAGCTTTATGCCGCCCCTAGGCCGGGTGAGATCTGCCCCCCCCCCCCTCCCCCCAAGATGGTATGGTAATAATTATATGTCCCCTACTTTATATTCAGGTAAATTGACACCTCCCCAATAGGCGCTCTTTTGTATATATGAACAAGCAAAATGACAAGTTTGTTTAACATTTACACGCCGTGATTGACTCATTTTCTTTATAGTTGCATTTTACTTAATACTAAATACCCTTCATACTTTAAGTTTATCGAAATTCATAAGAAATTGGATATTTTCCGTTTTACGTATATACGTATACCACCATTTAAACCCCCCAACAGTGCCACTGTACAGCACTCTGCGGAGTTAGGTTAGGTTATAGTATATAGGCCTACAGCCTACACTAGGCCTAGCCTAACTCCGCGTAGCGCCGTACATCAGCAATGTTTTTAACGATTGTATACTTATAAGGGAAAAGATCCAAACAATTCATTTATTTTATCACAGACAACGTTTGAAATGCTGATTTAAAGATTAATAATTACGTAGCATATTTTAAAAACTCAACTTCCATCTAATGAAAGGGATTAATTAAACGTACACTGGAATAGGTTGAAAACGTGTAAAAATTTTAATTACATACATCATACGTGTTTTTGTGAACGCTCTGGCCTACCGATGATACAGGATCAATGACACATGATACTATATATTGCGTTATTACGTTCATTCTGTAAAGTATATCAGTAGTGTGGTAACTCTACTCTTAGGTTTGCCAAAAGTATTGATATTTGTTGTTTTCGATTTTTGCCGCTGGTGTTTTAAATTAGTAATATAAATATAATATATGTGACCAAATTTGCCGCCCCTAGATATCTGCCGCCCTAGGCCACGGCCTACTCGGCCTAATAGGAAGTACGGCCCTGGGTCACTCCATGAATTTAAGTCAATTAATTAAAAAAAGAAGATCGGAATGCGAAGGATATTTACCCTCGGACTGTGGTATTAGAAGATCAAGCATCTTCTTTGCTTGTAATGGCCAAATGCTCCTCACTGTGTCACGGAGTTCCTCATCTGCTTGGTCCATTTCTTCCGCTATTAAATTTGAAACAATATAACCAACACAATCAATACAGATCACACAGTTACTGATTCGTAATTTCTGGCATATTTAATCTTTTAAGATTCATATCAACCATAAGGGTCATTAGCAGAATTATTTGTGGCTCAGTAATTCAAAACTTGAGTTTAGGCCATCTTCCTGAAAAATGTTTGGAAACTCTTACAAGTTGTCCATACTTTGATGGCTCGATGGTGTCTAACTTTATTTAGTTTTATCTGATTTACTGTTAATAAACCGAGAGGCTAATCAGCCGTATCTTATTGATTTGAAGCAGAAACAAAATACAGTAAGACGAGTTACTTACCGCTCCTCATTTTAATACTGAGATTTTCGCGGATTAGTGCAAATAAGGTCGTGGTGAAGTTCACTTTGCCATCTGAATCGACGGGCATATTCATCCGAATCAGCTTTTTGTACGCTAACCGATTGGGACATTTGTTGCCAAAACCCAGCGGAGGGTCGATGTTCTTCAGCATGTCATACATTTCCGTATAATGTATTTTACCCCTGGAAACGTAGACCAATCCATGTTTTGACTTTCAGCATGTTCATGTCTTATATGTTTTCCTGTAGTCATTCATTAAATTGTCAATATGAATCTACATGTTGTTTACAATCTTATCTTCTGGCTATTGCATACTCGTATTTTATTGGAAATTACTATTGAAATTCGCCATTGCTTTTGATTCCTTGATGTAGAAGAATTGCAAAATGGTTTGATGCAAATATATTTGAACTGAATTAACTCCTCCATTGTATTTGAATGCAATCACTTCACACAATATATCACATTGCTATAATTTTACGATCAATAGAGTTGGTTTTATATGAAATGAAGTGTACATAGTTCGATAAGTACTTACGTTGCATTTGGATCGTATTCTGCCCATATCCTAACAAACTCATCCAAATGGTGGGCGCCCAAAATGGACGAGTCTCGAGTTAAATAATCAAAGTTATCCATAATGACAGCAACGAAAAGATTCAACATCTGAAAGATAAAACACAATTCAATATGGCTGTACTTACAATAGTAATATGAATGATAGAGTCACCTAAGGACGGCCAAGGCCTCATAACTGTTGATGAAGGGGAGAGGGGTTAAATTATCGAGAAGAGAAATTAATTGTGATTTTTGGAAAGGGTGACAATTTGGAAGGGTTAACTTCTTCGGAAGATCACTAAACTTTTTCATGCACCTCTATAATTGTTCCTAATCTTGTTGTGAAGATATAAAAACAAGTTTATAAAAAAATTAGTGACACATCCATATAAAAACGGAAAATGTACTTATTTATTGAAACCCCCATTACAGGGTATTGCAAATAACAAAAACAGTCAATATTTCGCTCCTGGTAAAACCAGTGGTACTTGCTAAGACCCATATGTTGGTGGCAAGCCTAGGTATGGGCTAATGCAGGCGTAGTGTACACTCTTCTTCTGTGGTTCCAGTGAAGCTCCCTATCAACTTTCAACGCCCTATTGTAGACAGGAGAGATTTGTTAGGTTGAAAACCATTTCGCACCCATGAAAACACGATTTTTCCATAATTATGGTTAATACTCGTATTTCGGCTGCTGGTCAGGGGACCCACTATTTTGTAATAATGAGCAAATTGAGACCCTATTGACTACCATTTGATGTAAATCGGAAGTATCTGATCTCGATGGAATAGAGGACGGACGGATAGACAGATAGAAAGATGCGCGCATAAGAATAACAACGTTTGGTAACGCCAAAAATAAATAAAACAATGGATCAATAATTTTTGACAGCTATTTGAACATTGCCTTGATGACGACACGTCGCATCAAAACTGACTCCATACAACCGTAAGTTGGTGGGTGAAGTGTTGAACAGAAAATTGAATAGTGAGACAGGAACTCTTTCTGTTCCTAGGTATGTAAATGAAATATCGTGGAATGGGTTTGCGTTGAACATAATTACATTTCTGTATGATGCCGAACCCTTAAAAAACTCGTGGTTTTAAAATGAAACAAGCCTCAGGGAAGTATGAAAATAGTGGACAGCACAAGAACCGCAAAGATGCACCAAGAGTGTGCGAGCTGGGTTTTTAAAAATAAAAGGCAACGCCATAGTTTTCCCTCCAAGCCCGAAAATGTAGATATATGCTAGATAGGTACATAATCACATGGTGTTTTATGTATGGTGCCCAATCATCGATACTACTATTTTACGTACAAATGTGGAACCATTTTAAAGTCATACTTACAAGAAAAGAACAGAAAAAGATGAACGATACGAAGTAAGCGTAGGCAAGGCTGGACCCGCATTCGTTTCCCACTTTGTTCCTCGGGTCGCAGGGACGGTTCTTCACACAGGACAACATTATCGATGGCCAGTTCTCACCCGTTGCACACCTTTATATTAGCGCACAGAAAATTTGTCAGAAATATGTAGGCTATTTATTGCAAAGAAAATGTTTGGTGGCTCAGTTTCTACGCAGTATTTCACAATGTAATGTGAATGAGTAATAAGTCTGAATGGATTACTATCAGGCATGTTATTAATTAATGTATCTCTTTTTCCAGTTTTACTTCTTGGTATCTTCAATGTCATGAAAAGTGAACGAAGAAATGCTCATTTTATTAAAAATCGGTCTGATGTTTGATGTTGGGACTTATAATGGAGCGATTTTGTGTCCAAAACTTACTTTGATCTCAAACATAATTTTTGAAGAATCATGTAGGTGGTAGGTAATGCAGTAATGTCGTCTGCAGTTCATAAAGAGGTGATCTTAGTGACTGCATGTATTGAAAACAATCCAATTTATGTCATGATATTGATTTTTTGTATAGTTTCTTACTTATAATTGGACATTTGCTGTCTAAAGACCATTTTACTATATTTCAATCGTTCACAAAGGTACTTTTACCCATGGGCGATTCTCACAAAAAGGGCAAATTCAATGTCCCACGCCCACCACTCGGCGAGAAGTTGAGTTTTTAGCTCCTGGCTTTCAGAATATCGTCACTGTGCTCTCCTCTACCAGAACATGATTCAAAAGGAGGCCTACTTACTTGTTCATATTTTTTATTGGACCTTGAAGCACACTTTTTCCGCTTACCGTGGGTGTCCCCATCTAATATTCAAAAATGCTTTCCCCTGAAAACGACATCCTTATCACACGTGAGACATCTCCATGATTTTTTCTTAAGGGCAATCGATTTCTGCAGCGAAGCAATTGCAATTGCAATTTGGAAGCAATTTGCGGCTTGCAACGTATGGTTGATTGGACAGAAGTGAGAGAGAACTTTGTCCCCAGAAATTTGTTGATCCCCGGGGGTCAATTAATAAAAATCCCCCCCCCCCCCCACCAGCAATTTTGGTACGGGAAAGTCTCTGGTCATGATGTGGCAACACTGCTCTTGAAACCTAACCAAAAACCGGCATGTCAGCTTTGTCAGTTGGCCGTTGGTGCTCGACGTCACTTGTGGAACGGGTGCGTATTTTTATTCACCTGATTCCCATGGTATCATGTTTTCTCTCTAAGGCATTGTCCAATAATTTTCCAAACCCTTTTATTTTCAACACCATAAACTGTCGTTAGTATCCATGTTTTAGTTTTTGAAAGCAAGTATTTCTTTGGCCGTCCTTGTAGTTTGAAGAAATGTTGAATGTATCGGTGGAATAGCGCATAGGCTTCTTGAACAATATCGTGAATGTCATTTTTGGCAAAATGGACTGTAATATTGTCTTTAATCATCAAATAATTAGCTTTCCATTCTTTCCTGGTCCTTCTGAGGGTTTTGAAAATTTTATGAATATACCAAGTAAACAGGAAGCCACAGGAATATACGGGGTTTTCACAGCCTATTTGTTACTGGGAGCCTACAGCAATTCAATTGGTGACGTATTGAAAAGTCATATCGGTTTCTGATTACCGTGGGAGGGTTGTGATTACCGTGGAATCCAAAACCTTAAATTTGAAATTTTCTGGGTGGATAGTGGAGTTTGATCACAACCGAGCATTTTAAAATCATCCCCTGCTGTCAGAGAATGGCCCTGATTTTTTTAAAATGTTTCTTCCAACTTTTTGTGTTGTTCATTATCTGAAAAAAAGTTGCCTTTTTGTGAGAATCACCCTGAAATGGTCAAAAGTTGATAGCTCTTTTTATTAATTTTAGGTGAAATCAAACTCGGGGCAATTTCAGGAGGGAAGCTCCCTGGACCCTCGGATGCTTACTGCTTAGAGCTTGCGGCTGAAATTAAAAAAACAAACATGGAACATGCTTTAAGGTGGCCATACACGACGGGTCCAAGAGGCCGAACGGCCACGTTTGTGTGTGAGGAAGTTCTAGCGGCTCGACGTGGCTCGGGGAAGAACGGCTGGATTTTCGGAAGAGCCAAAATCCTCGGGGCCGATCCACCGAGCGGCAGTTTGTACCCTCCGTGTGTATGGAATCTCGGGTCCGAACGGCCTAGGGCCAACTAGCGGCTCTGCCGTGTGTGTCGTATCTCGCGTCCAAACCCTTTCAGTAGCTGCTCAGACGGCGATGAGTACGTAAGTGCTAGTCAAAAATAGCAAGTTATAGGCCTGGTATTGTTGTGGTCTGGGAGTAGTTTGATATGACGCACGTTGGATTTAAATTGTTTGTTCTACGTGTTGTATTAACGTGCTCATTTCCTCCTTGTTGGTTGGTGCATTTTGAAACGAAAAGTACTGGTGTGTTGTACTATTGACATCTGCTATCAATTAGTGCATGATGACTAAATATGTCTACACGTAATTTCGTAACGTTTAATTTTGGCCTTGGGGTCGATTTAGATGTTTCGACGTCAGCTCTGTTATCGCTATGCCTGACAACAATTCTCGTCGTATGGTATTAAAGGAGTGCTGTTCAGCATTGTCCTCAAACAGCTGAACCTAGGTTTCAACACTATTCTTGTGACCACCTCTTGGATTTGTATTAAGTCATTTAATTCTGATATCGCTGTCAACTTAAATTGCCGATGTGGGATTGCACGGTGAGAGGAAAGGTATTTTATCAATCGCTGCTTCATAATGTGTTGGTGGCTTCTGGTTTTCTACCTAAGCGGGTACCTCTCTTTTAACATTCTGTTCTTTCCCCTTAGTTTGAGATGGGTTTTCGACTTCCGGTTCTCGGTTTTGATATTTGATAAATTGATCAATTGGCGCTTGCTTCTCGTTATTTTTTGATTTGCCGCTATTTGCGTTTGCATTAGCTGAATCATCTGCGTTACCTTTTTGAAGGCGGTTATCGCCGGGTCAGAAGTCAGTTTGTGCGCTTTGCATAGTCGGCAGACGAATTTCGCCTTCCGAGACGCAGCCGCCTTCTTCCAGTTTTCATAGCTATGCCCTGAGCGTTGTGAATGATAATGCTCTTAGCATTCTGTGCAAAAAATGGGGTTCGCTTCTTCCGGCGATTCTATGGGTGTACCGCATAGGCTCCCAAACTACTCCCAGACACAACTGGCTTGGTCACTAGAGTAGACTGGCTCTGCCATGTGGGACCCTAGAGTTTTGGCCCGAGGCGAAGTGGACTCGTGCTAACGGCTCCAGGCCAAAAGGATCCGTCGTGTATGGCCGCCTTTAAGCATGCTATTCTTGCGGTTTTCCTTTCTCTAACTTTTTTTTCAGGTTGGTGGTGTGTTGCCTAAAAGATTAATGGGTGCTATGTAGCCAGAAATAAACAACTATTCAAGAATAAATTATTTTACAGCCCTAATGAAAATGGCAATTCTTTGTAATTTTTAGTTTCAATTGCTACCAACCAGTTTTTCTTCGTTCACCTTTCTCCACAAAATATTGCATTCGATTGGCTTTATATCGACCTGTAACTTCAATATAAATAAAACAGGATCGACAGATTGGAAAATCAAGAGCTCAGTTTATTAAGCATTTTATGGATCACTGAGCTATCAATTCAACTGTTCGTTGAAATAAGTTGTGGTCACTCTAAATAATTCTATTGACTTTTAACATAACTTGACATTATATACTTTTTCTGTCAAATTGGATTCTAGATTTGAAAAATGTTTACAAAGCAACTCTTGATTTCTCAAGCGTAATAGTCCGATTATATTGTCCCACCAATACAGTGGCCAAGGATTCTAACGTAACTATCAATCATGATTATACTCAACAATATTATTGTTGTATCAAATTAAAAATAGTGGTATAATCTGAGCTACGACAACATGCTCGCATTGAACCAAAACTTGTTTTACAAAAATGTAGAAATAAAAGAATTGAAGCATCTACCAAACTAAACCATCTATCGACTCGAATGATTAAGAAATGTTATACTCTGATAGTGAAACTTAGTGTATGTACAAACCAAAGTCTTCCCTACAGGAAAACTAATAATACAATTTTCTAGTATGTTGCAGTTTTGTTTGTGTCAAAATGAGTGATATGTGAACTATTGGATTAAGTGAAACACTCTGTGCTGATATACTACTGTCAAGTGAACTATTTCAAGATGTCAGAAGTGATGGGTACCATTTTGAAGACAATGCCAATAATGATAGGCGAATGCGATAGTGAGATTTGATGTGAGGTTAATCGCTGGTGAATAGTGGAATCCAAATGAACTGGAGAACATTAGGATCAAAATTATTGCAGTACAAATTAAAATTTATTGAATGAACATTTTATTCATTTTTAATCTGTATACTCATGATCTAGAGACATTTCCAAGCCCTTATCAAAAAAGAAGAATGTTGATTTACAGAAAGGCATCAAAACACCAATAAAATTATGAAAACGTGATTAGCAAAGCAGGTAGTTAACTGACAAGAAGTTGAAGTTATATTTACAAACGAGGCAGTAAAATATTTTTTTACAACTACCACTTCCGCTTATCCAAAATTTTAAAGATAATATAATGACATCCATGCTGATGTGGCTGATTTACACATTTAACTATGTTTCCTATGCCTCAGTCTTTATCAAAAACTTCAATAATCTGCAAAACATTGGGACTAATATGTGGTTTGTACCGATCGATTCAATACTTGATACTAAGGGTGGCTCCTGATAGGGACATAGGCGCATGTGCAGTGCACATTTTGCACCTCTAGCCAATAAACTAAAAGGAAAACAAATTGTAAAACCCTCTTTTTCAAGTTTGAGCCTATGCTGGGAAAGAGACCTTCCTGAGTTTCTGGTCAATCAGGAGCAACGGTGTGCAGATTTAATGTGTGCTCCGAAGTCTCCACTGATTAGGCAGAATTTCCATTCGAATTGATGCAAGCCTACACAATTGTCCTGTAGAAGACTTGAAAAACATGAGATGGGGCAAAGTGTTTCATGTTCTAACCATTAGGAGCACTTCTTTTCATTTTGCCTATCAGCGTAGCTCTCAGCTTGTCACTATTTCTGTGGTTTGTTTGTTCTATGTGATTTTTTCAGTTATATTTTCTGCTTCTATGAATGTGTGATGGATATGGTTAGTTGGTCCTTCCCGATTCTTGAATCCGTCGCCTTGGCAGATGAATCAGCCGCCTTCAAGCGTTTGGGACATCCTCTGAGTGTGGCGGAGCATTAATCTGCATTCAGCTCAATGGAAGGGGCAACTATACCATTCCATCACCTCACCTCCCCACGTTACAAATGTTAAGGCCTTTGCATCAAGCAAGCATTATTTATGAACGTTGTTCTCAAGCAAATGTGAGCAAGATACTCAGGCAGTGTCATCCCAACTGAGCTGAGTTTGGACACTCTGTTTGTAAACGTTTTCGATTGTTCGAGAGCGTTCCACCATTCATCGGTAAACCTAGTGGATCTGTTATTCTGTGCCAATAACTGGATAAAGGGATTCGCATTTGTTGCGCATCCAGGTCAACATATCAGCACAGGATCGAATGGCTGGTGGTAATTGTTGCGTTATTAAGGAGTTTTTGTGGTGAAAAAATGTCATTATTTTGTGTTTATTGCGTTTACGTTTTCATGCAGTTTTATACGTAGTGGGACTGCGAGAAGTGGATTAGTAGAAATTATTATTTGGCTAAGAAAAGGACTCTTCAATTCCCTTTATGATAGCTGGTGTTCCCTGAGTTTTGGGTGACGAGCCACCACTGCTTGGTACAGTATTCAAGCATTCATTTAAAAAACTTAATAATCAGTTTGATTCAAGTGAAGCTGAACAGTTATTTTTGATCCTTTCAATATTCAGATCATATTTTTGCGCAGCAAGTTGTTTTTCAAGTGTATTTGCTGTCATAAAACGCAGATATGTGCAGTACCTGGTACTTCACCCCTCTGCAGCCCTGAATTGGGGAAGTATTTCGATTACGAAACATATAGTGAGATTGAGTTTCTGGAGATCGTTCTTCGAAAAAGACCCCAACCCAAAAGACATATGCGTGTCAGAAAGTGTTGATGCCTATCTGGTATATTGTACATGCGCGAAATTATCAGCCCAACAAGCAATAACAACTACCTACCTATCTAATGCTTATTGTGACGGATGTCATTTACCTACGTCTCCACTATATCATCAATCCGTATTTATATTCATGCTTTTCGAATTTTCAATATGAATACTATCAGCGTTGATTTCAAGAAATTAAAAAAGTAGATAAATAATTGCAAGCGGAAAATTGTATTTATAAAGCCCAAGCAATGATTGCAAGTTTCGCTTTCTAAAGAATCTAACATGAAATGAGTTATTCTAGAGTATTGTTGAGAGATTTAATTAACTGGCTAAAAGTCCCAACAATTACTAACATAATTTCAAGGTTTCAAGTTTTTGGGATGCATTAAGTGTTGAGACTTTCTGAGTTCCAAATTAGCGATAAAAAGAGAAAATGAAAATAAAATTGGAAAAAAGTAATATTATTTCAACATTTCTTATTACCTGAAGAGAAGCATGAGACCTTGAATAAAGTTGCGAAAGTTGTTATGACGTGTGATTGATGTTTCAGGGTCGAGAGCAATGTTACCAAACACCTATGATGGTAGCAGGCACACACAGGATTTGGATCGAGAGAGGGGGAGAAATAGTTTGAGTTAGTCAAAAAACAAAAAATCGTTTCTCTTAATTACACACAACACAAAATAATAAAAAAACATAAAAATAGAAGTAAAAGAAAGAAAGGGCAGAAAAAGGCAACAGTTAACTACAATAAAAAGATTTAGTGAGCACTACACACCAAAAATACATGTCCAAAAATCTACCCTCATGTGACTTATTTACGGTCAACATATGGTTTTTACAATTGTAAATTTGAAACATACGTAGGCTCCTAATTTAATAATTCACTTGGAAGGGACTATGAGGAATTGGTAAAGCGAGTTTATGAGGATGAAGTAATAGAAAACTTTTGCTTTTACTTTATGATGTCACGTAGAACACACTAATGTGGTCAAAGATAGCAAACGGAGAATTCGGAGAATCAAGTTTTATGTTCATTCGTTGCAGTTCACCAGGGTCTAGTTAACCCTGAAGCCGAAGAAAATCTTTGTCTACCATGTCAAAATAGACGGATACCAAATGTGTTGCTCAATATACAGTTTATCTCGAATATTTCCCAGACCGTGCTTGCTACAGATATTTCTACAATCATTGAAATTAGTAGCTTGAAGGAATTTAAAAAAAAAGAGAACTCACTCCAAATCGGCCTGTTTATCAAGTGTTTACAACATACTTGTTTTATGGAATAATTGATCGATTTTGGGGTCAAAATGGGGTCGGTTTTGGTTTCTCCAAGCTCTACAACTGTGGCACATACGCAAATTTGCATGGTTTTGGATTTATTCCGAGTAAACTTCAAACATTGAGATGCACAATTTCAAACATCTTTGTTAGGTAAATTTTGAGATGGTAGAAGATTTTCTGTTAATAATGAGCTAGATTTTCAAAATCTCTTGGAATCGCTGAAAAATGTCGGCCTCAGTTGGACTTTGCAGTTTTTTTTTCCGTCGACCCAAAGATCTACGTCTTTTTTTAAAGCAAAATCCATTCCAAGAAATAACCCTTATGATTTTATTTATCGCTCCCAACCAAAACAGATTGCACTGCTTTAGTTGCTAGGTAAAGCAAGGTTCACATGGTCTATCACGTATGTTCTATATTTGCGAAGTACTTTTTTAAGTAGGTAAAATACAGTTTAGGGTAATAACATACTTATTAAATGAAATTTGTTTAAAAAATGCATGGCCTAATCGTAAAATTTTCCAAGTCCCAACCAATAGTTCAATAAAAATGTACTAATCAATAGAGTTGAAGTTGAACAATCTTCGACTCAGTTCTCCAGTAAAAATCCACATGTTGACGCACTCAAATCCAAAGCTTCACAATAACCGTAAAGCGTGTGATGAGGGGAGCAAATAATATATTTTGACATCATCTTTTCCAAACAACACGCGTGGAAAAGATTGGCTATTTTCGAATAATTCTTGTCAAAATATAGAATTTGGTCGGGTTCAATATACAGCAATACACACCTAAAAACAAATGCCTACATCTAAACTAAATGTTGACACCAAACAGGCACTAAATGACTTCACCCTCAGTCACCCTCGAAATAGTACTCTAGTACGATGGTGGGCCTAAATCAATTCGAAGGGGAATTTACTCCCTAATCCTGAACCAGCTAATATTAATCTTTTCTAGGTAGGTACTAACTTGATAATCCCGTATAAGTATTCCTAATCAGTCACCTACCTAAACTAGGCGTATACAATTATTATTTCAACAGACTCAACATTTATGGACATTTTTTCGGTCATATTGAAATCCGGTCAGCAATGTACAACTGCACGGAAAGCCAACTTAAATAATTTTAGAAGAAATAATAATTATTTCTTCCAATATCTATCTTCTCATTACTTGTTGAGATTGTTGAGAAATTCACTTCCCATGCATAATAAAAATGTATTGTTAAATTGGAAGTACACAATGAAACGGAGCATAACCCTTAAGTCTAAGTAATTTTATACAAACCAATAGGGAATATTTTAAAATTGAATGAACTGTGTCTAAATCCAATTCCACTGAAACTAAAGATACCATATCTGAACTTGATAAGTTACCTAAGACTTACCCAGCTACTATTTTTTTTTTTTTCAAATTAAACCATTTTCAATTTTATAAGAATTAATGAAAGTAGAAGTTGACACGAACCTGATTTTGAAAAACTAAACACTTGTTTTTGTTCTTGTTTACATGAGATATTCTTGGACCGCATTTCAAGACCCAAGTTTTCTTCACGCGATTGACAAATTATTTCTAAAATTGAATCTGGATCATTAGGATATTTCATGTTCTCAACATCGGCGATTGTGCCCTTACGTACTAGAGTACCGCGAGGGCGAGTGGAGGACTTTTTGTCCGCCCTTCGGTGACTCACCGAAAGAGGAGCAACAGAGCACCGAAGAAGGTTTGAAAGTTGTTGTGCCGATTGATAGATTGTTCGGGGATAAACTTCATGTTTCCAAATACCTTGAAAGACCCCATGCAGAAAATAATTGAATAACTCGTGAACACTTTACATCACACAATCATCTTTTCTTTCCATTTTTTTTTTCACGTGTACTCAATTAAAATTACAACTAAAGATACCTGAATAAAATGAACCATTATCTGTATAATGATTGCGCTTTTATCCATTTTTAGTTTCTTGAAAATGATTTCTTGAGACCAGTAAAGAATTTTTCCTGATTCAATTTCAGAGGCAAATTCCAATTTGGAAATGTGAGCCAACAGTTTTCAAGCGGTTTACGAGTAGTAAACCGAATAATTGAATGAGAAGTTTCTGATGAAACGCAATAGGTTTAACTAAAAATATTAATCATTTAATTGCCAACCTTCTTTCAGTTACATATGGACACTGACAATAATTAACTTTACGATTGTAAATTTATTCAATAACTGTCTTCTCAAAGGACTTTCGTAAGTCAATAGTTCATTATTTTACATCATTGTATACTTTCACACTACGCTTATGTCCTCAAGAAAGATGTATCTACCGGAGGGGCTTTTTAATTCGCAAGACCTCCATGAATTCTGATTGCAGTTCGAGGGATCACTAAAATACATTTGATCACTGTGAGTACGGTTACGTGTTCTTTTTATTTTCAAGCTAGATCGCAGAAGCGCTGTTATCTTTTAACAGTTGTCATGACTCTTTCTGCCTGGAAATCACATATCCATTTCAATCTTACTGCATTTTGAAATGGCTTTTCCCACTTTCCTCTGCCAGGATTCGGAATATTTCTTTGCTCAGAATTTTCCCTTCTTTGATTTTCTTCGTTTCTTTATTAGATATAAACAAAGACGTGAGAAGCTTCTCATATGAAATAGATTTTTATTGAATAATGATTACCTCTTTCTATATATATAGGTATTACGATATTACGTCGAAATTAGTTTAGAATCTGAAGAATCGAGAAACATTAGCTACACTGAACATTATTAAAATCGCTGTGAAGTATCTATGTTTCCCTCTGCTGGTCATGACTGGTTAGTCGATAAAAAACAGATTAGTAAAACCAAGTTACAGTACAGATGAATTGGGTTCCAACAAGGTCAATAACTCATCTGGATAATTCAACAGTAATTCCAAAGATTCTAAAGTTTCAAGAGTGTATGTTGCTGAATTGGAATTTTCATTCAAATCTAATGTTGTATTTATGGTTATTATCCTGTTGTAGCCAATTTGTTGGAACCTTACTCATCCTCGCTTATTATATTGAGATGACAGCTTTGTTCCAAGTGAAACTTCAGCACTCATTACCTTAATGTAGGTAGAATTCACTGAGCAGAAAAACTTTTTAGTGGAGTTCAAAAGCTAAAGTTCAAGAACATTTTGGCACTCATTAGGAATCATGGGAACCCGTATGACCCTGAACCCGTTTGATAACATGGGATTGCTGGTAATCGTCTGTCATAATGAATTAGCACATGTAGCGAATCAGTTCCATTCATCCCAAGCGATGAGTTCTTGAACTTCTCAATAACTTACTCCACAATTTATTATGAGTTTAGAATCTCAAAAACCGATTTACTGTGCTTAGAACAAAGCTTTGAACTACATCTCACATAATTGTTCCAAATCATTGATCATTTTCAGAACGTAAATAGAAGACCTGCGTCCACATTACGTGGATTTCGAAATCATACAAACTCATTGAAAAAGTGCTGTTACTGAATCCCATACCTGCATCCCAATTATGGCGTAAATGAAAAACAGCATAGCGATCAGCAAACAGACGTACGGCAAGGCCTGAAACGAGAAATATATTTTAATGATAAAAGAAAACTTTTATACATAGATGATTCAAATATGAATGACATTGTTATGGGATCACCATTCAGGTTCACACTAATCGCTATAATCATTGGATAATTAAATCCTAAATAAGTATGAAATCATAATTTTCATTACTCATATGAAATTAAACTAATGAAATTTGAAAAATATATCTCAATCTTCATGAACCTGAACAAATTCAGTCTGTACACATGGGATGCCTCAGAATATTATTTCTGGTTAGCGGTTAGTTTGTTCGTGAAAGAAACACAAATAAAGTGTATGTTACTTGAAACTTGTATAGTTTTTACTGATCTCTGTAGGTCATTTTGATAAATTTAAGGGAGTTGAAGTTATAATTAGCGTCAAAACAACAAAAATTGCTTATTAAGAGAGCTCAAGGTATAGTCCTTCCTTGGGAATGTGACATTCTGATCAAGTATTTTTCACTACTTTGATTTTTTATAGTTTTTACTTTTACTTACATCTTAATCTCAACTATATTCATCTTTGGAAACGGGTAGTAATTATAGGGAAATTTCAGTTTTAGAAAATTTGTTCGATTCGTTCGACCGCCCAAGAATTTGTTTAAAGAAAATAATCAGCTGGTTGCTTAAGATGCTGGGCACCTTGAGATGCTACAGACAAGAAACTTATCAAATATATAGTTATCTAAATCAGATATTTGAGTATTAGGGTTACTTACTTTAAAAGACTGTACGAAGGTCCACAATAAGATTCGTATTGTATAGCCCTGTCTTAGGAGTTTGATTAGACGAGCCGCCCTGAACAGCCTTAAAAAGCCCACGTTGAACGAATTCTCCTGCAAACAAAAATAGAGTCACGATTCCCAATTTAGAATAAAAAGAAAAAACAAATTGCGGTGCTTCAATTTTTCGGCAAAAGAACACTTCAGGGCTTACTGAATGTGTGATCAACTCGTATTGAGTATATCTCCCAGTACTCATCCATAGCTAATTTACCAGCAAGATTGGGGGCTCACGAATGATCGCAAACCGTGATTTTATTGTAAATAATCTGGACATCAAAAATTTGTTCTGGCTTGAAAATAAGGCATGATTATATGCTAACAATGTCCGCATTCAAATCCGAGGTTTTTTCAAGCTTTTTAATCAGCACCTTCAATGAATGGGCTAATCCCACAAAATATCGATGCCAGTAGTATTAATTTTTTTGCTTTGTTAGAATGGAAGCAATAAATAGAGAATAGTTTCAAAAGACTGAAGTTCAGTGACGCTACGCCTTGCCACCTTAATTTTTGAATCATTAGAGAAGAAATTTTGACAAGGAGTGACGCGACCATTTTACTCGCATGGTCAAGAGGTTGTAGTTGGTACTGCTTTTCAACACCCTCGACTGGATGAATAACTGAGTACCACATGTATTTATATCGTTACGCTTTGAGTTGTTGCCGGGTTTGCAAAAAGTTTACCCTGCACGGTGCAGACTGCATCCTTCTTGAACGTATGTTGTTTACGCGTTTTTTTTTTTTTTTTTTTTTCAATTATTGGATGTATGAACATTTGTGATCTGAAATTTGAATGTACAGAATTCAAAGAAGCTGTAATGTGTCTTGATAATCGTGGCGTGTATAATATAACCATGCACATTTTAAACACCACGATCCTTCCATTAGAACACCAAACAAAAGTTCCTCAACAATACTTTTCGTTCGTACTGATTTCACCATCTTATTCATTCATGGAGAGCATCATAACTATAATCTACTTATACACATCAACCTATTTCACAGATAGTTACAGTACTGAACTGCCTTAAGAGCATTCCTTGCTTCCACAGACGTACCCACCATTTAGTGCCCCAAATGTTGATTCGGGATTGGACTTAAAACGTTTACAGTTAATTTTTTTCTCATTCCGAACGGGCTCAAAATGTTCATTTTGTATTGTTTCTAGGAAAACAGTCTCTTCAAGTTTAGAAGTAGTTCATGGATGGATGATTGAGAAAGAACCAATCAACAAAGAATAGTGGGCTGTCTTGTACTAGTTAATTCCCCTGTTTACCTCTGTTATGTGCTTTTCGATAATTTCCATACTTGGAGGTGACTTCAATATAAACTTATATTACATTCATCAAATTGCAGCTGTTGCTATTGTTGGAATGAATTGATAAAACCACACCACTATCGGGAACATGCCTTGAAATATCTTTGGTAACGCGTCAAATCAAAAATCCACCACCAAAAGTGCAATTTTTGACAGCCACCCCTACAACACTGTTGATATTCACTCGTATTACTGTCAGGAAGAATTTAACGTAGTTGCCTGTACCCAGAAGAACTGGGTGGGGATCAGTTAGGTACTTGGCCAACAATGCTGATGATAAATACGAAGAGTTTTCCAAAACTTTTACCTTCTTAATGTGAGCGAATTTCCATGTGAAGAAGTAGCTTGGAAGATTTTACACTCTGACCAAATACCAACAATAACGCTCATCTGGTGGATTCACTTAATAACAGAGTGTTTTTTGTTTTTTTTTTTTTTTTCAATACAAATAGGAATGACATCTATAATGTGCCTCAGGTGGTTCAGGCAACACTCACTCCTGCTTGATTCAGTCACTCGAACTTTCAACAATTCATATATTCTCAACTCTAGAAACCGAAGCAAGGCAACCTGGAATGTGCTCAAGAGGAAAAACCATTCCCATCGTTCGTGTGTGACAGAGATTTCGACCAATAATAAGACCATTGATGATTCAGCAGTTTTGGCTGAGCTATTTTCTGATCATTTCGATCACTTTCGATATCCTCGGAAGGCCACCGGGCAGCCAGCTTTCTGAGGACCCAACCTCTGGGCAACTTCTTCATAGCTCCAGTAAAATCTTCGATTGCTCTTCCTGACAGGGTTCTTTCCCTGCTACTTTGAAGAAGAGTAAGATTATCCTTATCCCAATGAAGAGAAATTTGAGCAACACTAATAATTCTCGAAGTTTTTTTACGATTACCTACCATATATTATCACTATTGTTTGTTATATAATAACAAATATCATTATTATAGTTATTATAAATCTTAGTTCTATCCATGTAGTGATTATTATGAAGAAAAAAACCAAATGCCAAAACTGTCTGCTTTCAATGACTCGAAATCCAGTTTCATATGTCTCTACCACCTTATCACCGCCTTATCCAAAAGTCTTACATGCTCGGTGCTTTAAAAAAACATGTATACTTACGTTATGTATTGATTAAAAAATTGAACAGATAAGGGCTGTAGATTCGAAATACTGTGATATTCTGGATGTATAAAGCATTTTTGTATTTCTTTCCAGCCAAAAAGGGTTTGTGATGATGGTGATTTTGGATTCTCGGAGTTGGAGTAACTGCGCATATTCCATCTGAATCAGCCCATTGTTCAACAAACATATTGCTAAATAATTCATGCATTAGAATGACGTCCCTACGTCCGGGAGCGTAAGCAAAATCATCCTGACCTGTATGAAGCTTTCGTGGAAAGAACTTAGGCCAATCAGCTCTATTTCCTTGCTTAAGGGCCACATATAATTCTGAATCCTACGGCTTCTCCAAATCTTAATTTGTTGATTAACTCACCAAGTGGTCTCCCAATCCAGATCTTACATGGATGCCTTTGCAATTAAATTATGTAATAGTTCCTCTTGCCTGAATCTTTAAAATTTGTGTCAGCTGCAAATGAAGCGCTTCACAGTACATTCCTCTCCTTTAGAATTGCAATGATAGACGATACCTTGGGTATAAGAAATGCGTACTCTTAATGTTAGAGTGGTATGTCAGGATCCAGATTGTTTGTCTGGTTTGTTTTTTAGCTTGTAATATGATCCAGGAAGAGCAACGTCTGTTAGCCATCCAAACACATCCTATATTTATTTTCCTCTTCTTTCTAAATTTATATTGGATCCTTTACATCTCATATGTTAGCCTTCACATCAAGTTCACATCTATTCCTTTCAACACAGAGTACTGCCGATGGTCCAATGTATTCTCTGGTCGCCCCCAACCTGGGTAGGCAATCTACTTCATAGTTTCCTTTCCTGCATATCCCAATCAACTCCTACAACCATGATGGTGTGCCCCTAACTTATACAATTTTTCTTTGGTCCCTCCTACCAACTTAGGAATTGTGGAAGGGCATATCAGTGCGTTAATACCTGGTTATCTGTATTTATTACTTCTTGTTTGTCTCCAATATTGTCTCAATCGTGTTGTCCACACGTCTAAAAATGACATATAGACAATTTGGAATATAGTAGCACTCATCCAAAGTGAAGCGTATTGTTATATCTAGGTCTCTTGGGTAACGCTGCTGTAGTGACTGTGCTTCCATTTTCACTTTGGATTCGTCTGTAAATCAAGACAGTCTACTCCTGTAGTCCAACTATCCTTCTCAGTTTTCTTTCCGTCTTGCTTCAAGCTCAGAGTGATAAGAAATATTTGCTAATAAACCATTAGACAGAGTGAGAACTGAGATTGTACTTCGAATACATCATTCCTGACATCACAGTGGCTGGAGTATGGGCTGAAGCATCCAGGAAGTTGTTCTTTTTATAAGAATGATTAACTAAATGTTTGTGAAGTAGGTGAATACATACAAATGGGAGTACTCGAACGTGATATGACTACCACCATTACTTGAACACTGTCCTATGCTCGCTCTTGCTGTGGTGTTGGAACTCGTTAGACCTCATCTATAATACTTACCGTGAAATGCTCCGAATTTAGTTGTAACCTTAACTGAGACAACCATCTTTCAGTCCCTTATGCGTTATCAGCTTGATTTTACCTCAATACATACCATTTTCGAATCAAAACGTCGGACATTTTGTTCATTCAACTTTTTTCAGGTTAATGTGTACTTCTCTCTTATACAGAAGGATACCACAAATAACAAAAAATAAGCACATGACTGCTTATTTCTTTTAGTATTTTATCTTGGAAGACAAACAATACCAGTACTTACCAAAATAAATACTATTCATTAAGATAAAATATTGCTATCAATCTATATTTCTCTAACTATTCAACTATGTTACTCATAATTCAGAATAACTAGAGTTTACTCGGCTTGATGTTTCAATATAATAAAGCAAGACAGGAGTCAAGGTAGATAAGTCTATTATGATACTATACTGTTTCAATTGACGTACGTCTTGTCCTCCCTCATTATAATGTGGGGAGTGACACTATTAATACGTTTCGTGCTTGTAAAAAAATTCTACCTCACTAAAAATTAAATGCTGTAGTACCTAAAAATTCAAAAACATTAAATATATATTTATATGTAAATTAATACTGTCTACCTTGATGTAGCGCCTAGCTTTCCCTGATTATGAGACAATCGTTATACTAAACCCACATAAGACAAATTTCAGGCTCATGCGCACTAGCAACCACGACATCTAGGAGGTTGAAATCGAAGTGTATTCTTCGAGGACAATTTAGCGTCAGGTTTGATAGTAATTCACGTACCCAGGAAATTGTCAAATGAATCAGAACGTCGGACACCCCAGCATGAAATTGAGAAATCGTACGCAAATCAAACTATCCTCTACACTATAACGTTGTTACTGTGACAACATAGAGGATGTTGACTACCTAGCCTGATGGGTTTGTTAATGGTTAGAGGTTATGTTAATTTTTGAGAGGATTGGACATTCCTTATTGGGAAAATCAAAAGTAAGAATCATTAAACAATGATGAGATATCTTATAAGAAGGATATCGTTGTCTTCCTGAATTTTTATCAGCATTCAATTCTTAGGAGTATCGTGTTGGCACTAATAGAGATTTTCGTGAATAGGTCTGGTTTACCCTACGTAATGGATGGTGAACTTTTAGGGATTTTGGAATTTTAAATTTAAATTCATGATCTACAGAAGCAAGATTTTTCGTTCATTGGTAGGTAGTTAATACAAATTATAGGAAATAGGAAGGTACCTATGGGTCTAAGAGGCTTGGTATGAAATTACAAGGGAAACTAATGATAACGGAATCCCTCATCCAATTAAAATGTTGATACTATTACGGGTACGAAGTAGAAAGCCATGTTTAATACAAATGCCGTGGTATATGATACTTGTAGGATTATTTGTAGCGAAATAACAATAACATTGGCCCACAATCTTCTAGAGAGCAAATCGCTTCTAATGATATATATCAGGATCATGCAAGAGTCCTATTAATAGCAATTTGCTCTGCTATCTAGCGAATACTTTGAGAACATAGTAGCATCAATGGCGATCCGACAACATATTTTGCCTTATGACTTGGCGTTGTTGGCATCATGCGGAAGCTAGCTTTCCCGCTCGCTACTGCTATAAGCTCATGGTCCCGAGAAGCGAGAACACTTACAACTGGGGTCTAATAACCTCGTGTGTAATACACCGCATAAATGAAAAACCGAAAACACTGCACAAAAGGAAAACAGCGAGAATAGGTTTAAACTTACCATTTCAGTATACTGTGCCTGTAAAAGCCAAATCAATCCATAAAATGTAGATTTTTGTCAATTCACACAAAAGTATATATAAATTGCCAAAAGGAATTAGAGAGAGCATGAGTCAAAGAGGTACGAATGCAGTATCTGAAGCTCAAAACAATGATTGAATGTAAAATACCCATGGTTCTACTTCAATTGGGTGACACCAAAATGTTCAATAGCCCAGTCCATTAACGAATGGCATTAGAAGGTTTTATTGTAGCAATCAGATTGCTCAAGCCAAGCCATTGGGGGATAGTGCATCAGTTTGAATTCGCACTAAGAACATTGGGGTTCCTATGTAATATTGAATTCCATCTTGATAAGCTAAGAGTCATGGAATAATCATGATTTCATCATAACGAAGTTCAGCCATGAAATACAGTTAGTTGACAGAAACTTTACGATGGCACCAGAAATGTGGATAGAGCAGAGAATCCGTCGAAGCCCATTCCTAACCTATATTCACAGTTCATTGTCAGTTGTTTGACCTTGTGATATCCTCTCTGTAGATACCTACCTGCTAATCTTTGTGAAAATTCAAAAATGGACACTTTTCTTTTCATATCTTGAATAAAACATTATTTTCACATAATTAAGATACCTTCTAGTTCAGAATGAAAGAATGAAACCTGAATCTGAAAACCTAAAAAGAAGTGTGTAACTTAATCCTGATCGATGATTACTTTTTGTAGTTGTAGCTTGACAAACCTGTGCTTCATATTAACCAAAATCATGCTGGGAATGTATCATAAGTGACAATGAGATTTGATATTTTCAAAAAATTAATGATGAAATCGCCATTGTACTCTGCAGTAATGACAAGTAAAAAGATTTATTTGAAGTTGATAAAATCCATTTAATAACAAACTACCTATCTAATAAAGTGACTTCCTGGAATACCTGTACTTAGTTTTAAAATTGAGACGAATTAAGTATAATGTAAATTAAATCCCATAAACTACTAATGTTCTATGAAATAACATTCTGGCACTGGAGAGTTGATGTTGGTGAAGACGAGTTTGTTCTAAGGTGAACCGTATTATAAACCATGAATATTTACGAATTAATATAAAAGTTGCTATAAAATGAAATAATAGGCCTAACAGTAGTTATAACCGTCACAGCAATCGTAATGTTCGGTAATTTATTGATTATTTTATTATTAAAAGCAGTAGGTAGAGGGAGAAACTAGTTTTGTACCCCATACTGTTGGTTAAACTTTTCATTTGGCTATATGGATGCACTCTCGGGAGACCTTACCCTCAGCCTTTCAATTCAGATTAGGATGAACTCCAGTTTTCCTCGAAACACTGGATCTCTTAAAATGAGCTGTGGATGAGTACACAAGAGTTGTAGAAGTTTTCAGTGCTCTATGTCATACATGCTGTATGAAAATACAGCGGGTATATTCCTATTCCGAGACCATGCGATGTACCGTGTTTGATCGCATGAACCAGATAAGTACTGTTATACCCAAAATTTATTTTCAAAATGAAACAAATTGGTTGAAAAGCACTAATTATTTACCTACGTCATATATAGTAAATACAAAATTTCAACTTTTTTCAATGTTCAATGTGACGTGAGTCTTTAGAGAGTAGAACAATTGGAACATAATAAAATGAAAAAATTGTATGTATAAAAAAGCCTGATCTGTTAAATAAATTAGTTTCATATTTAATTGAATAATCGCACTTCCAGTTTTTAAATTTTTTTGATCAATATTTTCAAGGACATTGATACTTGATACTTTTGATTACAAGAAAAAATTCGTGTAGATAGTTCGAAGAAGCAAAATTCCAGTGTAAATAAATGTTGACTTGAGAAAATAAGATTTTCGTTGAAATCTGAGTAAAAATTAAGGAAAATGTAACCTTAGTCCTATCTCGCTTTTTCACCTATAAAATGATTGATGTGGTTTTACATCATCAAACAGAGATTGGTATGTTGTGATTAATCAAGTGATTAATCAGGGTGCACAAGTGTGTTAAGTTATTGATGGGGAAGGGGATCTGATGTTTCGGAATCATAACCATATTGGGGGTAGCACAGGGGAGGTTTTTTTTAAAAGAGGATAGGTAACGAAAAAATTGGTTTCTTCGTGAACATTATACCAAAAAGGTCAAGCGGAATGGAGTTTAAGGGACATGCAAACATTGAGATAACGAATGCTGAAGTTGCTTGTTTTGAACTTTATTCTAGATCAACTAAAAACTCCATCTAAATAATTGAGTTCCGTCATTATTAGTGTTATTTGATGGTTGCCAAACTGGGAAAGGTAATTTCTTTGGTCACCTTTGAAAATATAATTTGATGACAATATTATATTGATGTTTCGTTGAAGAAAGGATCTCCCAAAAAGTGTAAATTTACATACAAAGGTGCCGCACATATTTTATCTTGCTCAGAAGGCTAGAATGGAATGTTTCATATCCACAGTTGTTGGTTTCGCCTCTCCTAATTTAATAATAAAATGTTACACTTCCCTCCTCTTACAACTCCGTTGTATATTGCTCGAAAAAATACATCCTTCCAACTCTTTCTAAGTTATTGACAATTCATTATTAACGGAGAAAATTCCGATTGAATGCGGGAAGCCGTGGCTTTTCCTATGAAAATCGATGTTTTTTAATGAAAAATTGACTTTTTATGCAAAAATAGGTATGGTATTGAACTATATGTAGTTTTGACTCTAAATCGAAACAGTGGTACTAACACACCTCGTTGGTACTATTTGTACTAAACGAACTGGCATTTTTACATTAGTAATAGGCAGTATAATTAATTTTTTATTTATTATTCACAAAGAGCACAATTCTCGAGATTACATCAATTGAATTAAGAAATTTTGCATTTTGATTAAAAAATAAAACTCTGACAAAAAAAAAATTCTGGCTGAATTTTAAGATTTCTTTTTGTATGGTTTTAGGAAAAGATGGACAAAACTCAGAAGCTAATTATACAATCCCTCTCTGATCCAGAAGTGAATTTTTTCTGTAAGCATAAAAGTTGTGCCAACATTTCAGCTAGGTAATAATAAAAAAGATGTCATACTGGATGTTAATGGAAAGTTTGACGATTGAACGCGTGGTTTTTACGGTGAAATCCACGTTTTTCACTCAAAATCGACTTGCCACGTAAATTGGAAAATTCTCAATTCTTCTTGTTTTCACAAGCTCTCCTTGCGGAATATATTTTTTGGATAGCTGAATAAAGCTTTTAGGTATATTACGCACCCTTTTAGCCTTCTGAGCTCATCTTTAGTATATTCTGTTGATTTTTTTTATAATGACTGGAAGAACAACTTTTATTAGCTCTTACTCTCTTCTTAAAACTGATTCTTTAGGAAAACTTTTAAAAAAATTGTCCTCAACTTTTCATTTGTGATCACTCTTAAAATTTGGTCTCAAGTCTGCTCCAAATTATTATTGGTATATTTGGTATTTTCTAGGGAAAGGAAGTTGGTTCATTTCGATTAGTGCGTTGGTCCTAGTAATTTTATGTTACACTGGGGTATCGAGCTGAGGGTTTCGTTCCCAACACAATGAATAGGGTATTTTTTCCACAATTATATTATTATAAAAGGTTTGCTATGGTTAATACATTTATGTATGTATGTAAACGGCTCATTGTTTCTCATGCCACACCACCTTATTGGCTATGTGGAGTAAAGCAGGATGTATGGTGAACGATTTTTTTTTCAATTACTGTTCTGTACAGAATCATTCAAACCAGTTTTGTAAGGTGTCGAGGCAGGATTGTTGAAACATAATGGCAGGTTATCAGGGTTTCCCAAAGTGTGGGTTGACACAAAACTGGGACTTCACGGTTAGAAATCAACACTCACGTTACAGCCAATTGCAGCGCACTTTAGATGAAAATAAATACTTCAGAAAAATTTGACTTGAGTACAGGTAGAAGAAGGACAGAAAGCGGTGTTTGTCAGATCAGTGGGTGCTCGATATTTGCCTTGTTAAATCCTTTTTTGACTTAGTTTTATGTATGAGATACCTACATCGGAGGTCGCAAAATGCTCAATAATGTCCAATGCGAACAAGTCAAATGTATCTCGACTGAATATGTGCTGAATAAAATTACTCTTCAACTGCAGTTCAACCTTAAGAACTTTAAAATGGGAGTTGTCGAATGCTATTCTATTACAGTCACATTCTCTGACGTAGGTATCAATTTATTTTGCTTGATTCCTGGTAGAGCTCTATTTGTTTCCACCATACTACTGCTGAGACCTTTCTGGGGTGTAGTAGATATTTTAAACTTTTGAATAGATGTACTAGTAATAATTAGTTACTGTATTTTCACGATTCATACTCCGTTATTATTGTGATTATTCATTTAATTATTATTATTATTTTTTTTTTTTTTTTGCGCCAAATTACGAAGAATGGTCAAACTGACCACTCCCAGCATAAGTCTCCCCTCTCCGAAATTGAGCAAGAGTTTCCAAAAGATTATAAAACAATGACAAGTGTACATGTTTACATCACCTGCACTATTGACAGTTTAGGACCGTAGAATGAAGTGTATTATACACTTTCACCAGATTTGTCATCAATATCATGAATAGGCAAATTATATGTTCTTCACTATGCTCTCGCGAAGGTTAAATGACCACGCCAAAACCTTCGAGTCACAAAGGATTTTTCTCTCCAATTATGATAATATTATGCTCATATTTTTCACGGAATCGCTTTAACTATACATCATCTTAAGCAGAGGCGATTTGCAGGATCCCCAGGATTCGTAGATTACGTGTGAAATTTAATATGTATGTGCGTGTTCTACTTTTTGTTCTAAACAACTTGTGTTTCACTCTACAAATAGTGTTTCACCTGATCACAAACCACAATTGCAATACAGAAATAAAGGTTGAGAAAATTTGGTAATACTTACAACAAATTCAAGAACCAAAGCGTCTACTATACTTCCGATGACCGTGATGAAGTCGAAAGTGTTCCAGGGATCTTTGAAAAAGTTCTGCAAACCCAAAAATTATTGAATTTTGTACATAATGTATGACCGAAATTATTCTAATACTATTGGTAAGTACTTCAATACGAAAAACGAAAAAAAAGAAGCTTAAAAGAGTATTTGAAAAATCTATTCTAGTCGCTTCAGCAGTCCTATGTCTAATGCTTTAGAAAACTAATTTTCATACATTAAAAATCAATATTTAGTAACTGGACACAATATCAAAAACAGTAATAAGTTCACGATTGCTGCAAATTACATTAAAATTACATTATGAACTGCCCTTTTTATTCTTACCATGTCAGCCGCACTGCCAAAATACGCTCCTTTTTTCAAATTCTAAATAGCAGTTAGAGTATCAACATCTACTCTAAAAAGTGTGCTATTTGTAAAATTACGATGCAAATTATTGCCAAACTCGTCTTGTTATTTCAATGTTGAAAATAACGTGATTTCAGCAGGAAAAAATTCATTCATCGAAGTAATAACAATTTTAATTTTTTTTTCTTCGGAAATATAGAAAATAGCAAAGTTTTTGTGACATGCAAACCCTGCTTTAGCTATGTTTATTTCTACTTTATAATTACAGTATAAGGTTGGGGATCAGAGATCTGGGTCCGAATGAGCTGATCAATGACTTAGTGTTGGAATCCTTCATGGGCCTGGGCTCAAGTTCGTTCTCATCTCTATGTCTTGGCTACTGCCTATCCCCTCTTATAAGTTGATATTACTTGACTTGTTATTGAGCTTCGGGATCAAACATAGATTGAAGACACAAATTTCACTTCTTTCATTTTAAAAGGTTTTATCAATATTTTACCTCAAACCGGTCTTTTCAAGGACTGCACATGAAAGTATACTTAACATTTCTCCTACAATTTTATCATTTGAGCAATTAAGTTGCTTGTAGAAGTGAAGCATCGAAATGAAGAAGTATTCTGACTGTGTCGAATCTACAGATAGACATTCACGCAGGTTTATCTACCTTTTTTATTTTTCAAAGTATTTTATTTTCCCTAATTTTTTCTCCTTTCCTTTGTCTCCTCCTTTCTTTCCCATCCTAGTTGCATATCTTCCTGGGCACTTGGTTTCACGAACGCGTAAAGACAACATTGTCTGTTCGCCAAGAGGGAATCTACGTCTTTTCTTTCCGTTTGTCAGGACTGAGCCCCAGGTGGGGGGGGGGGGGGGGGGGGCTGCATTCCAACAACCCAGTTGCTGAAGACGCATTAAGGCGGTTGTCGTTATACTATCTGTCGTTCCCTGTATATATTGTAAGGTGTTTTATAAGTATTGAACACTTGGTCTTTTTCTTCGAACATTCACAAAAACGAATGAGTAAATACATTGATAGAAATAATTGTAATATTATTCAGGTAAAAATTTTGACTAGAAAAATGCAGAAACACATTTTCTGGTTATTTTACAACACTTAGTTTTCAATTCGCTGATTGATGGATTTGTGTATAACAGTATTAACCATGTTCGTGAAAAAAGTAAATTCAGAATTGAATATACAAACGTAGACATTCTTTTGTAGGATTATGAAATAATTTTCTTCTTTATCAATAAATCAATATTTGTTGTCCATTCTTCTTTAAAAGCAAAACAGATTATTAGAACTGAAATTTGAGCACTTCGAATGTAAAGAAAGTTTTAGCTATCAATTGACGGCTAAAATATGTTCCAAATATCAACTGCAGTTAAAATGATTTCGGATTTTCAGCATTCCCATACATTTTTAGCACATTTTAATGAAATGTAGCTACATTTTTCTGCATAAGTAAGTACTTACATTTTTAATGTTTCAGACCACATTTGGTTAACTATTTTTTCAAAGTTACAAATTACTAAACAGTTTTTAGACTTTTTGCCATTTTTAGAGTGACGAAAATGGAACCATATTACTGTGCTGAAAAAGTATGGTCGAACAAACTCATTCTTAATTTTGGATTGCTTGATTTAAAGAAGAACAAATATTGGAGGAAAAATAAATTCTTCTAAGAATCGTTTCAACTAGAATGGCGCATAAATACACATAAAAGGTATTGGAATCTAGAAATAATTTTCGTATGCTTCGAAACTTGGTTTTGGAAAATTGTATTTTAACAATTTTGGAGTTATTGCTATAGCAATAAAAATTCAATAAAAGGTCGGTTGAAAAAACGAGATCATTCATACCCAACGATTTCGTATACTTTGCACAGGCAATAGGTAAACCTCTGCGTTAAGCAGTGGTGCAGTAACTCGAAATAGAGCCTTTTCGGGACTGCGGTTTTATTTTAGATTCCATCCTGTGAGGGATATGGTTAGGTGGTCCTTCCTGATTTTTGAATCCGTCGCCTTGGGGGATGAATCAGACGTTTTCAAGCGTCTGGATCATCCTCTGATCATGGCGGAGCGTTATATCCGCATCCAGCACATAGGAAGGGGCAAGTACACCATTCCATTACCTCAAAATCCTCAATGGTTGAATTCTTACGAAAAATTTAGCCTCAATTCTTGCTTCACTATTGACAGTCAATCTGTAGGTACTTCATTTTCTGTAAACTTTCGCCATAAGAGACTTCTTTCAAATTCAACTTCGTAGCTTAGCTGTGAAAGAATAGGTATATAACCTCAAAGTTCACACTGCTTTTCAGTGTGGCTACTTGTTCCATGGTTATCCAGGAGTTCAACAGATGCTAAATCTCGAATGCCAGCCTTGTTGATTTAGTAGAAAATAAGTGAGTTTTGTATCTTGACCAGATGATCACAGTCACCAAGTCAGTGATCTCCAGCTTCATCCTCATAGCCTTATTTAGGCTATTGAAGAAAATGAACAACTATCTTGTGGGAACAGACAACGTTTTTTAGTAACAACTCCATTGCAATTGATTTAGTTCTTAGTTTATCCCACTCAGTCTATCAGAGATAGTCTGTCTTCTTACCAGGGCCGCTCGGTGATGTCTGGTTCTTCGACTTACCATACCAACGAATCAATCATAGCAGCAAATGAATGCCCAATTGTGAAATTATGAATAATGCTCAACTAAATTGATGAACTCTGTGGGTACCATTTTACGGAAAACGGAATCGTAAGAAGCTGGTACTTAATGATCACAACCATATCCAACGAAATGAACCTATAAAGGAATTACTTAGTCCTTGTGTTTGGGGTTGACAAATTTAGAGAGCGTCACCATTCTTAAACAATCTCCCAACAGAATGAATAATCTTCAATAGCGTCTGGAGGATTCCCGAGATGGGTGGCTGTGGGAGAATTCTATTTCAAATTACTCTTGAAATCGGAGTTCGAAATGCAACTAACGAAGATCTGTTAGTGATCTCCAGATTAGCATGTGGTGTCTAGAAATTTGATTAACTACTTTGCTAGCGGTGTGGCATTGATGAAAATCTTTCCGCATAGCTTCTATCTGGGGGAAAATAGGAGTTCTAATTATCGAAGCATGTAATTTCATATCAACACGGCGGGTTACAAATGAATGGAACCACCATGATCTACTGAGGGACACCTTCAAAGTACGATGAATTTTGAAGGGGGCATTTTTGCAACATTTAACATAAGGTAAGTTGAGAACTGACTCTAGTGATCTGGGTGAGCGTAAGCCTACTTTCGTCCATAATGAGGCAGAAATTCTATTGCTTTGACCATGACTACTTAGAAAGAGAATATGTTATTCACATCTTAATATGATTCTTTCGAAGGATTCCTTTTTCCTAAGTCAACCATACAATTCAAGATCCGGCCAAAGCCCTTAATCCCCACCTCCAGATTAGCAGCATAGTTAAAAGTGTTAGTAAGCAGCAATCAACTACGATATTAATCTAAAACTACAGCTTTTTTCCAAATAGTTCCCATCGATTAACCCTGCGTAATATTGATGTTCAATGTTATTTTAATTACTAGGAAGCCAATGTGTTAAATAACAGTGTTTTTAATAAGCGCTCAAAGCTTGTGTAATTAATAATCTCGTTTTCGGTCAGTTTATGGTCTTATTCAGCGCTATATTTTGCTTCTAGTAATGCGAAAGATGTGCGTAAAAAAATAAAATGGCGCCATATGCAATTGAAAATTCTGTATAAAATCAAGTAAACATTGATATTTCATTTCATGCACAATGTGTTGATAGAAATTCCACTAGATAATCATTTTGTTCATTAATAAGTGGAAAATATTTATTTAAAAAATATATTGTATTCTAATGTATTTAAAAAAAAAGTGATGTCTAGGTATGGTTCACCTTAAATCCAAACGCGATGAGTTTCAAAATGCACTCAATAAGGAACAGAGACGTGAAGACCAAGTTCATGATTTGAAGAATGTCTTCTAGGAGAGCTGGCGCTTCACGGTACTGCCAAGACAATCACACAACAGATTACCATTACACCTACAGCCTGTTTCAACTAGCCAACCCCTTCTTGCGATTGGCGACCAACATGAAGTAGTGGCTTCTCATGTTTGCTTGAACACTTCCTTAATTGGAATTTACTCAAAATGCTGCGATCGAATGTCCCATAACGTATCATCTATCCTCCTTCGGAATATACGAACAATGTCCCTTTTTCCATTCGAACAAGAGCAATGGAGATAGAGAGATCTCTATAAGTACAACAATATCTCACGCCTTTTGGAAATGCCTTTGCTGGAAAGGTTTTGAGTAGGTTACTCCACACTATTGTGGTTTAATGTTTCAGTTCTTCTATCTTTTATCCGATGAAATTATTTACTAATATTCACTTCGTTTGATAGTAAGTTTCTTTAATCATATGTTTCCCTACCAAATTATACCAACTCAATGCAAAGGATTAACAAAGTACCGTTACATCCATTACTTCAACCATATCATAAACATGGGTCAAAGACACTCTAAATTACAACAAACACGATTACTTTCTACTTTTCTAGATTTTTACTTCATTACTCACGTCATTAACAGTCTAAATAAAATAACATAAAATGCTCTTTTGAATACAGGCCTTAATAAAATTTCGAAACGAGATTTTGCGAACCATCAACTACTCCAACACCAGCTTAAGTGGTTTGATGTACAATTATGTGTTTTATGATATGAATTACAAGAGATTTGATCTTTTTTGCACTTAATGTTCAAAAAGAGAAGATTCGTGATGGAATTACATGATCTGTTATCTGTTTAAAACATTTCAGCTGCTATTTCTACAGATAAACAGAAAGTAGATCTTATAAACATTCTAGATTTGTTTATTAGTTCTAACTAGATGTGTTTAATAGTTCTAACAATGTCTTGATGTTTTTTCTAGACAGAAAAAAACTTGATGCGTTGGTCTAGTACCTACCATGTTAACAAGCACTCGAGCATTGGAAAAATGGACATTTTCCAATATTGGTAATTCAAGATGTGATGTAAACTAATTAGGTATCTATGTACCTAAAATATTAGCACACTAACATATACCATCTGGTTTAATCCATTATTACACTTTTAACTACCACTTTTTCCTACGCTATCAACTGTTTATAAGTGGGCATTTCATATTAGAAACTTCGTTCTTTTTCTTCTATATCACAGGAAGGGGATGGAAGATGCGTTATGGAATTTCTCCCAGCTCAACAGCTTATTCAATTTTATCTAGGTTTACTCAAAACATAAAAATCAACTTTTAATTTATTATAAATGCAAAAAGGTAAAATTCCTTACTTTCTGTCAAAATTTATAAAAGAAATGTAGCAAAATAATAGTTGAAAAAGTAAATTACTTAGTTTGCTCATATAAAAATATCGCATTTAATACATAGCTCACAAAATTATTAAAAAAATTAAAATTCGAAAAAAATGGGGCCAAAGGAGAGATGTCGATAATTTTGTTCCGAATTCATGACCCAGAAAAACTACCGTCGTACCGTAAAAAAAATTAAATAAATGTGTGCAGTTGATGATCTTTCTGTGGGGAAAAATGAAATAGAGAACCAAATTGGAACAAAAGGTATATGTTCATGGTGGAATCCCTTGTTATCGTTCTAAAAGAGGAGGGAAAAGGTAAAGTGGGATCAGGTACGGAGGACAATACAACGAAATCGGGTGTTGGAAAAATGACACGATTCTGAAAACATCCTTTCGACTAGTGGCTCCACATTTTTACAAGGACACATCAAGCAAACAAGAAATCAAATTGCAGTGTTTGGTGCGGCAGCATGCATATAAAACTACTCCATGCACAATTCAGGCTTAGTAGCAGCTCAAACCATTCTATTAGGAATTATATTATTATTAGTTTAATTAGTTTATGTTAATTCATTTCCATAGAGTAACGGGCATCGTTTTCGAGGCGCACGAGTATCGTTTTACGAGACACAGCCAACCATTAGTCTAAAATAACATAAGTTTTGTGCTACGCACTATGTATATAAGGTTAGGTGAATATAAAAAAGTAAACTATTACGTAAATTCAAGATTAACTCAAATGGATTTCAATCATTTTAAAGAGCAGAAACCAATAACCCTTACCTTTTAATAATACTCTTGTGTACTTAAAAGATTGGGAAATCCTGAAAAGTGCTTTCGAGTAAAACAAGATAGGAAAGGCAGTTCACAGTTTTAAATATGAGTAGAACTTAATTTTACTTCGAGAACCTTATAGTAATTAATACGTTTTCGTGGGGCTGTCCATCGCATCAAGTTGAAGAGGGGGTTGTTCCCAGTTGGGTTATGAAACTCCCATTTTAAATCTTGTAAAAGTTGCTCGGATGGAGGAGTGTTCGTGTTTTATGAGTGTGAGTGTTCCTAATTGTTGGAAAACTTGGTTTTCTAATGTGGCATGCAAGATGCTTGTGTAAAAGTTCAATGTTATAATGTGTTTCTAGGTGTTCGTTACGTTAACAAATTTCATTTCAGAGAGACACCATCCACTTGGTGTTGGGCAGATACATGTATTCTCTCAGTGGCCTGACCATTAAGATCTCGAAAAAGTATTCGACATCTGGGCAAGTGATTTGTAAAACCATACAAATTAATATAAATGAGAAAAAATAAATAAATATCATTCCATTTGGTTAACAACTAGGTCTCAAAAAATTATTTTAATTTGGACAATTGGTTATTTCCAACTAAGTGACTCAAGGTTTTAGCCTCGACAAATTAAACCAGAGTTAATCCAGTTATCTCACTGCTGGTTTTTAGGGATAACTTTCAACTCTGTATTGGGCTTGGGAGGTATTTGGCAGTTAAGTGATTTATTTTAATAGGTTATCAGAGACTCATTAATGTTTTGAAGGTTTAGCCATTTGCTATCTTCTAGCTTATTTGTTGTTGTATATTTTCAACTGTGCTACTGTAATATTATTAATCTTAATTGGAATATCAGAGTAACAATCCTACCCAGTTATTTCGGGTGTTTCAGTCATCTTCCTTCTCTAGCTCCTCTCGAATTATTCCTTAGTATTGTAGGGTATCCGTTCATTTTTCCTCTTGATGCTCTTCTTTAGATTATTTAAAAGCTTGGCTTTTGAAAAACGGTGTGATGATTTTGACTGCCTTATTAATTTGGGAATTAATGCGGATAAAACCTGATATCACGTGTACAAGCTTCTCTCTGCTTTGTTTTCATGGAAGTTTCTTGGAAGTATCTTTACCCCTACATCGTAGAAGTGAGGTAATTATTCCTACAAAAGCAGTAGCGACTCACTCAGAACCTGAGTCATAGCTTCAAGACGCAGACGAAACATAAAGGGTCAAGATGAGTGAAAGTCGACGCTAGAGGAGGGGATTTTGGTGAAGGAAAAGACTCTCAATAAGAAGGGTAGGGGTTAACAGTTGATTTTAAGCAACGATTTGTAAAATGCACAGCCCATTTTGCATAGGGAGCCAATGCGAAGAACAGAAGAGTCTGGGTGGGTTGTTATATGGCTCTGCTACCCGTTGACAAAGGAGCACTTTCCAAGGGCAGAGGTGATTTGCTCAAAAAACGCTGAGAGTACCCTGGAAACTTGAAGGCTCTAGGTAGAGGTCTAGGGACAACAGTTTGAAGATATCAAAGATTAACTATCCACATTCCTCACCACTTACTCCCTTACACCAATTCAGTATTGAACTATCTGATAGTCCATTGGTTCTCGATATAGTTTTCAAAAAGTAGAAGGAGACATCAATAGTCAAGTTCTGAGTGATCCACTACTGGTTTTGCAGGAATCATTTATCCATTTAATCAAGTGATAACTACCGATTGCTAACTGATTTAGTCGATATACGTACATTCGGTTGGATTACTCTGAAATTGAACTTTGAAATTTGCTTGTTTGAATCCCACCCGGTAAAAGTGTTTAATGACTGTACGTTATGTGTTAAAGTAGGTATTATCCAATTAGAATAAATATAACTCCAAGGACCTCTTCGACAATTATTCTGGGAGTTTGGTGGGTTACTGATGAATATTGGGCTTCAGGTAGCCTACAGTTGAAAAACTGGAAGTAAAAACAGTAATTTCAGTTCTATCCATACTTATGCTTTGGCGAAAGTTCAATAAGTATTTATTTTTTCGTCAGAGACCAACAATTGAACAATCCTGAATTACTATCGATCACGAATCGACCAGTGAAAATAATAACAATCATTCCGTCACAACAGCTTCCAGTAGGAAAAGAGAATTTAGTTGTCAAAGGTAACTTGTGAGCCTCAAAGTTTTTAATGAGTATCCCACCATTCCGAGCTCCTTTCAAGACACAAGTGGGTATGTTTTCAATAATTTCAACTTTCCAAACACCAAGAAACTGGAGAAAATAAAATACAAACCAGACACCTAATGATTTTAAATTGAATGAATCACAAGGCATAGCGATGGACAGAGCACGAAGACGGGGCAACAGGGTTTCGCCTGTTTCTTTGGGTTGATCGATGCTTACCCGCACTCCAAACGCCAATATCTTGAGAATACATTCAACGGTAAACATGCCCGTGAATCCCATGTTCATGTAGTTAAGGGTTTTCTTGTATACTGAGCCCTGCTTGTGATACTACACAAAGAGTGGCGCCCAAAACAAAACAAAAGAATTCAAAAATTATAAATGAATCGTTTGGTTATGAGAACAATATCACTGATTACGGAAATTAAGGGTTCTTTTCTCCCTACTGATAAAAGTTCCTACTGAAAAGTTTGTTTATTTTCAAGTAGTTCTATACGCAACATGGATTATTTTCCTTATAAGGAAGAAGGACAGACAAGATACACACAAGATCCAATATAAATCTACTTGAAGGTACAAAAAATTATTCGTGATGAACAAAAAAACCAATAAATTCTTTTCGACAAACGAAACCGAATAGGTAGGTAGGTTCCAAACAAAGTACACATTAATGGATTGGACAATCAAATACATTTTCAATCATTGTTATAGGAGTATCAATAGATAAGTTGAAAACAATGGTTTGCTTGATGGTGATCCACAACATTTGTCACTTAGAAATGGGTTGGTTCAAATTATAAATTCAAGATAAAATGCTGAATTCATGTTTTAAAAAATGGTTATGGACATTATGTAAGTAGTTTTGAAGGAAACCAGTTTTACATTTGCATAATTACTTACGTAGGATTTAGTTTTGTCCAAAAATATATGGAAACATTGTTAGATAAGTGGTTTATATTGGAAAGAATTTGCAAGGGTTTGTTCTCTCTAGAGAGTCCACTCATCAAAGTACAATAATTTCCTGAATTCGTGGAACAATACCTATTTTCTCACAGGTTGTACATCATTACGAACACCATATCAAGCAAACTAGAATGTTTCAATCAGATATATTCACCATTCCCCCAATGAAGCCATGCTAGAAAACAATTGTGTTTAAAAAAAAATTGTGCTTAGCAGAAATCCCAGTGCCTATTAAATAAAAAAATAATGATACTGAGACATCATGCATCAATAGTGTAAAAATCAGCGTGTAAAAACAATAAATTATTTGTTCGTTCACAGATTTTTTCTGCTCCCTATCCAAGAATGTGAACTCGTTCACCCTTAGTACATTTTTCTGACCCTATAGTATCTTGGTAAAACTTGTTGCCTTGTTATTGGAATGTATTAGAAGTTTTAGTTTGCTTTTAGTATCCTGATTTGGGTAGGTGCTTAGGTCCCTATTTGATGGAAGTTTCAATGAGTACCTATCATTATTTGGAAAATTAAGTTTTGTCCTAATTTATTAAAATTGGAGTTTTCAAAAAAAATCTAGTCCGTTTGCAATTATTTTGGAAAGGTTAGTAAAGGTGAAGGAATCATATTTGTTATCCTCCATTCAAAATATCCTATAATTATAAGAATTCTTGATGTATATTCACTATTTGCCTACCCATCAGCAAATTGAAACTAAAATTTCCTAACTTCATTTAAAAAAATTAAACAAAACGAAATCATTAGAGCTGGTATAAAAATTTCAACAGTATCATGCTTTTTCAAAATACAGATAAAACATGAAATTTCCATAAAGTAGTAGGGATTAACATGAAAATAATCAAACAACTTTTCGTCAACATAGAAAAAAATACATCTTGGGCATGCAATGCCAGGATTTGGGAATAGTTAACAAAAAAAAATTTCTACTTGATTTTTTCTTAACCAAGTTTTTAATACAAAGCTAGATAACCATGAAAACCAGCACAATTTTAATGGAAAAATAATATAAATGAAAAAACGAAACGGTTTTGTTTTACAATGAGGACACATGCAAAAAAATCTTGTGCTTTCATCGATGCAGAAAAATGTGTGCTAGGTAGGCAGAAAAGGGAAACTCAATTGAATAAAATAAAAATTAACTGATGGAATTTTTACGACTCTTAGTTCATGTACAATTAAATTAAGGAATTTTCAATATTAAACTGATAGATTTAATGATCAATGATATCTGAAATGAAGGGTAATGATTTGTGATAAGATATTGTGTCTTTGGAAATCTCCTGTTGGCCCCATCTCGTTTGGAAGAATAGTTCTTTAATCATCCCTTCTTTGGAATAAGTAGGTAACTAAATGAAAAGTAATGGAATGATCATAATGTGTGCACGTGCGAGTTTAGTCTGTTCTGTGCATAAGAAATGTAAAAATTTCATCGTATTAATATAAAATTGTGGTATAGCGTTTTGAAATTGATTCAATACATAAATATGTCCAACAACCTGATTATAACCAAAAATAAAATGTTACCTGAGATTGTTTGTTTGCATTCATGTCGTAAGCCTTTAATTTTCAAATATTCGTGTTACATGTATTGAAAAAATGCAATGTAATTTTATAACAAGTATGTTTTCAAGTTTATCAACTTACCAAAAGTTTTCACTTTTAAATTCAACGAGTAATGTTTGGGATTTTACCAATATGATGTAATGGAATTCGACTCCGGAAGAACTGGTTTTTTAATGGTATTTCAATAGATAGCCTACAATTTAGGTAATAGGAAAAATTATAGAAAGGATAATATGAAGTACCTACCTTCATCATGAGCAGTAAAGTATTGAAAACGATTAGCATCATAATAAAATATTCAAATGGCGTGGAGACGACGATTCTCCAAATTTTGTATTTAAAACTATTTCTTTTGTTTGGCATATATCGTTCAAGAGGCCTTGCTCCAATGGTGAAGTCAATACAAGATTTCTGAAATAGAAAAAACACAGAATATAGCACTTTTTAAGAGAGTTTGTATTTTAAAACAAAAGTACTATAAGGACTACCAAATTATGGTTAAATGAATTGTTCAGCATCGTGCGCGATACTGGAATTGATGGGATCAGACGCTGGGTTATTTCATATTCTTTTGTTCTTTTTAAAGTCGTTAAGAAACATTTTTGGGCTGATTATTCGTCAATTTATCGTGAATCCAGCACTATGGGTGGACTCCTCAAGACTAGATTATTTTACTTTGTGAGAGACGAATGGCTGCTGACAGGAGCACAGGCATCTACACCCCCTGCCCAGAATGAGAAAGATACCTCATAATAATAATTTAAGTAAAATATTATCATACTGTTTTCCAACTTTTTCCCATGAATCCTCATTGAAGAGCAGAAGAGTTTCAAATCCTTTTGCCAAACAGATCCTTATGATGGGTGAGAGGATGGTGAAGTTGTGAGTTTGTTGAGGGGGGTTAGGGGTTTGGTGTCTAGGAGTTAAACCCCAACTGTGCTCCGAATGGAAGGGAAACACAGCGTTGATTGGATCCGGGTCTAAAGAATGAACCAATGAGAGTGCCCGAAATGAAGTGCTGTAAATTTTAGAGACCTTATACAGGAGCACAAAAGTTTTTCACCAAGTCCCCTAGAATCACCAAAACACAGTCTTACCTTGTTATCAGTTGATTGTCCTACACCTTTGTGACCGAACTTTGTTAGATGTAAATACGCGATGAGTACAGTAAGTGTTATTAAACGTGAGTTCGATAAATTTTTGGTGGAGCAAAGAGTTATTATTTGCGATGTAGGGCGCCCACTGCTGCTATTGACTAGACCGCAACAAACCTCAAAGGCAAGTGTAAATCGTTCCACGATTCACAAATTCAACCCTCAGTACTATGAAAAGGTTGATTGGCTCCGCGCATGTAAGGTAAGTAATAACATTTTCTTGATTCATGATTCTATCACGGAGGGACAACTTTTATTTAACAATCACCCCATCACTCCCAACAATTCATTCTGATCTATTTGTCCAACTGATCTATACTTTACTAGAAGGATTGATTTAGGATATTAGACAGAACACATTCGAACACACATCGAAAGTGTGGACCTAAATTGATAGGAGACATAGATATTTTTCGATATGTGTCGGAGGTTGCAATGGGATTAAGTGCGGGGACTGACTAGAACACTACCGAGAGAACTATTCTGAACAGCATTAATTTAGAAAACGCTGCCTATCGTTACACGAAAAATGTATTCGTGTATTAGAAAACCACGCTGGACTTACTTGATTTTTGTCGATTTCTCCGTCTTGCAGTTCGGCTTCACCTTGTTCTTGAAATGTAATGATAATCAAAGCCACGAATATGTTAACGAAGAAGAATGGAAAAACTACAAAGTACACTATATAAAAGATGGACATTTCTATACGGAAATTTTGAATTGGACCCATGTCTTCGTAAGTGGCCGCCATTGAGTTTTGTAAAACCCTGAAAAAGAAAAGATAAACCAAATTAATTGAAGAGCAATCGGTATAACGTGTTTTACATCAACATGTTTATTGTTGCTTCAATTTTCAATCGTTCCATACTGCAAGAAATTGTACAGGCACTCAAAATTAGTTATGTTCTTAAGTTGATGATTCATCCTGACAATCACATGTCGTGGATGAATAAAACTCAATAAGTATGTACTTAAATTAATTATTTAGTGTTCAATAAGTGTTACTCACTGAGGCCAACCTTCACCAGTTTGTACAGCAAATAACGTCAACATTGCTGCTGCAACATTATCGTAATGGAAGCATCTCGGTTTCCACATTCGTTTCTCCGCTCTTGGCAACGGATTGTCACCATCAAATACAAAAAATTCTCCACTGAAAAAGTAAAAATAAAATCAACATTTGTTAAGATACGCTTATTGTTATCTGAAAGTAGGTTTTTTGATCGGGATGGGCTTGCCGCTGCCAAATTTTACTTGGCTCGTGATTATGCACTTCTATTGACTCTTAAAGTAATAGTAAACTAAGGTGTTGGAAAATACATCAAGTTTTTATCCAAAAATACGTTTGCAAAATTAGAATGTAGTCGTGCAAAAGTAAGAACTGTGAAAACTTACTGGCATTCACTTTCGGTGAACTTGCTTTCATCAGTGCAGAAGAAAAATTTGCCATTGAATAGTTGGACGGCAATTACAGCAAAAATAAATTGAAACAGTATGTACACAATAAGGATATTTACAACATTTTTTAAAGAATTTACAACACAGTCGAACACTGCCTTAAGCTTAGGTACTCGTTTAATTGTCTTAAGGGGACGTAGGACTCGCAGTACTCGCAAGGATTTGATGGTGGACAGTGATTGTGGACCAGCCTGACTCCCACTGAAACAGAGTTGAACGAGAAAAATATAAGTCGGATGTAACGGAAGTAGGTACATCTTACTAAAAATTAGTATCATATCCCCCATGCGGCTTGTCAAGTGTAAATTGTACCAAACAATGATCAATCTATCATGATGGGTTGGTAATTTTACTCGTACATGTTCCTGATGAGGTAATGTGACTTGGAGAACAACATTTGTTTCCTGTCAATCAAATCAAGCAGTGTATTTTGCACGCATGATACATTTGTGTGAAAGTAGTTAAATAATTCCAAACGTTATTTCTTCATCAGTGGACCAAATATAACGTAGTTTACTGCTTCCGAAATTACCAAGATGTTCAATTGTGCGCTTTAGAACTGTGTCTATAGGACCAGTTGTAGGAAGCAGGCTGGAAGATACTTCTAAGTTTTTTAAATTTCGTTGTGTAATCAAAATTATTTGAATAGTTAGGCAGGTACCCTTACACGATAATAACGGTTTGAACTGTGGTGTTTAATTTCACACCAAAAAATCACTCAAGTACGTAGGTAATAAGTCATGTTCAATTATATTCTTTAGCTCTGGATGTAATTCGGATTTTCCATACCGTAATGGCCAAAATGTCTCTTGAAAAAAGTATTATTTAATCAATTTGGGAACATCGTCAATTAATCCTCGTATTTAGGTTTGTTACAAATCAAATTAAAGTAATGATAGAGTCAGGTTGATTACAAAATGGAATATAAGAAGTATTTCGCAGGAATATTTCAATTACCTACGCACCAGCTTCGAGTAGGGGTACCTACCTACCTATTTCTTTTATCATGAGGTTTTTGTGCGTTATGAGCACAGCATTTTCCAGAATTACATATTGAATTTTTGATTTTCTACAGTGGTTCAACTTGTTACGAAAAAATTGTGAAGTGGGTGGGAGTGGAAAGGGCAAAATCATCTGGAAGCAGTATCGCATTGATTAAATCCACTTACAACACTCCCTGTGATCATCATCGTCGACAAGAGCCAAATGGTGAACTGTATAGGTACTTCTTGGAACAATATCGGTTAAGGTCTCAAAATTGAACAAAATACCGAATGAAAATTGATTACTAAAGACAATAATTAGGGATGTAGTCGGGTGACTCTGAAATGAGGAGCTAACTAAGTAGGAACGATTAGGCGATCGATCCTTTACCAGTAAGGTACAATCTGCCCTATTGAGCCCATATCACACAAGTTTTTGTGTATCTCCGAATTGTGAAAAAGAAAAGACAGTGATAAAGTGGCCTTAGCCCTAACTGCATCCTTGATTTCCATTCCATTTCATGTATCACATAATCGAAAAGTCAAGATCGGATATAGAACATCATTACATGCAAAATGCCGTCCAGTTTTCTACCAAAGATTGGATAAGGTTTTGTGTAGCTTGACTTGGTAATTGGCCACCATATTCAAGAGTGACTTAGCTCTACTTTTTTTACATCTGCCCCGAGAAGAGGTCTTCATAGATGACAACTTTTGTATCATTTTCGTTGCCTGCTTGTTCATTCCCGTTCAGCTGCTTGGGCCACCAAGCAAGCTGGCGGCTTTGGAAACCCGAAGCCCGTTATCAGCTGTGTGCTGACATTGCTGAAGAATAAAGTGGATTCAGCAATATTGAAAATAATGTGTGTCCATCCGTATCTAGCCCCAAGATACGTTATATTTTATTAAAAGGTATAAAAAGAGGGAAGTTTGTGTAAATTTATCGGGCGTCCTGGGAAGAGGATGGAATAATAGCCTACATTGAGAAAGCGTGCTAGATGCTTGATGCCGTTATCTAGCTCAAGGCTACCGTTGGTTATCTACGTTGTCCGTGTGATATGGCTTTACTGAATGGAAAATAGTTGTCTACCTACACATACCACTTGCGTTAGGATGTTTACATCGATGCAATGAGCACCACACACTTGAAGGTGGAGAGAAAAGGAGAAATCCGCTACCAAAGTTCCGACCGTATTGTTTTACGGATACTTTTGGAACTAGTAAAATACCGCTTTGAAATTTAATATACACGGAAAAAGTAGGTTCTTCATAATTAATGAGCATTAGTTACTTGGTGTACCCTCAGTTTGTCTTGGAAAACTATGTCCGCATAAATTGTTCAATTGACACTCCAGTAAATTTTGATGTGAAATTTTAGAGAATTTTCAAAACGTAGGCAAAGTTGCAAATGCGGTTAGCTTCGATTGTTTAAGCGAATAACCGATTACTGTAATCACGAAATATCAAGTTTAATCCAATACTCTAAAAGATTATGTACTCGTAAACATCTCAGTAGCGCAATATAGAACTAAATATGAGCATCATCTCTTTAATTTTAGGATATTGTATTTCTGATAACGTATGGTGTTAAAAACAGTTCTTTCCCCAGTTTGCTTAAGACAAGTATTACATTAGTAATACGTATTGACTTAAGTGTAAGTGTAGTCGTTTACAAATTAAATTTTCTTGTTTAGTCGACAAAAGTTAGTAGCACCTTCATACAGAAAAAATTCTAAAAGAGCTGTAAAATTAGGAAGTTGAACTTTCCAATGTTAAAAATAAATGTAGGTATCGTTGTGTAGAAAAAAAGCGAAGAAACAGAAAAAATTCTTAAAAAAATGTAGTATATATGTATAGATGTGTGACTATGAAAGCAATTACTGCAAAGCTATGAAATAAATCTTGCGATGTGAAAGTATATGGATAAATATGCTACTGTTGGTAATTTTTTTAAAAATTGAATTAAAAAAAAAAGTGAAATTAACAGCAAAATTCAAAACATCTCTGATCGAACGGAAGACAATCTACAAAAAGAGATAAACTGGAAATGAAAAAGCGTTGAACCAAAATATCCATTTAATGCGTTTAATTTCATTCACCATAAAATCTTTGAACAGCCATTAAAAATTGGTAGAGGTGTCTTCAAAATTTAATTGTACAAAGTGCATATACCAGCAAAAAATGTTCATGTGGCAACAAAATAAGGTACCAAAAATATGATTAGTGGATAATAGTGGGGATCATGAACGTATATGTGTGTTTCATTCTTATTATAAAACTGTCGAACAATTTTATTAAATCCCTAAAAACAGTGCTGTGAAGAATGTGTGGAAATTCAAATTTCAATACAGTTCCTCGTATATTGTTCCTAAAACAATTGTTTGAGGACCCATGATGTTCTGTGCTGTCCGTCGAATGGCAAATTTCACCTCAGCCATTCTTACGAACGTTTACAGGTTTTGCATCAAGCTCGAATATGAACGATTCCAGTTGAATTTTCTAATACTGTCATTCCGTGTTGGTTTCCTACTCGTGTTTCGGTCTACAGAAAATATAGTTGCCTTAATTGTAATTATTAATACGACCGTGAGCGTATTTGAGAGCGTTAGCACTTGTGGGAAGATTCTTTGGAAATGCATGCCACATGTCACAAATTGATTGAGTGTTCGTATCTACATACAGTGATAATTTTCAAAAATTGAAGGGTTGAGCAACGAAATCGAGTTTCCCACTTTCGGATTTACATATTACAATATGTTAATGTCATTGTACTGTTTTGCGGGGCTAGACGTGAATATAGGTCTTGGTTTGCCGGCGTATATTACTCTGATTTGTTTGTAAAATTCAATGGAAGAGAAGTTGAATGTATTAAATCACGGTAAATCAGAATTAACTTCAACCCATTCTCAATCATTTTTGAAAAAACACAAATAGCAAATTGCTATTACAGAATTTTAGGAAGAAATTAAGCTTTTGCAATGGCTTCAAACATTTTCAAAAATTGGTAGTTGTGGAAAACTATTCTGAAGAATTCTGAAATAATTCCTTGAGCTTTAGGCTTTTCCATTTGTGCCGTGCCAGGCGATATCCATCTCCTTAGAATTGAGTTAAAAAATCTAGCACATCAAAGGATAGGATGAGTTTACTTATTGAGCGCAATTAATAGCGCAATTAAATTTCAAGAAAATGTGTTAAACATCTTTATAACTTGCTTAAAATCTGTAATTATTATGATTATTTTAGTTGACTTCAACTTTATATGTATCAAACGAGATTCAGAAACAGAACTTACGGAAATTCGTGCACGAACTGTGTCAAAAACTGTACTTGGGTTTCATTTAAATAAACAAGGAGTCGTATTGTTAAAAATCTTTAAATTGATTTGTATATCACAATATTATTAGGGTCGTTAAGTGTTTTGCCATAATTTAATCGTTTACAATTCTTGTGCGGCATGACTGAAAGTTGTTTTTTTTTTCGTTTCTATCCAACATAAAGTAAGAAATTTCTGAATTTCCAGAAATGAGGTGGTTTTTACACCACTTTGTCATAGCTGGGTCAACCGACAATTATGAATACGTACGAGATACATATATTATTTATGTACAGTAGAAATATTTTGAAAAAAGTATAAAATGGTTTTTAGATTAAATAATTGAAATATGTACATTTAATCAGATTTGATATATTTTGCATACGCACTACTTCTCTGTGGCTCAATCCCGTATTTTTGAAAAAGCAAATATTGAAGAGTGTAGCCAAAAAACAAGTGGCACCCAATAAATACCTTATGAATATTATTTCGAGCTTTGGCAAAGCGTAAAAAAGATGCTTGCTTACAATTCGGCTGCTTAGCCCAAGCATTGCGTCGCCTAAAACTGTCCCACCTACCTTAGTGGACCCGCGGGATTTTCTTTATCTTTTCTTTAAAAAAAAAAAAGGAAACAGGAATTTTCATACACATTTTGACATAACTGAGCACTACGTCAGCTGCAAACGAAGACACAAGATAACCTTTTGAATATGTGCGGCCCCGTAAATCAATATTTGTTGCAAATTATACCTGTACGTCCTCGAATTGTGTTCTCTGATGTGGTGTGCCTATTCAGCAACACTCAAAATCCTTGCATCTGTTCATGTGTACCATCAGATGTGCAAATTAGTTGGAAAAAGTTCTTGTTACTGTTCAAGTTAACGTCCTAATCACGTGATGGTAGAAAAGTCAGAAACGCTAACTACTTTTGATGAGGAATTTTGTAACCATTTCTCGATAAAGGTGTGATATGTCGTAGTCGTATGTCATCGAAGCTAGAAGGTCCACAAGTTGCCTACATACCTACTCTGCTTTTATTACCTATTACTTTATATTTAAACTAATCAAGTGATGCTTGAATTCAATTAGATTACACCCCTTGTTCTTTTGGTATTTTGAATAACCACTCTATCGGAAACATTCGATGGAACTCAAACCTGTAATTTTCCAAAACCCAAACCCAAATTTCTGTAATACTTTCAAGAGGGGGAGTTTCGTTTGGGTAAATTCGTGCGAAAGGCAATCTGTTTGGGAAACTTTTCACAACACGTTTGGGTAAAGAAAAACGACCAATGAGAACGAGTTTGGGTAAAAAGTGAAACAGGTTTTTCATTGCAACAGGTGAAGTGTAGGTGTTTATTGATTGATTATACATTGCAATACCTAATACTTTCACCGTTAATTGTCATAAAAACGTATTATGTAAACATTACCGTAGTGGTAGTTGTTGTCAAAAAACAAGTTACATGAACAAAAATCAAACAGTAGCCTTTTTTCAAGTATTCATTTAAGTCAGTATTACTTTGAAAAACGTACAGTAGCCACTTTTTTCAAGTATTCATTTAAGTCCCTATCACTTTGAAAACGTCCCAACATGTTATGATATGAGGCGATTTCACCATCCCTTTAGCCAAACTAGGCAATTTCAACTTTGATTCCTTCCTTCTAACTTTGAATAATAGACAGTTTATTGACTTCTGATCACATTCGTACCGAAACGCTCTGTGTTTTGTTTACCTAAACGCGCTCTCGCTCTTCGCCTCATTTTACCGCTATTTACCTAAACGAATTCTCCTCTTTCAAGAGATATTCGACGACCATGTATTATGATTTCACATTCGGAAGCAGATTCCATCCATATAATGCAATCTTCAATTAATCTCTGGTGGATTCATTTACTCTTATGTCCTAGGTTGTGCAACTAATTCTCACAAATTATAAAATGATTTAACTTTGTTACGAGAGCACGTTTCAATATTTCGAAATACTTTAGACCACATTTTTAGTGACACGTGGATCAGTGGCGAGGCGTAACGTTTTTGCTAGGTCATCACCAGTGGCGGCGATTAGTAACCAGAAGTGGAGGGGGGGGGGGGCACTGCCCCCAGCAGAAAAGGGGGTTTCCGGGGGTCCTCCCCCGGACAATTTTGAAAAATTACCTATCAAAAACGCCAATCTAAGGTGTTTGTTGACGTATAAAATTCACGTTTATTATTGTTGAAATCAGTGCAAATACAGCTTTGAATGACACTTTTTGAACCAAACCCCGCCTTAAGGTTGAAAATCGCTTGCTAGAGTAACCCTGTCGTTGTGACTTTGATCCGAAATTCCACGGATGACCCCGTCAAGTCACGAGAGCTCCCAAAGGTTGCGGGACTCACTCGAAGTTGCGTGTTTGAGCACGACCCTTAAAGCGATTTGAGGGGACTCTCTGCGGTGGGAGCTGGCGGGGGAGTGTACAAGATTCTCAGAATGACAGCGCTTCCACACAAGCGCTAATGTCGCCAATGAGGCGTTAATTGCGCCAACTGCCAGCATGAACATTTCTTTTTTATAAAGAGGAAATTGTATATTTAATATTAGTATTAACTAATTCTTCAAATTTACTAAATCGTCTGGCCATCGCCGAATCCAGAGATGACCACAGGCTTCGCCACTGACGTGGATGATGATCTTCATGTGAAGAAATTTTTCAAAAAAAAAAAAAAAAAAAAAAAAAAAAAAAAAAAATAGTGGAAGAGTTTGTATTTATTGATAGCTAGTTGTTATAACAAATAAAAAATTATGCGGAAACTGCTGACGGCTGATAAAACCAATTGTTTTTTTTCTGCATCTTTCTGCCTAACGACTGACTGCCTGTAGGACCATTTACATGATCCATTAAATTAGGTATGTCTTCCTAGCAGATTTCGTACATCAGATTCTCAGTAATTGGGGTATGATCGTATACATAGATGACTGATTTGTGTAACATGTACAATTAATACGTAATATGCCGGTACGTTAGTAGGGTTGGCAGATTTCTGTTAATGCAAATGCACGATATATACCATTGATTCAATTGCGTTGGCGTTCGTAGGAGACCGTACAAAGGTAAGTCTACCTGTAAAGTTGAATTGTTGAGAGTGATGTAAATCACTCCTGTCCACTTTTGTTTGATGGGATTTATGGGCAGTGGAATAACAATCAGAGACCATACTTGCTCTGAAAGACTTGAAACGCAAAATACTAGTGCAAATTCTGATTTGTGAAGCTCAAATGTTCTGTCTTCAGTAGTTCATTCGTAAGCAGATTTTACTTTCCCAAATCATTATCTATTTTCTTTGTTGCCTTTTCTTGTTCAAGTTCAAGTTACTCCTTTACACTCAAAGGTATATATATATTGATGACTTTAGAGTTTAACTTTACTGAAGATTTTATTTTTTGTCCATAAAATGTCACTATCAAGCGGCACAGGATGTGGCACGATGTTTTGAATCAATGAGAAATACCTACAAATGCGTCTTAGACAGTTATTTAAATTTGACATAGGCCACCGGATCTGTACACGGAATGCAGCGTAGGAACTGCCGTAACACGAGATGTGACATGTGTAGTCAGGAGTGGTGTTAGTTGCAAATTGGCATGTACATGTATCAAACCAGATGTGTTACAGTGAAAAATTTTCAAAATCCAATAAAGTCTATCAAACATCAAATTTTCAAAACATCATTTATGCATTTTCATGAAAACTTTTTCGTTTCGGTGACAGTATCTGAACAGTGCTATTCCTTGCAGAGCTGTGAAACAGCCATAAGTACAATCCAAAATGAAACGGTTTAGAAGAATTTAATGTTTTTGCAACTCAAGTTTTTGACACGTTTTACTCACCTGAGCTCAAATCCTAGCGACACTGCGGCGCATATCACGACAACGGCGTCCATAATGTTCCAGAATTCTCTCAAATAAGAGCCTGGATGTAATATAACACCCATGTCCAATATCTGAAAAATAGTAAAATATTTGGAGAGAGTTTTCGATTAATAGCATAGAGTAAATTCAAACGCAAAGCTAGTGGAAAATATCTTTCATCAATATCTGATGATTTTATTTCTAGAATTATACAAAAAGCTCATGATCAACTTAATTTATTTTGCGGAAATGAAGAATACAGTAGGCAAGCGACGGAGCAAACCCGATAAAAAATGACCCTTAAGGTACCTCCCAAGTGACTCCTACTATTATTTTGAAGATGTACACCATGAAATAGTATTTGTATGTACACAAAGCGCCTGATAACCCCAACTTGGGATAGCTTAGGAGAAGAGTGTTTACCTCTCCAAAACCTTGACAGTTGATTTCTTTGAATATCTTTTAAGCGACAGACGAACTTAGGTATTTCAGAATGGTATCACTCCTCCCCTTGCCCAAAAATCCTAGCAAGCATCTACTTAAGGCACTATCCCAAGTTAGAGTTAGCTGGAAGCCAGTGAACAGACAGTGATACATTTTCTCAAGTTCTCCTATCCATGGAAGCCTCTTTTTATACTGTGGATAGACTTCAGTTAGCAACTCGTAGACCGCTAAACTTTTAATAATGGTACCTAGTTACTTAGTTTTTGTCCCACATCCCTTGTGATGATTCCAATCGATCGGATTGTCTGATGTGATTCACTTGTGTTTAAAATTGTTTTTCCTAGCTTGAATTGTAATGTTAGTCACTGAGTGATTGTTATTATGAACTTTCATTGTCCCGTGAACTGTTTTCCTCCTATGCGACTCGGTACTGATATTTTAATATGATCTTGCCCCTTAAGTCATTAAACATTATTTCCTCTTTCCGTCTCTGTGATTTGTAACACCGAAAACATGTTGTGTGTGTTTTGGCAAATCATTTAGATGCCTTAACTTGTTTTCAACGGGGGAGTCTCTAAACCCTTTTCGTTCGATACCCTTCATACCTTCCTTGGTCTTAGATCTCATTCGGCGAATAGCACGTATTGTGAATATATTGAGGTACCTTTAGTATCATTTCTATCGTGAAAACTCCCGTAAAGGCGTAATCGAAGTAGTTGAGAACGATGTTGCGAGTGGACTGCTCAACGACGGGGTCTTCTGCAGCAAGTGCGATGCTACTCAAAGAAATTACTACCATTATAAAAAAATCAAAATACCGAAGATTAACAACCCAGTGAGCCGCCGAACGGAGCCTGCAAAACAAACCAAAAACAAACAACATTTAAGCATGTACGAATTCCACGTATTGAATTCTAGAAAAAATATAAATGCTAAAATCTACTCTCTACTTTTAATGCCTAAGCAACTACGTAAGTAACACAATATTCACAAAACTAAAGCTCAAATTCTTTAAAAAAAATTGACCAAACTCAATCGGTGAAAATTCAAAACTTCATTAGTTGCACATTGAACAGTGGTTAAAACAAAGATGCTTATACTGGGGTAAAATGCGTTGCGGGTAGGTACTTTATTAGTGAGCGGGAGAAATCGGTTTTTAAATAAGCTTCGACTAAAGTGAGGGGATATATGTCAATCGTTTTAAAATCTCAAAAGCCATTTATTTTATCTTGAAACAATTTTTTTTCATATCCTTGCAAGTGAATTCAACAAAACAACCGATGATAGGTGTGAGTACTTACACGTTTAAAGACCCTACCTCATTAAGTACCAGGTAAATAAAGTAGGCACCTCGACAAGAGACGACTTTTTAAAAGTTCCATTCATTAATTCCTCGTAGAGTAAAATTAAATTAATTTTTTATGAACACTTCAAAAGAATTACCATAATTATATTAGAAAATGCGGCAATTAGAGGTATATTACTCACGGGTTAGTGGGACTTAGAATGAACATAGATGAATATGGCAGCATTGGTTTGGGCCCGGTTTCATCATCTGTGTCCGCCTTCTTCTCATCGTCATCTTGCTTCGATTTGCTTTTACTAAAATAACGAGGAGGAAAATGCCAAGTTACTAAAATAACTACGAAATTCCAGGTCGAGGGTTTAAATTCATGATAATACCTATTATTCTTATACCTATTATTCTTTCAAAATGATGAAGTCTTAAGTTAAGAATGTTGTAATTTTGTTTTAAATGAAGCGTCGGTATGTACGTATGAAAAATAAAACATATTGTGACTCATACTACAGGGTACGGCAGCATAAATTCCTTTTCTTAAAACTTAATAAAATGCATTATATGAGTCAGAAAATTTTTATTCGTTTTTTATAATATAGGTACATACATAAAGTTTTGTTTTACCCAGTTTTGAAGATCAAATCAGGTAGGTGACGTCCCACATTCTCCATACACTGAGTAAACCGATTTCTGGCGTTTGTCATGAGTCCAGCCTGCTTAGCAGGCGTTATGTTGTCAATTTCTTCCTGGATGTTGGTCTTCAAATCTTGTAGGGTCCTTGGACGGTTCACGTAAACACGGGATTTCAAAAAACCCCATACAAAAAAATCACAAGGGCTCAAATCGGGAGAGCGGGCCGGCCACTCCAAATCGCCCCTAATTGAGATAAGACGCTCTGGGAAGTGTTACCTCAAAACAGTCATCGATGGACTTAGGAGACATTTGGTTCCAACAAGACGGTGCAACGGCACACACTTCAAGAGCATCGATGACTGTTTTGAGGTAACACTTCCCAGAGCGCCTTATCTCAATTAGGGGCGATTTGGAGTGGCCGGCCCGCTCTCCCGATTTGAGCCCTTGTGATTTTTTTTCTATGGGGTTTTTTGAAATCCCGTGTTTATGTGAACCGTCCAAGGACCCTACAAGATTTGAAGACCAACATCCAGGAAGAAATTGCCAACATAACGCCTGCTATGCTGGCTAGAGTCATGACAAACGACAGAAATCGGTTTACTCAATGTGTGGAGAATAGGGGACGTCACCTACCTGATTTGATCTTCAAAACTGGGTAAAACAAAACTTTATGTATGCGCCTATATTATAAAAAACGAATAAAATTTTTCTGACTCATACAATGCGTTTTATTAAGTTTTAAAAAAAGGAAGTTATGCTGCCGCACCCTGTATTTGGTAACACAGGTCAAAGATCAGCTCAATCAGGCTTACGCCCACTAGTAAACTGAATATAACTGTACTAGGTACGCCAGGTTTGAAAGGAACAACTTTTCTTCGTACTGAGTATGACTTAAATTTGGGTTAATAAAATGTACTGTGTTGAAACAATGATTTGCTAAGCGTCAAAATCACCACAATCAAAATTCAATCTGAAGCGTTTAACTGAACCTCTAACTCGGCTTTTATGTTTGACAACCGCGTAATATCAAAACCAACAACGAAATGTAAACAAATTATTTAGGAGACAATAATGTTGAACAATACAATAGTTAACTCGAGTAAAATGTGCTACCGTGCTCTGCTGCACCCCTTTTTAATTCACATTTCAATTTAATTTCAACTGATCTGTCTCTTATAAGATCTGTCTCTATAAATAGAGAACTTGTTGAAAATCTGGAACCGGTGGAATACACATCAAACTAGGATTAAAAGTGTTGCAGAGATTCCAGGCTCGCCATCGGCGGATAAGTGAGGAAAATATCGGACCCTTATTTAAAAAAAAATATATTAAACTTCGGTTCTTAACAAAAAATAGAAACCGACTTCAAAAAGTTTCCATGCCTTGAAACTTTAATGGGACTGAATTGGAGCTTTAGCGAACAATTTATGACCAACCCGAGGGAAAATTATCAATATTTACTGGGTATGGCTGTTATTACCGAATATTCAAACTGCTTTTTTAGTTATGTGCCGCAATTTCTCCGAAAATAGAAAATCTTTTGGATATTTTGATGGTAGGTCCAGGTAGGTAACTTTTTGTTGCATTACGAAGTGCTCTCGGTTAAATGTTAAATATGATAGCCGATAAAAAATCAAGCGCTCCGCCCGGAAATGCTGATTTTGGAAGGATAAATTGGTTTTAGTCTGGTACCTGCCTGCTTGTATAGGGATTATGTAAGATTTTTATCAAGCAATTAATTATTGAGCTTTAAAAACTGAAATGCTCTTACAATCCAGAAGATGGATCAGAATCCAGTTTGGGTGTGCTTCCATCCCCTCCCTGAAGCGTTTCCATTTCTTTCTCCAACTCCAATGCTTGCTTCTGCAAATTAATGAACATGTCAGTGAGAACTCGATTACAATTGTTTCTCACAAGGTTACTTAGTTGGGAGTCAAAATCAACAATGCTTTTGTTGGTATTGAATGTGTACCATACGGTGAATTATTAATACACTGGAGACCAAAAAAACTGGCGCACTTCAAGATTTGTGTTGTTGTGTCTGGTAGAGAAATTAAGTTGGTCAGTCGCCCTTGGACGCCCTGATCCCGGCCTTCTGGTGTAGCTACCAGTTTCACGGTACCTCTGAACTGCCCGTCGAACCGTGGTTTCAGCCAGCCCAAGGGCCCTAGACGCACAACGTAGGCTTCGGACGTCCTCTATCAATGCAACAAGTCTTGCGACTACACACGCGTTTAAAACCATTTAAACGGCAGGTAAACTTTTTAAAAACTTAATTCAAAAGGAAAAAGATCTAGAAAAATGGTTTAAAAAGGCACAATGACAAAAACGGCTTGTGTTGACCGCACTGAAGGCAGACTGTTGAAAAGCTATCTTTCGTCCTTTAGGCTTCCATCGTGAATTCAAGACAGCATTACAGGAGGAAAATGAACAGTTAAAGAAAAACAGAGATGGTCCATGGCACATAATCTCTATTAATCTTTTTATTGAACTAACTATTGACTCAAACCCAACTGTTCAATGTGGACACAATTCAACTGCGCCGGTTTTTTTGGTCTCCAGTGTATTTGATTTTGAAATAGGTCGCTTTATTTTAAAAGCCTGGAGGGAGCAATTTTCGTTACTAACGTCAAGAGTTATTAGACTTCTTTTCCTATTTGAACATACAAGTTTTTTGTATTAGCTCAAAGTTTTTAGAGTGAACGAAAAGGATGAGAGTATTACTGCAAATAAAAGTAGAACTCGGTAACTAGCTGATATTTGTCAATCGTATGTACAGCGTAACCAACCAACATTGTATGCGTCATGTTTTTATTATATAAATAATGCTAAACATGCAAAATTAACCAAACTTTTTCCAGATAAGAATCCCGGTATTTATCGAGATTTTTACATTCTAAATTTTAATGCAATGTGCATCTAAATTTTTTGTCGATAAGTGCCTACCGAAGTGAACATTTCTGCGAAAAATCAGGTCATGAAATATTGATGGGAAACCCAGTACCTACATTATTGTTTTTTTGTTCGGGATTCCTGTTCAACTAGAACTAACCTCCTTATCCTCTTCTTCTTGCTCTTCTTCGGCTGCAGTAAGTTCCTGAGCGTTGGCGAGGTTATCAACAGCGATAGCCAAAAACACATTGAGCAGAGTGTAGTTACCGAATAAGACGAGAACTATAAAGTAAAGGGCGTATATCATTCCTCCCTGTTTAGGGCCACCCTGTGATTGAATTCCTTGATACATCACTTCATTCCAGTCCTCCCCAGTCAGAATCTATTTGAAGAAAGGAAAGAGCGCAATAAGCTATAGAATAGTTTATAAGTACAAAGAGGTAATGTTTACACTGTAACAAGTTTTCATAGATAGGTAGGTACTTCCATTTTTGCCAGAAATCAAATTACCTTGAAATCTGATTTGCATAAAATGATTGTTTTGGAAGTTGTTATTTCACCAACCAATTACTGGTATATACAAAAACATATAGTACGTAAGTGCAATTTCTCTGAACTTCTTTAAAATTAAAAAAAAAACTCAATATCGACTCGAATTATATATAACGAATAGGAATCACAGTCTGTTGATTTCGGTAAATAAGGACTGCATTCATTTGAAACAATTGTTGTACATGAATGATTCTCAAACTACGGGCAAAGTCGTGTAAATGGGACGCTGTGCCGTTCAAAATCGTCTGGCTTTCATCTTTTCCCCCTTACCTGCATATATTTATTGAGTACTGCATTGACCGATAGAAAACCCTCGGAAGCTAATATAATTTCCATGTTTTTTATGGTTGAGAAATCCGGATTCGTCATTGTCATGATCTGCAACTGTATCGAGGTTCCCGATTTCGAGTTGGTTTTTCGAATATTCTACCTGAGATTTAAAATTACATGAAAATTCTCTCGTCTTTAGTTACATCTGAAGTGCAGCTGTCAAGTTTTTAATGTCCTAGCATTGCACTTCATTCAGGTCATTTTAGTCTAGGGTCATTGTCATGGTCCAAAAAGAATGTGTTCCTGAGGGAACAAAACGGGGATTTTCGAGGAAATTCTTGTTTTGTTGGTAGCAGTTACTCGCAGGCAAGCGGGAGTACCTTTGAGTCGCCGTAAACGGGAGGTTTTCCGATCGAGCAAGAACAAGAACATCTGAAAGTTGGTTAGTATATTTATTCAATGTCATTTTAATGGCCCTAGTTGCTCACCTATTTTGTATTGATCCCAACATTTTCTTTCTACCCACTAATTCTCTTGGAAGGCCGTATAAAGTTGCATTTTTAAAACCCACGAAAATTCCAGTAGTATAGGAAGAATCTCTGTTGGAAGTCCGAATTGTCATTGTCATGTAGGTGAAAACATACAAAAATTGTCACCCAAACCGCCACGCCATTGTTATGACTTCTATTAAATTTGAATTTTGCGGAGAATAATGAGATGTCTTGAATGACTGGGCTTCAGGAAGACATTCAAGGGAGGCCAATAGGTGGTGATAAACATCCAAAAACCTAGCGAAAGAAAAACTTAAATTTTTAAAACGTCAGGACCTGAAAATTGCCCGTAGTTTGAGAATCACCCTCATATCGATCACGTTAAAAAATGGCTATTATGGTTGGGATATTTTTAAGTTTTAGATATAAATACAGACAAATCGATGACGGAAGAATGAGCACTCACTTGGAAGACTGTTAGTAGGGCGATGGGGAAGGTGTTGAAATTAGTGGGAGGGGTCCCGTCCGAAAAATTGAACTGGCCTCCAAAAAGCTGCATGCCGAGCAACGCGAATATAAGAATAAACAGGAAGAGGAGGAATAGCAAAGAGATGATGGAACGCATCGAGTTTAAAAGGGATATCACAAGATTTCTTAGCGAAGACCAATATCTGAAAATAAGGAGCAAAACAGATGTTAGTAAGCAGTTTACTGGCTAATAACCACGAACGTTCCTGTTCGAGTTTTGTAGAAGAAAACGAACAGAACTTACAGAAGCTTGACTGATTCACTTTTTCCGAAACTTTCAGAAGTAATTACCTTTTTCACCAAAAGTTCGATTAACGTGAATGGTTGGGGAGAAATCAAGGAGGAAAGGAGTCTGCGGATATAGTTAACTCGTATCTGTGCTTATTTAGAAACGTCCAAGTTAGTTTGAAATTAACTATTCACAGAATTTTATCGAGTTAATTTGAACTCATTTCCGTCAATGTGAATTCAATGCAAATCATAAGTTGTAAATTTTTTCAATCGCTGCCTTGTTATTACTTTTAAGCGCAGACCTTCATGTTTGGGCCAATTATACAGCTTAACTTCGACTTTTTCTGTTGAGAAAGTTACATATTTTTTAATTTAGTGATTTAAGTAGATATTAATTTGTTTCAGTCCATATGTTCAAGCTGGAAAGACACATTCAGATTCAATGGTTCATTTTACTAGAGAATTTGTTAGATTAATCAAACGGATTCTTGTACTGGATTACAGCCTGGTTAATAAAACTCCTATTTGTTACCAAATGATTAATCAATTGGATTATTGGGCGTCAATTAATCAAGTTTTTTGCATTTCTTACGAGTAGGTAAATACAAAGCCTTTTAAAATTGCGCTTCAAAATACACTTCGATTAATCACAACATCGGTATTTTGCAGATATGTACACAATTATTTGTTTTATTTATTATACATATTACACCTACAAATGAATAATGCTTGAAAAAGCGTTTTACAGTCAAACTTCTGAAATTTCTAAGAACAGGGAAAATACAATATTTGATACTATTAATTGAGTGGGAATGGAGCTGAGCAATATGTTTCTTAACGCTGGATGGATTGATATCAAATTTGCGTACAGTGAAATACACTTACTGATATAAAAATTGGTGACATTTACAAAATATCATAGCTCCATTTAACAATGATGAGAGCCAATAGGAACCACACGCCAATGGCATTTCATTTAACAACTTCATTCATACACATAATATGTGTATGTATGTGATGATATATTATATCATCTTAGATGTGCTGGGAGTTAAGAACCCTTTGGAACGTACGGTACCACGCCCAAAGTCGGCAATTCTCACTCAGAAACCCAACGTAGCAGGGAGGTTATGGGAGTTCTGTACCTATTTCAAGTTTGTTCTCAGTTTCTGCGAACTTAGAACAATAAATCGGATGTTTTTTCGAGTGATCAACTTTCGAATACAGTGAACATTCGTGTAAGTTATCTGGTAAAAAGTGGGACTCTTTTTTTTTTCAATTATACCTAAAGAATTTAGTCAATTTGTGGGAAGACCATATTTTGATGATAGCTCTTCAACTCTTGTGTCGACGAGTTAAGAGCGACAATATATATTCTCTCAGATATTTTGACTGGTGGAGGAGTGGACAAAGAGGGGTTGATAGAAATTTTCTGGGCACAATGGAGAGCTTTCTTCGGGGAGAGCTTTCCAAGTGGGAGAGTAAGAAGGGTAATAGTAGACAGAGGCAGGCAAAACAATTTATTGATTTCTCCAGGAAGAGAGCTAATGAGCTGCTCAGCCTAGGAAGAAAGGAGATACGTACAGTAACAGGGCTCTTAACGGGGCACTGTCCACTTAATTATCATCTCCACAAAATGGGCAAATCTGACACAACCCTCTGCCGGTTTTGCGGGGCTGAGGACGAGACTGCGTGTCAATCTCACTGCCCTATTGGCAAGACAGCGTTTTCTAACGTGGGGGCAAGTTTCCGTTTCCCCAGGTTATTAAAAAAGAGGTAAAGAATCTTCTCTCATTCGCCAAAATGTGGTGGGGAAGGGTGGACCTTCCAGATTTATCTGGAGTTGACGACAATAGGTCGCCACAACAGACTGGGATGGTAATGCCCACCTAGTAAATACCAGGCAGTTAGTGCTTGGGTCCCAGGCAGCTCCTGACGATGGGTACAAGTGCCGTCCACTGGACATTCAGTGCCCGGTTAGGCAGGGTGCTCAGGTCGGGTAGACAAATGTGCCTGGGAAGGAGTTGGAGGTCTCGACCTCCTCCTCTAGCCACAATAGGTCCTCCAGGACCTCAGTAAAATTAAAAAAAAAAAAAAAAAAAAAAAAATTTGATGATGAGTGAAAACTGATGTAATTTTTGACGAATTAGACAGGGGGTAAAAAGTTCCTATGTGATTTATATCGACATCGGAAATGCATTAGCCTCTTTCAAGTGTGTGTGTGTGTGTGTGTGGGGGGGGGGGCTAAAAAATCCTTTCAACTCTTAACCCTCGGGCACCCGCGGGACAGCACTGCGTGCCGCAACTCCATATGCAGTCCAGTAAACCACTAATGCGTAACGTTTCTGGTAGATGGCGTTAGGTATCTCTCGTACTACTCTCTGGCCACCCATGCCCGAACGGCCAGTTTTTTTAATCACTTCCATCAGTTGTGTTTTGTAACTTGAAGTCGAAAAGTCACCGAGCGGCACTGTATACCGTCCGCGGGTAATTGTGACTTTTATCTAATCGTACATAATTTACCCTCTAGTTATTTGAGATGTTCATTCCTAAAATTCTTGTGATTATTTTCTAGTTTGAAGGATCTCGACGTAGATAGTGAATATCAGTACTTTCAACACAATTCTAATTTCAAGAATCGTTTATAACGAATGTGTTATTTTATAGATGGTTTATTGACGTGTTATGAATAAAAAGTTCTTATTATTCAAGAATGTTTATTACATATCCCTGATTTATTTGCTTCGGAAAAGAACCGGACAATTTTTCGGTGGTTACAACATTCATTTCAAAAACAGTCTCATCAGATATTAGAATGATTAGAAATCAAGTTTTTGTTTTGTGATTTTTAGCTGCACCAGTTTATGGATAAAAATGAAGCCATAATTGCCATTTCATAGATTCTTTAATGGTGAATAGCGTGTATATTTTATTTGGTCCCAAAACACTTAATATAGTTAGGTATTATTAATTTAGGGGTAAATTTCGTGAGCGTGGCACGGAGTGCCGTCCGCGGGTGACTGGCTTCATACAAGAGGCGCGGGTGCCCGAGGGTTAAATTTTACAGTTGGCTCGCATATGAATTTGACTAAATTTCCTGGCATCAAGTTCGTGATGCTCCTCTTTGAATTGTATTGTATAACCTTATAAACATTTCAACATCCTGCATTTACTTACAAGTTAATTATGACAAATTATTGGTTTATAACTTTTTCAAGTCATTTTACTGCATGTAATTCATGGATCAATGCTTAATTCGAAATAATAATATACAATCTTGTTTGGTAGGTGGGTTTTTAGGGGAGAAAGAAAGCGATTCCTCAACTCTTCATTAATTTACTTGCGGTTTCACCTTGCAGAGAATCATCCAGGAAATTTTTGTAAATTATATCTTTATTTTAATATTGGCTGACTTCCAATGTAAGTCCTCCAAGGAAATATGGGGTTGTATTTTGTATATTAGTTTGGGGTTGTCTATTTTGTATATTGTTTGTCAAATCAACAAATCCAACATTTTGATTGATTAGAGCTTATAATTTGCCACTTGGGCTTTGATCTACTGGGAAGCAAATGAGGGTTTTTAAATAATATCTTTCTTTCTCTCTCAAAACTCACGTACCAGATTCACTGGTAGACACAACAATTACCTATGTGTGCAGTAACCGTACGTTTCATAGGGGTTTAAATCAATTTGTCTAAATTATAAATGCCTTGGTTATTGCTAATATGGTGTGGAACCCTTGTAACACTGTCGGTCAGCATTAGCTACAAGAAATCGCGTCGACACTTCATGAAACACTTCCTACACTCGAGCTCACCGCAGTACACTTGATCACTTACTTAGTCACTTTAAATATCCTTAGCAAGCGAAGAGCTCTTAACACGGACAGGCCAAACGAGCCTGATTTAAGTTCCGACCACACAACTTCGAATATTGAACCGCTAATGACGACGCAGTCGAAGCGGTTGAAGGCGGATTCGAAGTAGATGCGTGGGCCGAGGGCGTACATTTTCACCACCATTTCCAACATGAAAACGCCCAGGAATCCGTATTCCGCGAAATCTGATGGAAAAAGAAGAACTTCATTAGTATAACAGAATTTATTATTTCAAACCCAAGTTTTACAACCCTGGGAAATATTATCTGCAGGTATCCACTATTTAACATGAAATGTGATCGGTAATAATTATAATATTTCCAAGTTGACATTCATTATCGGGAAAATCTGAATATTCTGAATCTCAATACGGATTGAGTAAAAACAAATTATAATTGCAACTATCGCACAATCGCATTTGTAGAATTTACCCACGTGTGCATATTAGAGACCTAGGTACTTATGAATCTTCTGGAAGCTTTTGGAGTTCGCATATAGTTGACATTCAAAATTTAGAGGCAATATGAGATCTAGACCCTGGTCATCATAAACAGTTCAGATATTAAAAAATATAATAAACTTATATTGTTTTGTTACTTATCTTACTTGATAATTTCATTGTTCTTTTCGAACTAATACCCTCAGGTTAATACCCTGTGGGTACAAGGTACCTCAACTGGTATGGCTCCTTTCATTTGTGCCCTGATAATAGTTTTGTTTATCAATTAACCTAATCAATAAGTTCATAATTATTATGTCTCACATCTAGATACCTACTTATTCATGATTATTATTTAGTATTTTTCATTTATGTTGAACTAATCTAACTAATCTCATTACGCGTGTAGAACGCGTCTACATTTTCGGTGATACACTATTTGTATCATATTTGCCGTTTCAACTTCTATGTTCCGGTGATATCGGAACCAAATTCTTGAATACTCTCAATGCGATGACCAGAATAGTGATTTTCTCCCCAGAGAGCGAAATCTGTCTCGAGCGCATTTAATGTAGGCGTTTGACTCATATGAGGTCTCCTGCCAGCCAGAAAATTTCTTTTGGTCTATTCGTTGATATCCACATCGGGTGTGCTGAACCTACAGCTGTTTGAAATATTATACTTTATTACCTGTAAACAGATAATTTCTAGAATTTTATTGAACTTACACAGAAATCTAGTTAAAAATTGAGGCTGCCCGTAGTGCTCAACTGCAACACACACTGTGTTGAAGAATACAAGCACAATGACAAACCAATAAAACCATTGTGCTTTGACTACATGACGGATCCAAAACCTGGAACACAAAAAACAAAAATTGTCACAATTACTAATGCAATGAATTGATATTGAAAATCCTCGTCTCCCACGAATGTATCATGTCAAACTTTACCTTCGTTCAACTCTTGCACAAGTCGATATTTCGTGTGATTTCGGTGTCACACGTGATTTTAGAATAGAGACCAAAGTAGATTTTCAAGTAAAATATTTGTGATCAGCTGCTTTTGTTTGTGAATCTGTCTCACCAATGGCATTGCGCCGAAGGAAGTTGAAATAGCTATAATACAAGTGCTACACACCTATGAGCAGCCAGTATCGAGATTTTGATATATTTGATTTGATATATTCCCGTGGTAATAGAGCTTATAGGTTTTGCTAGAGCTGCCGATTCTGAATAATAGACACGTTTTAACTGTTGAGGGTGTGCCGCAAACAACAATGCTTCCCATACTTGGAGATGACATCATGTTTTGTATATGGCCAAAGCTAAGAATATTCTAGCAGCCTCAGAATACTACTTCGAATAATTCAGAAGTGTAGTTGATTTGACAAGCGAATGTCTTCCCAAAGCACAATCAATATCATGATCAGAATAAAAACTCGTTAAGAGTGAATCGAAGTACTGGTAACTTCTAGTGTGTGTTAAAGCAATAGCAATCAAAACGAATGAGCGAACGTAAAATATAATAAATCAATTACATCCACATTTTGGTGACATGATGCTTTGGTTTGACCTGGTTTTTCCGAAATTCACCGCTCTTAGATATTTGATTGTTCGATTTGACCTAACGTATGATTGGTACCGAGCAATCAACCATACCCAAAACCGTAAAACCAAACCATCCGCCAACCTATATTAACTAATAAAATGTCCCAATACCATCTTTTCTCAGTCGCTCCAAGTTGTGCATATTAATCTTGTACATCAGTATTGTTAAGGCTTATATCTTAACTTTACGTGCTTATGGCACATTTGCATTTAAAGGTGAGAGCGAGGGTCCTTTGAGGAAGGAGACCGCTTCAATCACTGGTGCTGGTTACAGGAGCTAGGGTCCCTTGAGGAGGGAGACAGCTTCACTGTAACAGCTTAATAGTGGGAGCGAATATCCCTTGAAGAGGGAGGCCGCTTCAACCACTTGTACTGGATATAGGAGCTAGGGTCCCTTTAAGAGGGAGACAGCTTCACTATGTTGAGAATTTAAATTTAAGGGAGTGAGAGCGAATATCCCTTGAAGAGGGAGGCCGCTTCGACCAATCTTTCGAGGTAAGGAGTGAGGAACTCTTTAAGAGAGAAACCGCTTCACTTATCGAGGGTATCGGTTACGGAAGGATAAGACGAGTTTTGTTAGTACTCGTAGCGGAGGCAGAGTTGGGATCCCACTGGTTGGTTTCCGCCGGGGGCCTAGGGCTTTTATATGCTCCTCGGAAGCCGGGTTTTCCCCGAGGCGTTAGCCTACCGGTGTTGCCGACTTCTGCCGTCTACGTTTATTCTCACATATTTTAAGTTAAATACAGTTATCAACTAGTATGATTAAAATCCATGCACTTCACTTATCTTTGTAAACCCTCGTTTTATCTCTTAATAATTATATCACTATCTGTTACAAAATCTGGTACTAAACACAAGTTTAGTGAGTGATGACGTGGAGGGAGGTGAATGCAAGAAATACGTCCTTCCCTGTTCAAGTGGATTAACACTAATCAATTTTGTAAGCCGACAAATTTTGGAATCGATGTCATTAAATCTTGCCAGCATTTCAACAGTTTTGTGGATAATGATTTGTTTTACTGAAGTTGATGAACTTTATAATTGTAGTCGGATTTGGACTCACCTAAACCTCTTTTCGGCTCTCCAAAACGAGACGCAGGCCCCCTTGTTTTTTACTTTTTTACCTAAATAGGAAGCTCGAGAAAAACCTGAAACATAAATGAAATTCCCATTAATAAAAAAACCATAATGATATCATTAGTTGCGGCGAATAAAGCTACATTTAAAGTTGGTAGGTCCTTTCACAGCAAAGACGAAAATTATGGATATTAACAATTAATATGCTTAAAATGAAGTTCCTACTTAGACATACTTGTTACTTTTGCTATCCCCCCCCCCCTTGGCACAGATCACTGATTTATGAAGGACATGACGAATTAATTTTTTATAAATGTAAATGTTTTGGAAATGTATCATTATTCATTCATTCATTCATTGTTCATTGTTCATGTTGTTCATTTTAGGTTAAAGAGGTCTCACATTCGTTACCAATCTTCTTCTCCTTTCTCCCCGAAATCCCAGTCTTTTATATCATTTCTCTTTCTCGTCGAATTTTCGTAGAAAATATTTCATTGAAATCTTTGAAATAATAATTGAAACGAGGAGGGGAGGGGGGACCGGCTTTGTAGTACCACTGACTGTAAAATTGCAGCTGGTAGAAGCTCAGGGATTTTTGTGTCCGAAAGCCACCAAGTTTTTGTTGGAGAATCTCTTTTTTTCCAGGATCAGCATTCGTATTTACGCACTTGAGGAATGGGCACTTTCTGTTAGCCTTAAATTACAATCAGAGGGATCGTTTAGGTTTACCTAATAGTGTTAAAGTCCTAAAAGTTCAATTTTTTTTAAACAATCTTGACCATGGAACCCTGTACCTAACGGAGAGGCAAGAGCTCCTATGTTGCGGATCGTGTTCCATGATGAACCCGCCTTTTTATAACAATTTATAACGTTTTTTAGTTCGTTTTTTGATTGGTTTTGCTCATACTTGGTTCATTGGTTCCCTCTTGGTATTCCACTTCCATGGGAGTGCAAACGAACCATGAACTTCGGATCTCAAAACCTGATTAGTGTGTACTTCGGAATGAAGCCGTTTGGTGCCGAAACAATCCTTCTGTTCCCAAACAATATTGGCATTTTGTTGTATTTTGCTAGTACTGAAGCCAAAAATGGCTGTTGCTTGCAGAAAAAGGTTGAGTATATATTTTGCCAATTTAAAGCTTTCTGAGTGACAAAACCGTCTTCCGAAAAATATATAATTCAAATGTCAGTCTTACAAAGATGGCTAAAACTGTACCCCTACAATCACAAAAATTTCACAATGACCTCAAGTTAAGTTCTTACAAAGTTTTTAGGCTTTTGGGATTTCCGTGTCCTCGTTCCTTTCAGTTAATTTCAAATCCAGAGATTTGTAGCAGACAATCGTCAAGTGCTTGAAACCATCATGTTGCACATATATTCACCCTTGGGGATCATTAATAGCAAGATGCTTTAAGCTCTAGTGGTCTCTTGATGCTCAGCTGTTGATCTTGCCAAAAGGGTGATCCTCCTGTCCTGTATCATCTATCTCATGTCCTGTGTCACTTGAAATTCCATGGTAATTTGTACCAATGTTGGTGCTACTTTAGTTTCGTAACGTCGCTTTTGTTCATTGAATAAGTTGATCCACAGCCAAGAAGCATTTGAATACATATATTATTGAACAACTCATCAATTCCGTTTTCGATAGGGTTAATCATTTTTGCGGAAGGTTTTTGGAAACCAACTTTAAGAATACTGTATAGATTGTTACCAGCACTCAAGGTAGATACTGAAAGTTAGTTTAAAAAAACATTAAAACTCCGATTGAATCTATTTTAAAATTTCCGCCATTATCAGTCAAGCATGTTCACTAACGGAATGTGCAGCACTTTGAGACATGTGATGTAATCAAGTGAAAAGATATATCTACCTTGCTATGCTGATTGAATATGATGAATTATGTTACTAAAAAAGTAGTAAAGAAATTGAAACAAGATGTTTTGGGTTTTTGTTATAGAAATCTTCCGTAGATTAACACTAGTACGCTAGAAAGGACGTTAAACGTATTGAGTAGCGGTCTTGCTGTATAACTCAAAGTAGTATAAGCTCCGTCTACGCCGCTCTCCAGTTCTTACACACTCGTTTGTACTCTTGCTTCTTAATACAATTGTTTTATATAAAAGTCGTCATTTAATAAATGAGCGTGACACTTTTTCATAGAACAAAATTACATCAATATGGATTAATACTTTACAGCTTACAAATAATCAAGAGCGAATTTTGCGACGCAGTATCAGCGAATACACACCAGAAAAACCGCGGGCGTTTAAAGCATTGAAAAAGGCAAAAATGTCACTCTCCGCAAAATTGTTTTAGCTGCGTATGAAGCACCGACTGCAATTTCAAAAGTCGGTAGAGCTCATTCGACTTGTTGCTTGACATCAATTAATATCAACGAATTGGAAAGAAAATCGATTTGAGAGATTAAATTAGTAAGCAGTTTGCATAGCAACGAGAGAACGAGCGTCACAACAATGTCAGCAGAATCATTGTAGTAAAATGTCAATAGCGGTACCGATACCTCTTAACCATTAGTTACGGATTTTTGGATGGTCTGGGAAAACTAATCACCTGATGATTTGACTATAGGTTACGTTGGACGGGGGAAGTGATTTCTTAAAACGATTGTCAGGCAATTGCTACCAAAAATGTGAAAACTAGCTAGTCTACCAGACTAAAAATTAAGATTTTGACAGATTCCTTTTAAGATCCAAGCAGACAACAATACTTCCATAAGTTTATTTACATTAAACACAATCTAAAAGTGTAGTCAAACATGGCTAGAAACAGAACGGTCTATGGATGTGGCTGTGAGTCTAACGAATAAATGCAGGAAGTCTCTTGGATAAAATTGATGGGAGACATGTAGGGACGGAGGATAATTGGGGAGCTATTGAAACAAATCACCTATCAAGATCTCAGAAAAATCAAGACTTCTCCGAACGGTTCTATTTTATTATTTTCGATATGATAATTTTGATTCTTCTAAACTTGATCACAATAATGTTACCAATAACTTGTATCCTAGTTTCTACGTTACTGGGCAGCTAATTGGAAAGAACAAGATTCTGTCCCTTAATATCAATTTCAACTTATTTTTCCGAAGATTATTGTTTTTGAAATCTTGATGCACAAAATCATTTTTGGGGAGTAGGAACTTTTAACAAATGGCGTTTACGAGGCATTAATGTATTAATCAAAACTGTACAATTTTTTAAAATGTTCAATACGTACGAATTAAATGCCTCCATTAAAAAACACGGAATTAGAATCTATTTTCTATAGCTTTAAAAAATATCCTTGTTGAATGGCGTAGTTTGAGCGTCTTTAGAGGAAATGAATTTTCAAAGTAGGTAACTGAATCTTTCACATAAATTTGATAACTTACAACAAAACCATATAATAATTTATTTTATATTTTATAATCTACATTGAACCTTTATAGCTTTTAAAAATGAAGAACTCATACCCTACTGATATACGTTCAAATCTACCCAAACGCATTCCAGTACCAATACCAGTACCCTACCCGCGTTGAAATAGTTATTTCGTATAATTCCACAATTACGACTTTAATCAAAGATCATACAAAGGTAATCTCTATGCCAAAAGTTCAACTCTATCGTCTACGTATATTCTTCCTTTTAAATTTCAAGGTCTGTAAAATTCTACCAGTACACTATATGTACATTGACTAAGTCGATGGATAACATTTTACTTGATTCCTCATGCTCGCAATATTTCAAAAAAATGTCGCCATATAACAAAACTATACTTGATTACATGAGCTTGGTAAAAACAGCTAACTACGGTTTGAAAATAAAAATGGTCTTCAACTCAATTTGGCGAAATAATAAAAATTACTACAGAGAATTCATCACATTATCCACACCTCATACCTTTCTTGTCTTTCTTTACAGGCACTGAAACAGAATGTTTAATGTTGTATCCTATGGGTGTAGTAAACTGAACAGAAAACGCCAGAGTAAACAAAAAATTAAAAAAAAAGCATCATGAAAATAGGACAACTATTGATTCCTTCCTAAGCTGATGGAATGACGTAAGAGCAAAACCAATGATCAGCAGTGAGTATTATGTGCTTGATGGGGTTACAAAATGAACGTTAAATGTTGAAAAATGCCTTGGAATGGAAAATTGGATGCAGGTATAGAAAAACTCTCAAAAAAACATCAGTCGAGAAGGAAAACTGACGACGGAAGACGGGTGAAAATTCGTAAAAAATGAAAATGCACTGATCGTGAACTACTAGTCTTCGTAAAATGAAGCTATCAGTAAACCTATCGATTAAAATTTGAGTTGCTCTATATCTAATTAGGAGTTGGAAAAACATATGAAGAAAGAGTATGAAAATTTCGATCACTATAACTTGGAATAGATGTCTAAATGTCGGTTATCGAGAGAAACTCATACTGTTCATACCATCTTCTCCCTCTTCCTCTCCCTCCTCTTCTTCTGTATCTGTGCTTTTGCTTTTTCCAAGGGATTTCAATTTTTTTCTTTTCGCCGCCGCTCTTCTCCTTGCTGAAAATGTTAAACATATGATGAAATATTAGTAATTTTAGTAAATGGTTTAATATCTTTCAGCATGTTCACAATCAGGTTCAGATTCTAACATCATCAGATGTTAGACAACACCAAAGGCGGGAAACAATGTGAATTCCAGCGCCAAATGTAATAAGATTTCATGAAACAGCAATGGTGTTCTAACTGGGACTTGACTTGATGGCATCGCGGAATAATCTCCTCAATTGTACGGAATTTGCAGAGTGATGTATTTTGTTACACGATTTGAGGATGGAATAGCTGAAGTTGCCGGGAACTGTCTACGAACTTGTAAAATCTTGTTTCATTATTCTTTCATGGCTTGAGGCTGAAGATAGCAACTTCCTAACTTTGTGAAAAGCATTGTAAGGAGGTTTTATTACCCAATAAATTGCAGGTGGAAACAGGAAGATAGGGTATCTCTATCAATTTTCAGGGAGGATTCACCTTAAAAAATATGTAGGATTGTGCATAATGACAATCGAATGATGTAAATAAACAGAAGTTAGTTTGATGGGAAGCTGTACGTATGAAGTATCTTCTTACTCGGCAAAATGAATTAATATTTTTTATGGAATCTATCTGCACCAGCTGTAGACACAGCGCATGCTTAAAATTAATGCGAGGTTTTCACCAGTACTTTAAAATTATCTGCCGGAGTTAAAGTGCTAGGTGTTCTGCCATGATCAGTTAGATTTGGATCTTAGCTATTCAAGAGTTAACATGCATCTCTCACCTTCTATTATGTGCATTTTCTCTTCTTCTGTCGTCCTTTCTTCGGCAAGGATGACTTCCTCTACAAAAATAAAGAACGATTTGAACAATACGTTAAGAAATAAACGTCAAGAGATTGATGAGAGTTAAAGTAAAACAATAATACACCTTACTTGAATCGAAATGACAGGCAAAATGCGCAGCATTAAGGAGTGAGAACGTATGAGTTCTAGGAGCTACGTGAATAGAAATTACGAACCTGCTTTACAAATCCACTCAACGTAGCCGTTGAGCTCTCGCTCTAACTGATGTTGCCTCCTCAACTTCAGAAAAGTCTGTCGGTTTTCCACCTTTTCTCTCTCCTTCGCAAACTCTCTGATGTGGAGCGGAACCAATAAAAATACACAAAATACGGGGTAGTACCAACGCTACATATTACGTATACAGAATAATATGATGTTGATCATTATTACGTCCAATAAGCTAAACCAAGATATATCTACCAGCAAAAATAAGAAAAACTGGTTGAGCACCTAGATTATTATTTAACACCTACACTACAAGTGTGATGGGGTCCAAAAATGCAATTTCTCTCTCGATTAGAGTGCAAAATGATGTATAAGTTGAACTGGTCATAAATTGTACCAGATGTATTTCCAACGGACTCTAAAACTGAAATGATATATATTTCACAATTTGCACTTAGCAACAACTTTACAAAACTACCATCAGCGTTGAGAGAATATCAGCAATCAGTAATAACTAAGCGGTGGAAACTGTAATACTTCTTCAAATTAATTCAATATTATTACCAAAATTATATTGACAAACCAATGTCATTGTTGAAGTTTTAAATTTCGTTCCCTGTTCTATTCGTAAATAATAGAGGGAATCTATTGATCTTAAGGAACCTTCTGAAGACGAAACAACATCACAATCTAGAGCGGGAAGCCGGACTCAAATTGTGTTAGTCTTTGTCGAGTAAAGAAATCCCAACGCCGGAGAATAAGCAACCGATCGGAAGCAATGTTCGAAATGTTTTATGTTAATCTTGAGAAAACAAAAATGATCAAGTTCCAAAAGATCATCTCTGAGACTTCATATTGAATGACCTCTTTTATCATGTTGATAAAGCTTGAAAAAACAGGTCGTATGACGATAAGATTGTAATCCTCATTACTGGCTCTATTAATTCATAACGAACGACAGAAGATCGGTTATTGATCAATATTTCATTTAATGAAGACTGAATTGTTAGAATTACTTTGTTGAAATAAGTTCCTAGATGACATATTAACAGCAAATGGTATTCATTGCAATACTATTTTTATTTTTCAACTTGATCAATATCTCGAAGAAAGCTTTCCAAAAGGATTCCATTCGATGGATCGATAATTGGAGTGAGAAACTGAACTGAAGGCTTGAAAATAGAAAGGGAGTCACATCATTTGGCCGTGTTCAACCCTCAATCCTTCATTCGGGCTCCAGTATCGTTAAAATTTCTCAACAAAATCTTGAAATCTTCTCCCGTAAATATTGATGTTAGAATTTTTGAAAGCTCTAAATCCTTTTAGGAGTGAAGACTCTGCTTCAATTGCATCAAGTTTAAGTTGTTAACCTGAACGTTTACATGTTATATAAATCTGAATACTAACAAATTTATCAGACTAAGGCAATGACCACTTGTTTAAAAACGGTATTGTGGCTGAAAAAATCTAATGTCGTTAAGGGATGATGGTGCCATTTATCATGAAGTTAACACTCATACATAAATTGACCGATTATAACTTCGGATTTTAGTTTTTACCGTTATTTGTCAAGTTTTGGTAATTTCCCTCGTAAAACTCACCTTATATACCGTGCGGCTACTGAGGTAGGTTATATTTAATCTACTGGACATATATCTCAAGCCAACAATTCGTTATTACATGATATCTAAAAATACGTTACGTTGGAAGGTGTCCATTATGAAAACATTACTCCAGCTATACCTGCTTGACAAATCCACGACAGGTAAAAATTTAAGGCGCGCGTGAACATCAGTTTGTTTCGTCTTTTATGAAAAGCTGTCTTCCTCTCTACTCGATTCCTCTCATTAGAAAATTCACTGAAACCCACCCACTGGAGGATTTAGTACATTAACACTGCCCTACGCATGTGCTATTTTTTCGTACCTACTACATATTTAACCTAGTTATAGACAATTATCAGTTCTCACATCAATTTATTCGGGTAGATTAAAAAAAACTGTATAGATACCATAAAACAGGTTAATATGATTTGAAAAATTTAGGTAAAGTTGAAAATTAAGTAAACTTACCCACTAAGAACACCAAGGACTAAATTGAGCATGAAGAACGAACCCAACACGATGAGGGGAACAAAATAAAGCCAATTAAATGAGCTACCTATCGCATCATTCATCTGAAACAAAAAGAAGAAGCCATAACGGTAAATGATTTAATATCTTATAAAATAAATTAATTGTATGATATTATTTATGTTCCAATTAGTAGAAAATACGGAGAATGGAGGAAGGTACACATCCCAACCATGAAAACAGACTTCATGTGCGTTACAACATTCAACGACAATAATATTATGGTTGTTTCACAGAGCGCATAAATAATAGTTATTAGATGACTAAGTTTTTTACTATGAAACGGCCGAGACTCACTGCTCCACATAAAAAATACATATTGGCATAATTGATTAGTCGGAGTACCCGGCGTTGCCCGGGTTAGGGCAATAAAATAGGTGAGGACTTGACGTATATCATCATCATACACTGTAACGAATTTTCCGTCTTTTATGATAATGGATATTTGGGAACATTGTATACCGGCTGGGATATACCTTGTGAGGGTGATTGAATGGAATAGATGCCCCTTCCAATGAGCTGGATGAATTGAAAATGCTCTACCACGATCAGGATGACCCAGACTGTTGTAAACGTCTGATTCATCTCCGAAGGCGTCGGATTCTAAAATCGGGAAGGGGCCAACTAACCATATCCATATCCATCACAACCTTCCGAGCGAAGATTGAAGAACGTGATCGAGAAAACTAAAAAAACCCAAATTTATCTTTGATCTTTGAAAAAAAAAATTTTTTTTATTCAATAGAGAAACAAATAAATTCTCATGAACGAGCCGTAAACATTAAGCCGATAAATAGCATTAATGATTACAAGATGGGCAGTTATTTCAAGAATCATACGAAACAATACGGTACAATATTTATATAAGAAACGCGTAACAACATAATTTTGTACATTTTCCTATGTCTCATAAAACCCTGAAGTACACTTATCCTCAGAAACCGGTAAGTTACCGGTTTTACCTAAAGAAATGTAAATATTAATAAACGGATGAAATTCATGATGAATACAAGGAAGAAGTCACTCACCCAATACAAGATTGCTGTCCAGCCTTCCATTGTGATACATTGGAAAACCGTCAGCATAGCAAACCCAATATTGTCAAATGAAGTTATCCCGTTATTGGGACCTTCCCACTCCTCTAGGCACAACGATACGTTGGAATCGCAAACATATGCACCTGAAAAATAAAAGGGTCTGCAATGAAAAATCAATGGGATCTACCACAAATCATCTATACATTTTCGAAAATTTTTTTATTATTTATTGTTTTTTGAAGAGCAGTCCTAAAAGGGTTGTTGAGGGTTTTCCGTGATCTTTGTTATCCAAAAGAAAGGAAGTGGGTTGAGGCCCAACTCTCTAGTAGAGCGGCATCTAGGCCCCATCTTCAAGTTCAAGGCAGCGGACTTGAGCCTCGAATCCGCCGTGAAACTGCCCGTATTACGGCCATCTGGGTCTTCACTCTCACCCACTGGGTCACTTGCAACAGAGGTTTAGACCATTTATCGGACAGAACAATTGCTACTCTCTTCAAGAAGCAGTCGTGCTCTTTGTGAAGGGAGTCCTCGCAGGATATCACTAAGGGTGTAAACGAGCCTCTCATATCCTCGGCTGCCCTGTCATATTTTCTATGCTTTGATCATCATCACGAGAATTAGCGTTAATTCGGGAAAGAATAGCACGTTCACTTGTACCACACCACTCCAAATTTTCTTTTTCTTCGATTTTTAAAGTCCTGCTTTGAGCGCTTTTCATGGTAGTATGTCACATGCGACAATAAATTGTGACTTGCTTATGAGTATATTCCGAGTTGTCCAACAAAAATGTTAGACTCAACGAAACTGAACGATTCAACCGAACTGAATTTAACTACAGACTTTCATGTAAGAAGATTTTTCCTGTGATTAAAATGTAAAAATAGATACAAATAATACTTTTTAATATTGTTTATTCTTCATTATTTAAACGATGTGTACGTTCCACTTGTATACTTCAGTATACGTAATGACTTTAGATTCTTTAGAGAAACGAATATTCTGCCCATTATTTGAAATATCTATCTTTTGCAACTCATCATGAACTCAGGCCATTTCGGTACAAGCATATTTGGGAGATCGTGTATGTAAAGATCATGGTTTTGCTCCGATCAATCACATGTTTCGCGATTTAGTATCGCATCTACTCGCTATTCGCTAAGGTAGCGATTCGGAAAAACACCAAATACCCTGTGTCGGGTATTTAACCCACGTTTAAAGAGAGGTTAGGTTCTCAGATGAACGAATCTAAAAAATTTCTATATCTGATCCCTATGAACATCGAGAAAATTCCTTTTCAGAACACCGTTTACATAACTAGAACCCCTCATATTACCTGGGCGACATTATTTTGTTTCCTTTGTTTTACTCATTTCAAATTTCATTTATCAATATTTACCCTGCTGTTTACTTATTAGGCACTCCAATGATTTTAGAGCGTTCCAAACTGATTTTTATCAACGAATTTGATTGCTTTATTTCATTGGACTTGGAAGGCATGAAAGTAGGTTTGAATGGTATGATAAATGGTGCGGGAATCATGTTTTTATTAATTGTGTTTGTAATATCAAACACCAAGTTGCTATCTTTTGCGGTTCTTTCGTTTGGCCATGAGTGAAAGTATCCACTGTCCTGTTAATTCACCATAAACCTATCAGCGTTTTATGGTAGAAACAACACTTGGTTGCCCTTGGCTCAGTATTCTTTATTCTTAATATTTTCATTCTGTTGAATATTTATACATTCTGTCAATATAAAAAGTTTATCGACCGCATATGAGATCGTGGACAAAATAAACTATCTAAATTGGTAGTGATATTATGATATTTATGATGTATTGATATGAAATTTTCAATTTTCCTTACCCGCTGGAGCCTCAGTCTTATTATCTGTATTACAGGGCGTGGCAGCATCCCCCTCAAGGACAATCTGCCTCAAATCCTCCAGGTCATAGCAAGTCTTGTGCAGCGCTCCCGAGTAGAACTCCAGCCCAATAATGGCGAATATCACAATGGCAAACAACACGAGCAGACCGATCTGGAGCAATGGGGCCATTGCCTTGATTATAGACTTCAACACAACCTGTAGACCTAGGAGCCGAGAGTGAGTTCGCAACAGACAAAAACACAGCATTAGAAGACACCTCTAATATACCAGCAAAAAAGTTCACAGAAATCCTAAATCATCCTAAATTACATGCTTAAAAATTTATTTGCACCCTAAATCGAAACGAAACATTTCTTACGTATTCAGCTCAGAATCGAACTGAACGAAAGATACAACGCAGTAGTATGAAGTAATTAATACGGGTTGGTTAATTTTTGGGCCTTGATTTTAGTGAAATTCGGAAAAAGTCTTCGTTGCTGCTTAATCAACCTTTTTTTAAACAGTTGTAATATGTGAATAGTTCCTAAAGCCCTCAATTCAACCTCACATGAAATATCAATGATCAGAATATACGGGTACATGCTGAAGAATATATCGCTTGTCCGATTTTTTTTTGGTCGAATTTGAAAAGAAGAGAATCCAACCGTTCATTAGTTTTCTTGTCAGAATAAACGCTTCGACCCTCTATGTCTACATCTTCAGATCATAAGAAATACAAATTGGTATGACCATGATTTTAATCGGTGAGTCTTTGAATAATTAGTTCCTCACTATTTCAAATCGCTTTCTTCCTTGGTTCTTCAATAGTTTGAACTGTCAAATGTAAGTTATTTTATTCATTTATTGAGATTTTCCAAGGGTAAAGAAAATGTGTCTTTTTATTATTATTTACCATTTTCATAAAAGCATTAGTTGTGAACACGTAACATCTAAATGATGTGTAATTGACTTTTCCACAAATTTATATTATAGTAAATTGAAAACGGCTATCACGATGGTTATAAACATACCGAAGCCAGTTTTATCATTGGAATATTTGAAGGGTTTGTTGATTCCTGATTCCATTCCGACGCTACACCGTTGCTTAGTTTCGGTTTTCAATTTAATTCGCTCATTAGATTGTACCACCAATGCTTGATCATCATAAATGCTTTTATTTGCCGATACTTGATTTCATTTAAAACTTTTGGTGCCACAAAGTACATATATAATTTTTCAATGTAATAGTGTAATTGTTAATGTAAGAGGTAGCTTCTATTACAGTTCGACAAGAAATTATTGAATGAGTTTTAACGAAAATCGGTGTAGAAAATGGTTGGAAACTAATATATCTGGTTTGGCAAAAAATTGAAAATACTCAAGGAGTGGAAGATCATGTAATTACTAATAAAGTTATTACATATAACGTCAAATTCATATGTTCTCCTGACTAACAGCAAGTATTTTTGCCTTGTCCACTGCCCAAAGAGAATTTCTACGTTAATCGCGTGAGAAAAATTAAGAAGGCAGTGTCACTAGAAGATGCACAAACTCATGTGGTAACTTACAAAGGCTGTTAGGTACCTATCCCACTATCATTTTTGGTAAATGTCCTATAATTTTTCGCCAATATAATTTATTTTGCCAGCGGCAATGGTAAGAATGTTGATCAAATATAATTTCATTGTTATCATTAAATTACCCATTCTATGCTAATCACATAGTAAGCAAAGCAACACATTCCTAACAACTTTTCAAAAGTTATTAATAATAAATGGAAACACTTTTCACCACAATGATAACCATCGATGATTTCCCAATAATGCAACATGAAATTTAAGCAATCGTGAATTCACCAATAGATATTTCGAACAAATTCAAGGATCAACTTTAAAAATTTTATTGAGAAGTTAGTGGATGTAATTCTGAATTTATCGTTGAAATAATATCAATTGAGGAACAACTTCGATCGTTACTTCAAAACATGGTAAAATCAGTTTCAGTTATGTTTAATATGGGGAATTTCAAGTGAAAGTATATTAAGATTATGTTACTGTCAAAGACAACCTGGAGGGGGAAGGAGGGTGGTCTATATATTGACATATTTTGACAAAAATAAGAGGTAAAATAATCCTACAAAATGTATTTGATGTCTTACATTATATGCTACTAATCGCTCACCCTCCACCCCCTACCTAGTAACTCAATTTTATTCATCAATCGTTTTACAGTAAGAATAATTCTATTATACAGTAGTAAATCACAAACGGTAAATGAAAAATCAAATGCTTTTAATTACCTACGTCAAACGCTATTTACTAATGTTGATAGAAAGCATGATAACTTCTACTGAAAAACGGGATCGTGTACTTGTGAAAAAATTTGACTAGTTTTCTAAACTAGAGGGGTCTATGCGATGCTTATATTATAGTGAATATAATAAAAAAAAGTTCTATATATCAGAATTTACAGCCCACATAAGCGGTTTACTGTAAAGGGAAATGGTGTTCTGTTTGGTTTCAGACGAAATTGGGATCAGTTAGTGGCTGTTCGCGAAATTCACGTGTGTCAATTACTTCTTAACAATTGGTTCCTTTGATTAATGAAAAAACTGTGGTTTAAGGTACGATAGTAAATTCCGAGAAATTGATTTAAAATCGAGTTTTGAAAAAAAAAAAACATATGCTTTCAAAAATCGTTTGTTTATTGAGTGTTTTATATAACTTGCGTAGTATCTTTACCCACCACTGTTATTCGTAACATTTTTGAACCAAACCTGGGTTATTTCGTTGAAGTATTTATTTCGTTAGAATCAGGGAATATTATAGACGACTAAACACCAGACTGTATTGAATTCAGGAATAATTGAGAGAGAGAGTTCCTGGATATGCGATGAACTGCACATTGCGCCCCTAAGTTTTCCGCCCATGATCCCACCCCTATTTCTGACCATATTTGGGGCCAATTAAGGGTAAGTCTCGAGGACAGAGGCAAAACCACAGCGTGCCGCTCTTCGCTTACCTTCCACTCACTCTTTCATCGCATCCTCTGATTAAAATATAGTTTTAATTTTTCTAAAGGGACACAACTGCCGTCGTATTTAAAAACAGACACGGAAATGGACGTTCTAAACGTTTTTCTGAGTGTACGTATGTTTGTGTCAAGTTTCCTCAGATTTCAAGTAAGTTTCTAAATTATCCATTTTGAATTTATTGACGTAGCCATATGAAATGCTAAGGTTCTTGATAGAGTAACTGTGGAAAGCACGACATCAAACTCCACTTTTCAAAATAGATTTTAAGAACACTGCTCCCATTTTCCCCCTTAAGAGAATATTTTTCAAAATCTTATCATTTACAATTTAGTGGAGTAGAAAAGCGGAACCGAAGCTTGAATTTGTGATTTATCTGAATGACTTTCTTAATTCCTACATACATTTCAGGGTTACCGCATAATTTGCACGTTTACGCCAGAATTCGATTGAAGACTAATTTTTTCAAGAAATTGGTTGTTGAATCCTAACTTAAATAAAATGGAAGTTTCTATTTGAAACAAAAAGAATATTTGGTGCACATTGCACACGTTTTCCACTTGTGCATGAGCGCAAATGTTTGTTTTTTATTGATGTGACAGCCTAACCGATGACTGCAGTGGTCCTTTGCGCTCCAGTAAGAATGAAAAAAATTGGTATCCATCATGTTGCCATGAAATTCGAATCCACAGCACTATAACAACTAATTAGGTAGTGTCGTTTATTTTATCAACCTAATTAAATTTCTAGTTAAATAACCTTGTCAGTTTGTCAAGAGTTAGCAATTTATCGACAACTATGGAACCAGAAAATGAGTTTGTTTGTACGAAATAAAGACTACTTCTCACACCAGAATTTGGTGTATTATGCCACGGAAAAGATGATACCATTTTTGTGACAGGACCGAGTGAACTGTTGATTTTGTTTTTGTTTTTTTCAGGAGGACAAATGATAAGTTTTTATTCCTATTATATCAAATCTCTCCAAATCTGTTTCGTCGACGAGAAACAGTATCTGAGTACCTAGCTTGTAAAATTTGAAATAGGTACCGGATGTATCCTAATTCAAATATCGGAACTCCATAAGAACCCTAGCATTTCGGGGAAATCACATTAAAAATGCGTGTGTGATTTTGTATAGTTTCAAAAAAAAAGGATCTTGTGTCTTTACACAAAAAAATCAATAAAATTTTTAAAAATTAAAAAAAAAAAACTTCGTCCATCAATGGGGGGTTAGACTTACTTGGGATGCCGGACACAAGTTTGAGTGGCCGCAGTACCCGAATAGCCCTCAAAGTGCGGAGATCCATATCTAATTCGTTTGTGGGGATAAGAGTGATAAACCTGTGGAACCAACATTCTATCAACTACTTTACAAACGCTAAACTACTTTTTGAATTGCTACTTCTAAAGACTATACATGTTGTTGTGAATAAAACGATAACGGAAAAAAAATCTATTCTGATTTCTCTAGGTTCTCTCTTTCGTCTGGAGTACCCTGCGTTCGGGAGTTCGTTCGTATGGTCGCAGCTGTCTTCGCTCATTGTTTAAAAATTTAGTCCCAGTGAAGATCCAAAAATGGTTTTCTGATTGTGAAAACAACCTTATGATGAGTTTAATTGTGACAATGTTGATAATGTTTTTGTTATGATTTAATTTTGTTTTTTTGTTGTTTATTTATTACAAGAAAAATTGTCGGATACAGTTAAAAATTTGGTCCTCCTTAATCGGATTTGCCGGAACAACGTCCGATTGAAAGTTCTGTACTTTGTTGAGATTTTATGGATGGAATCGTACTGTTGTTTGATCAAACAATTAGGATCACTTACGATTATATCTATTGCAATTATTAAAATAGAACTTATTCGAAATTCTTTCTTTCTTTTGCTTCTTTATTTCAATTTGTTGGATTTGGTAGTGTACCTATCCTCATAGTGAATTATAATAAAATCGAATACAGTTTGAAAAGTTTATCTGGATTTACTTGTTACATAATTTTGATTCAAATACAATTTTGAGCTTTAATTTTCCTAATTTTTATTTCGTAAATATTTTCAACTATTTTATTAAGATGTGGATTTCAGTCCCTTAAATGCTATACCAAACGATGACAAAACCTGTCACTGAATTTAATTTTGAAGAATAGAAGACTTAGTTTTAGTGTGGTATTATGGTTGTCATCTATTTTCAAGTCTTTTTGAGTTATTACGATTATTCGCTTCATAAAGTGAGCTTATCTGGCATTTATTTACCGAACTAGGTAAATACTCTTTCAGTTTTACCATTTTTTAATTAAAACGGGGTTATGTCGTTGAATGTGGTTTATCCGACCATCCAAGTAAAGTTAGGAAGTTCTCCTCGTGGTGGTCCTCAGCGCGTCCAACGTTCAGTGAATCTGATATTTCAACTAAACTAATAATATCTATTCTATGAAACAAAACATAGCTGAGAAAAACGTCTATTCTATAGCACACTCGCACGCACACAACCTGGTAGAATTCACCTAAGAGAAACTAGAGCTTTCTACGCTTTATTTATTTTTGTTCAAAATATGAGAGGAATGACCCAAAACAACGCCGAAATACTTGAGTACGCTGGTGTGACGGACTACACATTTCAAAAGGGCTGAAAAGGAATGGCGGGTTTCAGAATATCAAATAAGCTGGAATTTTGAATTTCCCACTGATAAGGGTCCCTTGCGAGGTCAGAAGCGTAGCCATCAGCTGATAATGATGAATCAACTGGTGTTGAAAGTCCAAAACCACTAGTGTTGGAAAATCCAGAAAACGGTGGTGAAACTGCTGATTAACTAGATGAAGACGACTGGGGTTTATGAAAATCAACTCAACATCTAAAATGACGAAGGACAATGAAAACGGTGGAGAGCGTACATTAGCATCTGAAAGGGTCGATACACGATACGCCGAGGGAATCGAAATGTAAGGGGATGATAAATGGGAAATACTGTAAGCATGAGGGCAGTATTAATGATAGAGAGTGGTAATACTCAATATTTTTAATGATACTGTCGAGTGAGCTTATTGGGTGTTGTGCAATGATTCGTTTTCTCTGGTAACATCAAAATCATAGTTTTTTTTCGTTGGATCTGGTGACATTAAAATAGTATTAGATGTGAAGGTGTTATAAATAATGTCGTTGTCATTATAATATGTGTTTTGCGAAGAAAATTTACAACATTGCCGACACGGTAATTTCGATATAATACCCGTTTCAATTTTAACCCGTTTCATTTTGAATTTGTTTTAAAGAAATTGATTGATTCACAATTGGTTAAGGACTGCAACAGAGTTCTAAAGTTAGCTGTATCACTTATAGTATAGCTTCACACCGTTGATTAAACGGGACAATACTTAAACATCGTTTTTTATGAATGTGGTATTAAATATATCAAATTTTGATGTATACTGAGGCAAAGTATTCTGAAGGGTAATGACAGTGAACAGATTCTATTTAATTGAGGTTTTCTCCTAAAATTTTTCGTACAAACGGAGCTCTGATGGTTCAGATTCTACTTGAACCAGAAACGTCAGAAAATTTTAACTGGAACCGCATTAATATCAATTGGAAAGATCCTCTGTATGCATAGTGTCCCGACATAACTTCATCAACATTTGGGGGTCGATTTTAGAGCTTATTCCCTACAACAAAGCCTCCCAGACCTTCTTTAGAGGCTTCGTTTCCGTTTCCATTGGTTGGGCCTCCCCGTCCCTTTCACTTACCCCAGCCAATAGGATTCAATCTCCTTTCATCGGCTTTCTGTGAAGTACCTTCAGCTCATGATTGTTACTGATTATGACCAAACTGTAAGTCATTATTTTCGTAGAAATATAGACAACGTTCTATCTTACTCCATTTTTATTCTTCTTTTCCGAGTTATTTCACGATTAAGATTTTTTCCGTGTTTCCAATCTCACCATTCTGATCCGGGTCTTTAAAGTTGCCCTAACTCCCCTTAATCTACTCTCTATAATCAATTTCGAAGAAATTTAAAAAAATATCCAAACAAATCAGTTCGAAGATCAGTTTTGAGGAATTTATGAAAAAGATTTTTTTTCGTGTCTTCTCCTGTTTATTCTTGCTATTTTACCTTTCCTCTTGTTTTTCTTGGTTTTGCAACTTCCACTTTCCAGGAAAAGCTTTCCCAGAATCTCAGCTTTCCAACGGTATTGACATCAAAAAAGTTTGGCTTGAAATGCTTCAAAGAAACGTAGATTATACCGTATAACCGAAGTTTTTCTTTAAAAAAACGACTTTCTTTTAAAAATTTAGTTAGGCGTACGGTTTTATGTATATAAATTTGCTGAATCCAATGATGACCCACTAGGACCTTCTTGCTTAACAAATAGAGGACTTGTGGGGCCTTTCCCCCGATGTGAAGGAGGATTTATTATTTCAACTAATTAGGTATTATTCGGAGAAAGGACTGAAAATCCTTTATGTGTTGAGAAAAGAGGCCCGAAAGGGTCACTGTTCGATTCAACGGAAAACGATTAATAAAAGCAGACGATAAACTCTTTTTTTATGGTATAGTCGATTCCACGATATAAAACCCACGTTTTTATTGCAATCAAACGTTACTTCCTTCACAAAACTTCAAGTGGACGTATTTTTTACCTATACCGTTGGGAAGCTAAGCTTCTAGGGAAGTTTTCCCTCGGAATTGGAAGTTACAAGATCTCTGTATTTTACCAATAGGAAATATGGAAACAGTAGTTTTTTTTATAAATTCTTAAAATTTAATCTTTGGTCTAATTTTTCACCTTATAAGTCACTGACAATTTTTCTCTAACGGGTGGGGTCCCCTCAAAATCGATTTTACAGATGGTCTGAGGGAGTTATGACCATTTCTTGACGTATCGGAAACACGAAAAAAACCCTTAAAAGTGAAATAATTTATTCGAACGACGTCTGTAAATAAAAGTCTAAGGAGGCATTTCTTTGTGGGCAATGAGCTCTAGGATCGATTTTCAAAGTTGTATTAACTTACTGTTATGTTAGGACGCTCTATGTAATGTGTATATGCTTTCAAATCGAGTTTTTTTTAATCTTATGGGCGATGTTGGTGTGCTATCTTTGAAGTTGAAATTTGTTGACAAGCGCGTAGACCAGATGTTTAAAAAAATCATCATATGTATGCTACATTACAGTAATTAGTTGGAAATAATGATGTTCGTATTGTATAACGTTTATAACAATTATTTAGAATAGGGGAAACCATTGCTTGCTAATTTGTTGGGAATGAACGTGTCATCAAGATGAGAGGGGCAATGGGTATCGAATTAGCTGGTAAAATGATGAAGGTGATCTTCGCAGGGTGGTACTGTGAGCAGTGCTGCGACCTGCCGCCTACTGAACACACTACTTGATGTAATCAAATAAAAAGTAAAAACAAATAAAAGAACGCTATCTCTAATTTCGAAGAAAAGGGTCTAAACTTCACTAGAAAAACGTCGGAAACTCCGAGCCTAACTAGTCTGGTTACAACAAAACATTTCAATGAAAGAAACGAGAAAAAGGAAACAAATCAATAAATGAAAGGTAATAAAAAATGAAATAAAACGACAAAAGGCGGTCATTCCTTGAGTGGGATCCGAGATGGTCCTTACTTGGAATACGAGAGACGAGTTTGAGTGGCCTCAAAACTCTGAAGGATCGCAGCATCCTTAAGTCCACGTCCACATTCGACTCTGCGAATATTGTCATAGACCTAAACATTTACATCAACTACTGAATATAGACAGGCTCAATCTATTATTATGATAACCTGCTGAAAAGCAAATCACTTGTTTTCTGGATTTTGTGTGTGATTTTCTTAAAACACAAATCAACAACAAAAGTCAGTCCCTCACTCTCGAACGAAACGCAAAAACAAACAAAAAATCACATATGAGTACGAATTTGTAGGGCGTTTTTCTTGATGATATATAGATAATAGATACGATAGAGAAAAAAAATCGAAAAATTTCTAAATAAAATAGGGTCAAAATGTTTACAGTTCTATAGAAAATGTAACGGCAATGTGTACCAAAATGGTTTTTAGGGAAAATTTGTACTTACCCTGTAACTACTACAAAAAAATCCATGATGTTCCAAATATTCCTAAGGTATGAGCCGCGATGAAGTACAAAACCTAATGCTAAAATTTTCAGGGACGCCTCTACACAGAAAATGCCCAGGAAATAGGCCTCCGTTTGTTCCTGAAAATACAGAACAAAATAGAAATAATGAAATAATGATTGACAGAGAAACTCCATATCATTAAGAATACGGTCGAAGTTAGTAGGACCAAAACCACACCTTATTTCGTATGCTTAACGTGGGTTAAAATAGCTGATTCATCGCTATTCATTTATAAATAAATTGCTGTCAACCATATCAAAATGATTAGGATATGGAAACGATATAAAAGATGGGTGAAATTGAAAATTTTGAGCTTTATTAATAAAATGAATAAAAGAACTGTTCAAGCGTCAATTTGGTAGGGCAGAAAACATTTTTTGAACCGTGAACTTTGCAAGAATATATTTACATGTATCATCTCCTAAAATACTTCAAAGAGCTACGAAATATTGCGAATTAGACTAATTAGGAGCAAATCTGCTCCTCTCCTTGTCATGATTTAATCCTTTTAAAATCGCCAAACAACCTTAATATTGACCGATTGAAGTCTGGAAAATTTCGATTGATTTGAGTCTACCACTTTTCAAGGTTTGGGTCGGGTAGGTCAGGGGTGCCCACAGGGGGAGCTATGACGCAGACTGCGTCATTGAAATTTCGGGAGGGGGGTTCCAAAAAAATTTGGGAGGGGGCGGTAAATTTGATTGAAACAGTTTTTAACGTGACGAAATTCAAAAATATATTACGTCACTACATAGAACCTATTAATTAGTTCAAATATGGTTTGTTTTTCTACCTGAAAATGTATAAATGACAATGACAGTGCTCGAACATTGTTTTACATTTTTGTTTTGGGGAGGGGGCCTAAGTTTTTTTGAGGGGGGGGTGCATCATGAAGTTGGCACCCCTGAGTAAGTTTTATTTCAAAAACATTTACACCGAATTCATCCCTGTATCACTTGCTGTTCATATAATAAGGATCGCAGGAACGGCGTTTGAACTGTAATTCTAAGAAAGTTATCTGAGCCAAAAATTCAACTCACATTACACACGACTCTACATTTTCGAATGAACATTATGAAGTCGACATGGAAAGAAACGTTTTTGGCAATGGTGAAAAATGAATAAGCGTATCCTTTTGTGACTTACGAGTTTTTTAGCCAGCGTGGTCTTGTCCCCTTCTGGCAAATGCTCTTCTAATGCCAGGACCACGCAGTTGGCTATGATGGTGAGCAAAACTGCGTATTCAAACGGAGTAAACATCGAAATTTTCATTAAGGAAAATGATTTTACACTGGTCATACATAAAGAAGTAAATTTGTATTTACTTCTTTTTACTTACGTTTATAAAGTGTAAGTACCTGTCCACTTGTATTAAGTACGTCGGAAATATAATAAATACCAATGATGATGATTTCAATGAAGTAATAAATGTTTTTCTCTATCTTAAAAATAAAAATAAATAAATTAACTATTGATTTGATTCGTTTCAACTATTGTCCGCCCTAAACCATTTCTAACGTTGTAGAGAGATGTGACGTGAGAAAGGGAGCTGCGGATAGAGATCCATGATAATTGGTTGATTGTCTTGTTTCTAGAATAGTTTTGTTCTTCAATACTGTACAATAGGTACCACAAGATGTTTTTAAAACCACAAGGGAAGGTTTGTATGAATTATTTGTACCTGGGCATGTCCTCAGTCTTCCACTTGGTAAGACGTGCACCTGCTTCAAGCTGAAGGGTCGAGAACAGTGCTGAACTAACTAATATGGAAGATTTCGAAATTCACCCTTCGAACAATTTCAATAAAAACAGAAAAAAAACTGATTTACCGAATAATGCACGATTTTGATTTACCCTCCAACAATATATAATACAATTGTTCGAAAAACAACTGTCCTCAATCTAAAGGTTTTCTCGAAAATGGTCCCTCAAAATGAATGCAAATCGTATCTCAAATTAGGGCCAATGCTGTTCACGCTGTTCTTGCCTTTTCTCTATTCTAAAGTAAGTAAAGAAAATGGCGCAGAGCTTAATGCAGATTTACGGAATGACACCGATCATTATTGAATGATGAATTGACGGAGAAAAAAAAACCACTATGTAACGTGTCCATTTCCCATGAATTGCTTAGGCATGGAGACCATTTGAGGCTGAGGCCGTATATGAACCAAACAGGAATTGCGCCTTCTTGATAGAATATTACGAAACCTTCATCGTCGTTTTCAAGAACCATGAACATCATCAATGTTCGGTGGAAAGGCTTTCAATGTACCCACTATAGAGATTTTAAAGGTCATATATGTACGTTAGAAGTTCCTGTTTACTAAAGGCTTTATGAGTACTTATGAAATCCTCCAGAAAACGAACTGTCCTTAATTGGAGGGCAGAAAATTTGGGCTCCGTTGGGGGCTTTGTTTTTGAGAGAGACTTCAAATCTATCAACTGTCTTCAAGTCGTTGGCTGGAAAGTTGGCCTTGAAACTCTAAGCTCGCATTTCTGTGTATCTTCTCTATACAGACGACATTTTAACTCATAAAATGATTCTCATTCTAAACTCGTATGTAAAGGATATGGCCACTCGATGATGAAGCGTGTATAGCGGCGTAGGGGATTCTCTTCAGTTAGTATGAAGAGAGAGGTAGGACCCTTTTGGTTGGGGCCACCAGATGGGGGAGGGCCCATGGTCGCCGCCTGGCTCCCCTTGTAGTCACGACTCCCACGCGCCGCCGCTGCCTCTTGCGCCGCCGCTAACCTGCAATGACAAATAGTTCTTCAGCCCAAGTATCAAATATAAAGCAATCATTCAGCAAAATAAATATTGGTCTGGATGTGTCTTAACTGGCACATGAGTTTTTGATTTGACCCTCAAGTAAAATGTTACTAAGAACGACAGTCACGGAAAATGTTACCACGAATTGACAACGATTTCCGCGTACAACGGAGAGGACTTAAAATGTCTGGGAATTGTAGCGTCTCCCAAGACTGTAAAGTTGACTAAAGATAGATTTTCTCTGGACAGGCATATCCATGCACAGGTGTATCTGCACGCAGTTTAGATGCTCGTCACCAGTCTACTGATGCTATGCTTAATTAAATTTGACTTATTTTATAATAATTATCTATGTAACATAGTGATAAGAAATACATGCATTACAGGGACGGTTTCTATGTAATTTTAGTGAGAATTTAAAATAGATTATGATTTTGCTGCGCGCTCCACTTAGTGTAGGTAAATATGTATTCTCCGGACAGTGCGAGGCAGACCACAGAGCTACAACGAACGTTCTTCATAACATGTTTGGGACGTCCCTCTGAAACAGGAATTCGTCAGTAAAGGGCACCTATTAGAATTTTGTTTTTCTTGCCCCCCACCCAGTCGTGGATTCCAGTCCAACGCATATCTTCTATAGCTTCTTCAGCTCCAAGCATGGTAAGTCCACCTCTCTCACTTGATTTACACCACTTAATTATGAATCATAAAGAATTTTGTCACCGCTTCCTCCCTCATAACCACCATTGAATTAGAACCTCTTTTAAATAGTACAATCGAACAGAGAAAGAATCACAGGTTTACTGAAATTAGGTTCACACAGAGAAAACATAGCAACCTAGTTAAAACAAAAAAAAAAAAAATGGCCACTAAAGCAGTCTGCCACTTCCCGTTACCTTAGCTTCCTCGTATCCATAACATGACTGTATAGATCATTGAAAATTATTATTGACTAAAGCTACATCAGTCCGAACAATCCCTGAAAATTTCATCGAAATCAGTCACGAAATCCCGGAGTTATGCGATACAAGGATTTCACGTTTGCGGATGCGCAGAGGCTACTATTGATCCGGGGGTTATGAAACGTATAGGGGACCATCTACACCCCAACCCGCACAATCCCTGAAAATTTCATCAAAATCGGACTATAACTTCGTGCAGTTTTGCCCGTAACAAGGATTTGCTGACAGACAGACAGACACGGAACCAAATTGTTCAGAAAGGTCTAAAACGCAAAATACGAGTGGAATTTTTGATTTTGGAGACAAAAAAATGTTCAAATTCCGAAAGTAAAAACAATGCTTCCGCTACCTTGGTAGACTCGGAAGCAATGTATGTAGATAATTTAATTTTCCCCTCCATCGCTCATTCTTATAAACGATCCGTCATTAAAAAATATATATTAAGATTAAGTCAAAGTTACAACTCCAATAACACCCTCTTTCATATAGAAACAAAAAATTGAAGTGCGTCTCAAAACCAGACCAAGTTTTTAGCTGGAAGGGGTTCAAAAAACCCGTATGAGAATTCCCTTGAGCAGCGATTGATAGAATTGGCTATTCTACCTTTGTTCCGTCCCCATCCTAAAAACACCCAAACTTCCAAGGTTTGTTAACCAACTAGACTGAAATTGGTATCAAACAAAGTAATTACCACAATCGTAAGAAATGTTGCACTCCTAGAATAAAAGCGGAATCGAAACGAAAAAGCTTGCTATCGATTTCGAAAGTCTGTTAAGAATTACAGCGACGACTTGTAACACATAGATATTCACTCACGGTTTTTTTTAAAATCGGATTCAGTCCTAGAATGCTTTGAAACGAATTTGTGTTCACTTATTTTGTCTCGTGCTTTTGGGGTCCCATATCCCCTATTTCATTTCCAAAAGTCGTCGACTCTATAAACGAACAATTACTTTGGGGGGCGTCTTGAAAAATCTAGAGACGAAAATAGTGGATTGTTGGTTGTAACAGTAAGAAAATGAAAATGGGATACTGTAATTATAAGAAACTGATCAATATCTGACAGAATTTGTAACAGAAATAGTTTATATTGATGTTTTGACACCAAACTGTTCGATTACTTTTTAATATCAACTCAATCATGTACTATGTATGACGATACAATTAGTATGTGATATCGGCAATGACATTTAACCATTTAGAAATGTTCACAAATAAGCTGAAAGTAATTAGGTACCTGTGACCATGGTTTAAACTGCAGTCGGGTCGCATTGAACACTCTCGGAGAAAACCAAAATCATAAACAAGAATAAAAACTCGTATATTGGTTAAAAATAGGTAACATTCGCGAATCACTCTTCAAATTACTACGAGTGTGGATAATATTTGATATTGGAGCTCGGGTAACCTATTCTACAACATAATACGGGCGAGAGATCTAGCGACGGAGGTGCCTCTAACCGAACTGAATTAGGTAATTGCCCTTTAGAGAATTCAGTTTAGTAGAGGTGAAATCACTAATTTAATAAACGGGGATGAGGAGAAGGGGTAGTGGATTTTATGACAACAATAACTAAGAACCACTATATCAGGTACCATTCGTATAACATACTTCTATTAATATAATCTGTCAAGGAGTATTGATCGCAAGCTCAATACGTAGTGACGACAGTTTTGTTAGTGCGAACATGGATTATCACAAGGCCATGAGGAACAGAATGCGGACTGTCCGCGCCCGAACAGTTTAGTTCCAGGAGGAAGACGGATGCATTGTGTTTTCCTACGGAGTTTGCGAGGAGAGGTGCAATGATGAGCCGCACTAATCTTTTTTCACTAATCTTGTGTGCTATAATAGTAAGTGATCGAAGGAGCTAAAAAGGGAAATAAATGAATACGAACCCTAAACAACATAGGATGTCTAGTCAGCACATTACACAACTCCTGAATTTTGCGTCATTTCCTTTTTCGTCTTCTTGTTGATCAGGCAGCTTTAAGAAGAGGCAATAATTCATCTTCGATAGGACAACTACTGGATATGGCTGAACTGGATTGAGCGATCTCCTTGAAGGCAAAATCCACACTGGTTTGCCAATACTTATGACCACCAGGTCCACGACGGACTGTGTGTTCTGTTCGTCAGGACCCGAGGGGGAGTTAATAATTTCTTTCTTGGTCGGTTACAAAAGAGTATTATGAATAAAGTAAACCAAAGATGAGATAAAGTTGTTTTACTGTGTACGGTACTGTACTTATATAGATAACCGAACGCCTGTGGAAATTACGGAAATTGAGGAAAAAGACGGAGGGGGGAGGGGTGTAAGTAAGTGTCCTATAAGATGATTACCAGTTAACGAAAAATCTGCGAAGGATGAAAGTGATGACACAACGAAGCATTCTTGACGAGATGGCCAACCCTAATCAGTCTGTGGCAAAGTTACAACACCACGCCCGGCGTGACTTTGATGTTATTAGAAGCCCCTTCTTTTAGCTCAGATACCGCAGGTCTATCTTATCTTAGCCCGCCAGGCCTCCTACGCCACCGCTGCTATCCATTCATTTATTTATTTATATGAACGGACGAACCCAATTACTAGAAAATTGAAACATGAAATAAGTTTAGAGTCTCTGGTACTTACAATAATATAAATATGGTAAGGATGTGAAACCAGATGTGAGAATGTAACTACAAATGAAAACCAAAGTGTTTCGAAGGACACGATTAAAGGCTTCAAAAGTCTAATGGAACAGGTGAAAAAGTCCAACTCAGGATGAATATGAACAAGGCAGTTGGCTAAACGAGGAATGTGACACAACGGGAGTTTCTGAAGATAACTTGTAGGGGCAAAACTCACGTAGAACGAAGGGGAGCTTCGGGCGGAAAGACCAGGCACTAGGAGGACTATCTCTCCGAGTAGTGCTGGTGAGAGTATTGCCTCATTCAATAGTTTGTGCAAAAGTACAAGGCCTGCCACACAACGTCGAGACTCCAAGGTGCATCCTTGCAAACGTTCAAGATGCGAAAAATTGTATGACTCCAATGCCACTTCCCCAAAAGCCACTTATTCCCGTCAATGGCTTCCGTGCATACATCAGTTAATCTGTAAAAACTCTGCAAATTCTTTCACTGGGGTCTATTATTCAATTGGCTTGCGTTCATGATTTGCATAGAGCACGTAAATCTGTTCTCGACCAAAATACCTATTTGGATTGATCAGTTGATCATATTTGTGTGCCTCCTGAAATTCAATAATCGCTCTATCACCTGTGAAACACGCACACTCCAAAGCTTAGTAGAAATTCAAACCATGAACGCAAGCCAATTGAATAATAAACCCCAGTGAAAGAATTTGCAACGTTTTCCTGAAAATTTCAGATTTTCTGATTTTTCCTGAAAATTATCAGAATGCTTCAACCCGTGTATGCGCTACAAAGCCTTTTAGGAGTTCACCCAGTATCCACATTACTTTACGTCACTAGGTTACTGATTCAACACAAAAACAATAATAAACCAAAATAACGTGAATGTTGGCACCATAAATCGGCCCATACATCGGGAATGGTTTGACCTACGAACCTGGGGAGGGGCTCATTTGTTTCCTCGTATAGTGTTCTTCAAAAAGGGTACAAATTTAGGCCACCTTGACTTTTTTTGAGGTTTTTAGGGATTTTACAAAACTTTGACAACCGTTAAGAGGCACTTTAAATTAAGTGAGAGAGCTGGCTAAAGAATTGGGGCGTTGTCGGACCAATATGGATTTTTCCTGAAAATTTCAGATTTTTTGCTCCAGCCGTTTGGGAGAAATCGTACGACGTACAGCGGACGGACGGAAAAATTAGTATTCCAGATTTCTATTCTACACCCTTTGAACGTACCGTAAACCATGACATTTTCAGGGGGGGTTAGACTTTTTTTCCAGAGCGATTACACTGGTTTATTATTGATTAATAAACCAAAATGGAAAGAAGGAGTTTCTGGCATCTTTCAATTGATCAATCGAAGAGTTTCTGTATCGGAAAAACCGTACAACTTAAATTGAGAATGAATATTCATAGACCATCTTCGAGCCAATCACGACCACAGCTAGACGCTCGGTCACCTTTGATGAACGTTAGAGCTTTGAGGTTTTAAAGTAGATGGCCAGGCCTATAAACGATCAACTGTTACAACTGCCAGAATGAGTGCACCGAGAGCAGTTACTGTAAATTAATCGTCCCCCTTGACTCAACATCAATGATAGAGTGACTCCATCATGTTGAAAATTATCACAAAAAGATACAAGCCAATTTCAATACTTCAAAATCACTTCACTTCAAAATCACTTTTCTATCATTTTGACGAAGAATCGAAATACCACTATTTTTTCATCTTTATGTCTGTCAGATTTCTTACAATCTAATTAAAATTTTACAGGTTTTTAAAAATTTTTTTAAATCTCATTTTTATTGGTGAACGGATGATTGAAGGGTTCATGAAAGGACGACTGGAGTTGTGGGAGAATTGAATTCTCTCCTGCCTAAGAATCCAATAATAAAACGTTTAGCCTCACGTGCCTTCATTGCCGTCCTTTCTTTACCAAGCTTTCTTTATCGGCCATACTCATAGATGATTACGTTTTTGCTAGAATAGAAGATGTAGTAGTCTGTCCACTGGTGGTTTAAGAAGAAAACTTCACTGTTTCTAATATCTCCGACACAATATTGCACAATATCTGTGCAAAAGCTGCTAACCGCTGAACACCTATGTGTGCATGTACGGATTTTCCCGCCTTCCACAATGAAAAAAAGAGGCTGGCTTAAATCAGAGAGTTATCAGAGAACAATCCAAAAACGCTGCAAATTGTTTCACTGGGGTTTATTATTCAATTTTATTCATTTGGCTTGCATTCGTGATTTGAATTGTTACTAAGCTTCGGAGTGTGGGTGTTTCACAGGTGACAGAGCGATTATTGAATTTCAGGAGATATGCATAGAGCACGTAAATCGGTTCTCAACCAAAATACCCATTTGGATTGATCAGTTGATCATATTTATGGTTTTATGATTTTACGGCACTGTAAAACGTACATACCGCGTTTTGGTTTGTCTTGGGCCTAGGTGTGTCAGCGGGGCAAAACGTTTCTCTTGTGTCCAAGTGTGTATACCATATTCATTTAAGTCTCAAGATACGTGTCATGCGCTACTTATATCAATAATCTGTTTCTTCATTGTGACCTTCTAATTTGTTAGTTAATTGTTTTATTGTTTGTTGATTTGCTTAACAATGCAAAACGGATTTTGGTCAGCATAAATCATGCCATACATCAGGAATGGTTATGTATAGACCTGGGGATTCACTTTCATCATGAAAAGTTCTTCAAAAAAGTCCATATTTGGATTGATCAGTTGAGCATATTTTTTTTTGATGATTTTATGGCACTTGTACAAAACTTGACATACAGCGTTTTGTTTTGTCTTGGCCCTTTAAATTAGGTGAGAGAGCTGTCCAAGGAAATGAATCGTTGGCGGACCAACATGGATTCTTCCTGAAAATTTCAGATTTTCTGCTCCAGCCGTTTGGGAGAAACCGTGCGTACGGCGTACGACGTATGGCGGACGGACGGAAAAATTTTTATTGCAGATTCGAATTCTACACTCTTTGAAACGTAAACCATGAAATTTTCAGGGGGGGGGGGGGGTTAGCTATAGGCTAGATCGATGCAGCAGGTCAACAACCATTTTTTTTTTTTTTTTTTTTTCAAGAGCGATTACAATGGTTTATTATTGAATAATAAACCAAAATGAAGCCCGAAGAGAACGAAAACAAGTTACTTCAATCTGAGAAGACTCAAAGTACCCGTTGTATTGAGAGCCTATGAATCACCAGGACTCAATATTAAGAGATAAATGTTTCAACCGAATAACAAGGTTCGTTCCCACTACAACATTCCCGTAGCCCTAGCTGTCAGGATTTATTTCAACATACGAATTTCATATGTTTTCTTAATTTTGATTTATTATTTTCATTAAAGAACCTTTGTAATTGACGTAGAACCCCCCCCCCCCCCTCAAAGTTGTTGGTTCATGTTCTATAAATTTGATTTTTTTCGCAAGCTTTATTGGATTATGGGACGATACTCGCAACTCAACGTCTACAACAAACTTCTTCTGTATAAGACATTGATAATGCCTATTTGGACTTATGGCATCCAACTATGGGGCTGCACAGCAAAATCTAACATGCAAATGATTCAAACTTTCCAAAATAAAGTAGTGAGGTGTGCAGTAAACGCTCCCTTGTACATCAGGAATGACGACCTCATTAAAGATCTCAGAGTGGAAACCGTAAGAGATACTGCGAAAAAAGTAGCTCGAAGATATGAACAGCGACTTCACGCTCATACTATTTTGGAAGCCATTCAGCTTCTTGACAACTCCAGTACTATTCGGCGCCTGAAGAGGACCAAACCCTTGGACTTGGGCTGCTGATACCGATGTGATAGTGTAGTGTGGGGCTAGTTAGTGAACTCTCACCATAAAAATGCGTAATTATGTTAAAGCTAAATAACTTGATAGTTACTTACTGTATACATGTATGGTGTAACTAGTTGTTATGTTCAATATATATATAATGTAACAAATATATATATAAATATACGCCTACAAAAAAAATGTTTCTAGATACGTAGATCTAAAAAGTTGAAAAAAGTAAACCAACATATTCTTGGTGAGCCGTCCCGCTTTTGTCTGAAACTGCTCAGTCAAAGTTTGCGAAATTTGCAACAATAAACATACAGCGGTCCAGGATTACCCATTGGACTAATATTTGTAGATTGAACTATAAAAAAATCAAAATCTCAAAAAAATTCGAGGTAAGAGGGTGGTTTTTTGTTTGCTTCACATGGAAATTAGTTACTTGAAATTAATGAGACCACCGGGTTGATGTACGATCATCTGTTTGCTCCCCCTTAGAAAAAATCCAAGGCTTGTCTTTGATAGGAGTTGTTTGAGAGAGGATACTAGAATGGCTGGCCACAGCTCGTGATTATAGCGGATATTATACCACTGTAGGTGTCTGCAGTCCGCTCAGGAGGGTTATCTGATACAGAAATGATAAAGCTCCACGTATTAATTTGCAGCGTATTTTGTTGGTTCTACATTTGAAAAAGGCTTGATTGACGAAATGTTCATGTCAGAAATGTAATTCTACGGATGTACAGTTGAGGAACGGCAAAGGACTTCGTATACTAGATTCCGTACATCTGCAGAAATGTAACGGGTGTTGTTAACCAAATATGACATCTGACATATCTAAAAACTGACAATGTTGCAATACACGCTTCATTAGAAGGAAACCGGCATAGAAAAATTGCTAAAGTGATTAAACTTTGACAAGAAATGGATAAAGAATGGAATTATTTATACAATTATGTTAAATTTTTATATTTAATTTTATGTATTTCTTCAAGTAGCATATGACTCTCCCCCATCCCAACGCGTGATCGCGTTAAAATCGGTTTCTAAGTTATAGCTTTTACTTGTTCGATCGAAGGCAAATCGTGGCTTTTGGTTTATTATTCAATAATAAACCATTGTAATCGCTCTTGAAAGAAAAAATTTCAAACCCCCCTCTGAAAATTTCATGGTTTACGTTTCAAAGGGTGTAGAATCCAAATCTGCAATACAAATTTTTCCGTCCATACGCCGTACGCACGTATTCTCCCAAACAGCTGGAGCAAAAAATCTGAAATTTTCAGGAAAATTCCCCAATTCTTTAAAGCTCTCTCACTTAATTTAAAGTGCCCTTTAAGGGTTGTCAAAGTTTTGTAAAATCCCTAAAAACCTAACAAATCAAGGCGGCCTAAATGTGGACTTTTTTTGAAGAACTTTCCATGAGGAATCGAATGAGCCCCTCCTCAGGTCTATAGCTCAAACCATTCCCGATGTGTGGCATGATCTTATGCTGCAAACATTTGCATCCACATTCACTACATCACCAGGTTACGGTGATCAAAACCAAAACAACAGGGTTTTTTTTTTGCTTTGATTGCAGAAACTTAGTGATAAAGTGAATGTGGATACTGTAGTGAACTCCTAAAAGGGTTTATAGCCGATACATGGGTTGAAGCATTCTGATATGAATGAAACGCTGATAATTCTTTCACTGGGGTTTATTATTCAATTTTATCATTTGGCTTACATTCATGATTTGAATTTCTACTAAGATTTGGAGTGTGCGTGTTTCACAGGTGATAGAGAGATTATTGAATTTCAGGAGGCACACAAATATGATCAACTGATCAATCCAAATATGTATTTTGGTTGAGAACCAAAATACTATACTGGGGCTCTATCACCTGTGAAACACGCACACTCCAAAGCTTAGTAGAAATTCAAATAATGAATGCAAGCCAGATGAATGAAATTGAATAATAAACCCCAGTGATTATTGTTGAGAAACCTTACACACAAAAAACCTGGTGTAGCAGGTGGAGAGTTGTCACGGCACAGGTGAAGACGGACGGGCTGTCACAGCTAAAGAAGGAAGTGGGCGGCGTGAAAGATGCAGCGACCATTGCGTAGTTGATATCGATGGAAGGAAGGGGTAGGTCGATCCAGGTTGAATGGACGGCCACAACAGGCGGCCACCCCTTCCAGAATACCATGATCGTCAGAACACCCTTCGTCGTCAGAGCTCCGCCCCCGCCCCTCCCTTCCGACTAGAGTATCACAACACGGCTCGACCTCCTGACACATTCCGCCTTCCTATTGTCCGTAAAAGTAATAGAAACAATGATGCGGCTCTCTCACGCCATTTCCCAGACGGTCCTAAAGGGTCCTTAAAATAACTTTTTTCTGGCTAGAATATTCTTGAAAGGCCGTGTTCCACACTTACCTACGTCAAACCAAGCGAGTCCGGTGAAGACGGAACACAAATTGTTACTCAGAATTTTATTATTTCTGTATTGGATAATATTAGTGTTCTAGTGTTAGAAGTGGTCTGTCGTACACTGTCAAAACTCGCCATCTCGAACCTCTAAAAGCTGTGATTGCAGTCAAGATTGTGAGGTGATGGAATGGTATAGTTGCCCCTTCCGAGCAGGTGGATGCATTATTGTGCTCCGCCACGCTCAGAGGATGAAACAGACGCTTGGTAACGTCTGATTCATCTCCGAAAGCGTCGGAATCTAAAATCGGGAAGGGGCCAACTAACCATATCCATCACAAGATGAAAATAGTTGGGCATCCGCCAGCCAGATGGTCTAGCTCAGTCCTCCCGTTGGATGGGCTGTGCAACCAGGCCCTACAACCCATTTGCATACCTAACCGAATTTGGGTTTATTATTTTCAATAATGAACCTTTGTAATTGACCAAGAAAAAAGTATACCCCCCCCCCCCCCTCCTCCTCCTCCTCAAAGGTTTACATTTCAAGATAAGTAGATTTAAAAAATCGGAATAAAAAAGTTGTAAATCCGTAGGTCTGCCTTCCAATGCTCTTTCCCAAAACTGCTGAACCAAAGTTTACGAAATTCGGCTAACAAATTCAACATCGATCCAGCACATGACAGGCATCTCGGCATCTTGATCAATCAACCCCAGCGATTATATTTAGGGATTAATATTTAAAAAAATGTACATCTGAAGAACTTTTGATAGTTTTTTTGCATGATTGAGATAGAAATTAGATACATGAATCGAATGAGACTACTACGGTGGCTGTACGATCATCCTTTCGCTCACAAATCGCAGTTCTGTCTTTAAATAGAAGAGTGGATGCTTAAAAGCTTGAAAAAACTTGAGACAGACTTATGCTGGATGCTCAACGAATAAACTGGTCATTTCGCCGAATATATTCCAAATAAATATGATCATATCACGTAGAATTTTTAAAATATTTATTCCAGGTTCTTTCTCTATCAAATTCTGAATATAATTCAAAATTATACAAGAGCAAACGTCGAAATCAAACATTTCCCTAAGTTTATGTGGGTCATAAACCATCAGCTCTCACTTGAAAGATTAGCTGACTCGTAAACTAATGAAATATCATTTTTTTAGTCATGTTTTACCATTATTCAGCACTCTTCTCTGCTTCCTTCCAGTATGTACTCACCTGAAACAAAAAAGTGTGGTTATTGCATTGCGTCTTTAGGATGAAGTGTACGACTAATAATCTTTGAACAACAGTTTGAATTTTTCATTGATGAATAGTACGTATTCTACTGATTTTACAAATATTCGGACCACTTCAAGTCTTTTTTGTTGTTGACATTTTCGATTTTCAGCTCAAAATCCCTAATTATAAAAGCTGCAGATGAAATTGATGTAGAATATAAGTTTCATTCAATTTTCCAAATCCATGGAAAATCTCAAATAATGTGATGCCACAAAGACGCGGAAGATCATCAATAAGGGACCGAACTTTCCACAGAAGTTATTACTTGTACTTTTTTCAAACGCTACAAATTATTACACAAAGGTTTATTATTTCCGTAGTAGAGAACCTCTTCACGTAGTAATTTATGGCGCTTCATCTAAATCATAACTCTTGATATGATATAGTGAATGAGTTAGGCCCTTTCGAAGCCTAGTTTTAGAGCCGCCTCACGTTCTCCTTATTGGCTAGAACTTGGATAGAAAAAAGAACGTGGACATGACACTGAATGTGGACGCTAGTGAACATAGTAAAACGATGCAAATTAATACACAAAGTTATATTATTTCCATATTATAATAACTATGAATGAAGTCACTAACTCATGTACACCTGTCGTAGTAAGTGGTACATTTAAACTCGGCATATCTCGCCTCCACATCTTGCCTCGTAAACTCTAGGACTCCAATTGGAGTCGGTAAATCAACAAGCCGTGCCCGTCGATAGTAGTGCCTGTCGAGACACTAGTTTGGCTCTGTTGTAATTGTTTAGGATCATTTTGAACCTGCTCCTACACCTTCTGGCAGTTGATCAACAAAATTGCTAGTCCATTTTAGTACATGTTCTTCTTTCTGAACCTCAAACATCCTATTGAACCTCAAATTATCTTGTCCACTCTAGTTGACAACGCCTTTTGGTTTATTATTCAATAATAAACCATTGTAATCGCTCTTTACGTTCCAAAGGGTGTGGAATCCGAATCTGCAATAGAAATTTTTCCGTCCGTCCGCTGTACGCCGTAGGCACGATTTCTCCCAAACGGCTGGAGCAAAATATCTGCAATTTTCAGGAAAAATCAATATTGGTCCGACATGCAAGTTCTTACCTAGCGCCAGTTTCAATAGGTTCTGTATTGATTTGGCCTCTAGCACGCTTGTTTGAAACATTTAAAAAAATGCTTATTATCGCCGACAAGTTTCTTGATAGATTCACCAAAAAATTTCAAATCAAACCATAGATTGCCACAGGAAAAATCTTGAACCAACTGCCAAGTTGTCAAAACAAAAAAACTAAAAGAAAATTGAGATTAAAAAACAAACATTAAAAACCGTTAAGATCGTTTTTTTAATTCGATTTTTTTGTAAATTATACAAAATATAATAAATAGATTATGAAAAATGAATAGGATAAATGGATATAAAATAATAATAAATAGATTACACGCTCACTATTAAAAACGCTGCAAATTCTTTCACTGGGGTTTATTATTCAATTGGCTTGTTCATGTTAGAATTATACACTTAACATGATGTTCATGTTTGTTACTGATGATGACCTAACCGTCGAAATCGATTTAACAGTGTAACTCTTTACTTTATTGGAAATATAGACAACGTTCCATCTAACTCCGTTTTTATTTGAAATGGGTTTCGACAACTTCGTCGCGAGTGACTTAGTCCGTGTTAGGAGTGGGCGTGTTTCACAGGTGATGAGCGATTATTATACTTTAGGAGGCACACAAATATGATCAATCCAAATAGGTATTTTGGTTGAGCGCAGATTTACGTGCTCTATGCATATCTCCTGGAATTCAATAATCGCTCTATCACCAGTGAAACACGCACACTCCAAAGCTTAGTAGAAATTCAAATCATGAACGCAAGAAAATTGAATAATAAACCCCAGTGAAAGAATTTGCAGCGTTTTTATAGGTCAATCGAGTTTTTTATTTCAGAGCGATTTTTGACAGAGAACTCGGTGTTTGAACGTGGAAAAACGTGAATTTTTCAAACGAAATCAGCGTTTTGACATGAAATAATGCCTGTGTTGTTGGATGAAAATGAAGAGACGAAGGGGAAATAACCAAGTAATTTTTCTCGCTGAATCGAATGAAAACATTTCTAAAACTCTCCAAATCATTAAAATCATGAAAAGAATTCACGTTTTTAACGTTTCATTTTGTTGATGTTATCTTATCAGAATCTTTGAAATTTTCGTACTGTAAGTTTTTGGAACATCATTCAATTGAAAATCATTGAAAATACACCACGAAGGCAATATCAACGAAGAACGGTAAATCTCGACAGAAGCGAGTTAACCTACAGAGTGTCCGCCGTTAACGTTACAAAGTGTAACGTAAACAAAACTTAACGGGAATGCGCGGCGAAAAAGCGATTTGAAAGTCACACCACGCGGCACGAGGGTTTGCCGCGACAAACTTAACTAGTGCGGTACCGCGCTTTTACGTATGACAATTCCATAGAACAGCATAGTTTGATCGCTTATAGAACAGATCGCGTTGGTGGCCCGCTCGCTCGCGTTCGTTTATCACATATGACCCTGACGCGTCTGCGGCTGGCGACTTCTTCATGTAGGTACATACACAAGCGCGCCGCGCTGTGGGAGAGTTTTCTCTCAAGGGGCGCGGCGCGGCAGGCGTTCAGCGGCGCGGTAGTACAGGGCGCCCCTGTACCTATACTATATGGCCCATATATGAGCGACCCCTTACCGCAGGGACGAAAACCCCCTCTCCGCCATCAGGTGGCAACACCACAGCGGACCCTTTAACACTCGGCTGACTTTCCCTCATTAGCACCAGTAAAAGCCCCTTTCAACCTCCCCCTCTTGACGCAAGACGTTTTAGTTGTTTTTGTTGGAAAATGTAACTTCTTGTAAGATTCAAAATGTTCTCATCGTTCTGAGGAAAACAGATCTAAATGTCATAATAATCGGTTCAGGAACACCTTATCAAACAAGTGTGTGGCCGTATTGCAAAAGTGTAATGAATTGCAAATAGTAGAACGCAAGTCGATTGAATAATAAACCCCAGTGAAAGAATTTGCAGCGTTTTTTTATTGAACCTCAATACTCCCCCACAATAAAAACATCTATAATTTATCAAGTTCTTTAGCACTCGTATTGCGTTAAAACTTCCCCAAATCCAAATTTGAACGATGTAGCCAAAGGTAAACTGATGTAAAGGTAAACTGATCAATCCAAATAGGTGTTTTGGATGAGAACCGATTTACTTGGTCTATGCATATCTCCCGAAATTCAATAATCACTCTATCACCCGTAAAAGTTTAGTAGAAATTCAAATCATGAATGCAACTCAAATGAATAAAATTGAATAATAAACCCCACTGAAAGAATTTGCAGTGTGCGTGTTTTTCACAGGTGATAGAGCGATTATTGAATTTCAGGAGGCACACAAATATGATCAACTGATCAATCCAAATAGGTATTTTAGTCGAGAACAGATTTACGTGCTCTATGCATACCTCCAGAAATTCAATAATCGCTCTATCACCTGTGAAACACGCACACTCCAAAGCTTAGTATAAATTCAAATCATGAACGCAAGCCAATTGAATAATAAACCCGAGTAAAAGACTACTTATTTACCCCAGTAATAATATTGAATAATAATCCCCAGTAATAATATTGAATAATATTTACCTATATATATCAGCGTTTCATACATATCAGAATGCTTCAACCCGTGTATCGGCTATAAACTACAAGTATCCACATCGGCTATCACTCCAGTATCCACATTCACTACAACTCGACGCTATCGGCATCACTAGGTTACAAACAAACAATAATAAACCAAAAAACGCAAATGTTGTCACCATAAATCTGGCCATACATCGAGAATGGTTTGACCTACGGACGTGGGGAAGGGCTTATTCGATTCCTCATGGTATGTTCTTCAAATAGAAAAAATTTAGGCCGCTTCGACTTGTTTTGAGGTTTTTAGGGATTTTACAAAACTTTGACAGCCTTTAAAGGGCACTTTAAATTGAGTGAGAGAGCTGGCTCAAGAATTGGGGCGTCGTCGGACCAAGATGGATTTTTCCTGAAAATGTCAGATCTTTTGCTCCAGCCGTTTGGGTGATATCGTGCGTACGGCGTACGACGGACGGACGGGAAAAATTTGCATTGCAGATTTGGATTCTACACCCTTTGAAACGTAAACCATGAAATTTTCAGGGGGGGTTAGAATTTTTTTTTTTTCCAGAGCGATTACAATAGTTTATTGAATAATAAACCAATAATAAATCAAAACTGTCCTTAGTATTCCACGTTGTTTATCAATGGTTTTGAAACCATTTTCGGGGCGTTACAAATTTCACTTCCTGAACCCTCTTCATTAAACATTGTTAATGTCGAAAATTGAAAAACACTCGTTTAGTGAGCCCAACAAGTAGGAAGTTGAGAAATGGATGTGTTTTACTAATTTATAGGTGGGTATTCAATAAAGGTAGAAGGTACCTCGTGGTTATCAATGAATAATCCCATAAAACAGGATGTTCGGCAACTGGCGATCTTCTGACGTCATTGGAGGAGTGAATCGAAACCCTTCGAAACGACCGGAGGGATGTTATTGGGGGGCGGAGCAACAACTCTGGGCACACATTTATCAGCACATTTGAAAGTACCCCAGCGGCCTCCCCGCCATTTGTCAGCCCAAGGGGGAAAAAGCTCCCTCTAATGGTAAACTGAGACCCCGCCACATATTTATGATAGAATCCCCCTCTGTAATACCGTCACCAGCTCTATCGCCAATTATCGGGCCCGCCTTCTTCCCTTCTCAACCCTTTTTCACAGTTAAGTCCCAATTAACTCCTGACCGTTTTGATGTAAGGCCGACCTTCTCCTTAAATTCAGACGTCGAAGGGGGGGAAAAAGGGTCGTTTTTTTCCGAGAGAGGATGACGTCGGTTGCTGTGGGCTGCGTAATAATTTCGGATAAATCGTCGCAAATTCCTAAGGACGAGCAGTTTGCCAAACTTCTGGCTAAAAAACGCTGCAAATTATTATGCTAAGGTTCATTATTCCTTTATTAAAGATAGCCATTCTGGGCAGATCACTCGACTGAGGAACGTAGCTAAACCCATCAACTTGACCATGCATTGTATCCTTCCGGGGTAGATTCCACAGCTAATTTATATCAAAAAGTGCCTCCTAGGTAGTATTTTTTTATTGACATCATTTTCGAGTTATTCTACGTGTTTTTCTCGTTTTCGATCTCGTCACAAAAAGGCCATAACTCCCTCATTTTTCAAATTTATCTCAATTGTAAGGATGCCGTTGAAAAGAGCATTAATTTTCCTATCTTTCTGATGCCAGAAAGAAACAACAATCTTTGCGCAGTGTTAACATCAGCCGAAAAAGTAAATAACCAATTCCAACACTTGGGTTCATTTATTCTTTTGATAATGTGTGATTGCTCCATGTCATTGTGACGTCTAGGAGGTCAATTTTAGGTTCAGAAATTGCGATAATTTGCTAGGGGTAAATTTGTAAGGATTTAAAACCAGTTCCAGTCGATTTCGCTAACAAGATTACTAGGAAAACGACACCGCACATGCTCATGTCAGTAAAATATTGAAAAACTAAGTTTCGGCCACGTTTTTGAACCGAAGCATTTATGCTAGGGAACCAACTAGACCTCCAGCAAAATCCATGTGTGAAAAAACGGATTTTTACATTCATTCTAAGGCTCTTTATGGCTCATCAGGCAGACGGGCATAGCAGATTTGTGATCTACGGATCTTGGAAATCGTAAAATGACGAAATTTGGAGAGTGGAGGGGGGATTAAACATTTTTAAAGTTTTCACTATACAATTACATAGGGTTATTATTGAAATTATTGTCCAAAATAACTAGGAAATGATACACTACTTGACTAGGTTAGTTTTGAGTAATTTTTTGGTCCGTAGCGCCTATGCGTATAAGGCGACCGGACTGGGAAGAAGTTATGATCAACTAAACGTCTAGTGGAGTCCACCTGCGATACCACGGATTTTTACCTCAATTCTAAGGCCCGTATATGATGAATATCGCCAATTTTGAATGTATGTACCTTGAAATGAGAAATAAAAAGATTTGAGGAGAGGTCATAAAACATTTTTGCTGTACAATCAGAAAAACAATAAATCAAAAAGCCGCCAGTGTTTCGGAAAGAGAAAAACCTTGTTTTTTTATGGTGTCGGTGTTCAATAAAAATCATATTTCAACAGTTTTGAAAATTCAGAAATGAGTTTTCTCTTGGTAGTTTATTTTAAATTTTTATTTTTTTTTTTTTTTTTTGCTTGATTCCAAAGCATTTACCTCTAAATGACCTCTGTTAACGATGAACTTTGTAGTTTTTTCAATCTAATGCAAACAACTCCGGTTTTCTTGCTAGAAGACAAGACCCACGCAATTTTCTTCGTGGATTTGAATGGTGATACACATCTCTCGACGGCACAAAGCAAAGAAAGCCTGATGTAATGAGACCTTTGAGGATTAACAAAAAGGGTTATCCACGAGCGTTGTAACGTTCAGGATGAGAAATCAAACTGCCAGGATCAGAAGGTCATTCAATATTACAAAATCAGTTAAAAACCATTTGATAAAGGTAATAAAAACTCCATTTTGATAAAGGCAGAGTCGTTATCTACGGCGATCCGCATCAACGGTCCGTATTAATACAAGCGGATTTCGCATGATTGCATTGTTGGATTCTGCCCAACAGTTGATATTCAATTCTTCTACGGTTTCACCAAGCAAACTGATCCCAAAACAATATGGGAATATCCAGTAATACCCATGGGAGGTCATTTTGAATAATTTTTGTAAAACAAAACAGCTTACTAATTCCATCAATCACTAGGAGGTTGCATTCCCCTCAGTCTCCTTAGTGTTAGTCAGCCAAGAAACCTGTGAATGATTGCTAAGATAAATAATAGGTTTTGTTATTTCAGCAAAATCGTTCAAAATGCCCTCCAATGTGAGGACTATCTCTGCTATTTCCACACTGCTTCGGGAGCATTGTGGTTGGTAGAACCGTGAATCTGTAGCAAGTCAGCTGTTCGTCGAAATCCTTCGGTGCAGCTATGAAATCCGTCGTGATTAATAAAGAACGAAGATTTGCAGCTGAAGCCTCTAAAAAAAACTCTAACACTTTTTGTCACAAATTAATTGTGGAATCTATCCCTGGCCGGTCACCTCCCATAAGTCGAACACCCTACAGGATAGTCAAAAGATTTTTTTAAATAATTATTTTTGTTGTTACAATTGTAAAGAATATAATAGATCTAGTAACTTAACTTTAATATAATTTGGATCACTTTTGGTGGTTCATAGATCACTATCTATCTCCACGGAAGAGTTCACTACTACTAGCGATTCATAACTAGGTCCAAGCGTTTGGTCCTCTTCAGTCGTCGTACTTCATCCCTGTTGTCCAGGATGAAGTTGCTTCGACGTTGTTGTGATTTTGTAGGCGATTTTCGTGAATCACATCTCTTTTTCTTATAACCTCGTCGACCATCTCAACCTTGAGATCGCGATGCAGATCATTTGTTCGAATATACCATGGGGCATTTACTATGCTTCTCAGAATTTTGTTCTGGACTGTTTGGATGATTTTGACGTTGCTCTTTTTGGTGCAGCCCCATTAGGGACAGCCGTAGGCCCATATTGCTTTAAACACTTGCTCATACAGTAGTACCTATTTTATTGTGGACTGGGAGCTATGAATTCCTTCCAGAAGCCAATAAATTTTCTTCTTGAAAA